>JAEDXJ010000072.1:0-238305 GCA_023014345.1 Galerina sulciceps
GCGACTGTCGGGCAGTACTGGTCCAATGTTATTGAAAATTTCCCTGAACCGAGGAAGGCTGAAACTTAGGAAGCCAGAGCGGAAGGATCCTGGCTTGCAGGAGAGGTGAACGAATTATTTTAGGATCTAATCCAGATGTTACAATGAGGGAGGGACATGCCAAATCTGAGTGACTGAGTGAATACGCACCTGCTGGTTCATTTTCCTTGTAGCTGAAGGCTCACAAGCTCGTCTCTGTGAACGAATCCTTCGAGAAAAATAGCGCATATAGTCACTAAAATCGATGGAATTGCGACTGCGTGGGTGACCTACCCGCATATAGGAATAAATTCAGGTCTTGTCCGCTCAAAAAAGGTCATTTCAGAATGGAAGACCTGACATGTAAAGATAAATCACCTGGAAATCTATATCCCATGCTCGTAATCTCAGTCATTCCCTGAGATGCGAAGTCCGCAAGTCCTTGGGAGGCAGGGCCTTCATACTGCACCAGATGACCACCTTGAAGCTTGGGAAGGGTTAACATTAGCCGCCAAGCTCAACTGGTGTCCGAAACATCCTCGTGAGATGTGGGGTGAAGGTAAGAAGGAGAAGAACTCAAATGGCGAAATCGAGGAATGCCCCGGAGTTTGAAACGTGCGACGCGCTTGACGCGTTGGATCACATGACCAATTAAAGCTGTTCGACAAGCATGCTAGTTGAACAGAATTAGAGAAATACGTTGTAATGAGGATGATAAAATTTGGTGTATTGAATGGGCTTCTGTCTGTAGCGTTATTTCATCTGGAATCAAAGAAACTAGACGACATACGTATTCCAAAATTACGTCTGCGCTCTGTTCTGAATCTCGTATCAGAGCCATACTTGACTTCGCCCATAAATTCTTTTCCGGATATAGGATCAATTAGAATCGGGAATTCTAAGAATGGGCTCCAAGTGCACTTGGATTTTGGGGTCTTCTTTTCTTGGGACAGACGTACTCGGCGCCAATCCCCCACTACTGAAGAGGTTATTAATATTAAGTGGCGCGCGACGACGGAGAATGAGATTAGAAGTTCACTTCAAAACCTTTAAGGACACTCCAAGACCCGAGCATTCAGTAAATTGGGGAGGCCCGTAAAATCGGATTCAGGTGAAAAGCAAGGGAATTGACCCTCCAACCCTCGATCCACATTTCAACGTGTGGCGCCTACTTCAGTGCCCTCGTATTAGAACACCGGATTTCGAGCTTATTAATGGATGCGCTTCTCTTCCATATACTTAAGGGATCGCCATTTATTGGCCGACCAAGCATAGTCCGACGATACGGACGGTGGGCGAGGTTAATTTTCCCGTCTATTCTGAGAGTCAATTAGTAATCTGTATTTGGGGATTCAATTACTCCTTGTCCTTAAGATTGATTGTATCCATGAGAGAACGCGAAGAAGTGCAGTTGCGCTTCGAACCATGGACTTCTTTTGAAAGTGGAGAGTACAGAAGGCGTCTAATTCCACTCTTGAATATTTAGACTGGACGCACCAGACGTCAAGTGCGATGAATGTTCCAATGAGAAAACCTCCCGCTTGCCACTCTTGAATTCCTGAGATAATTTGATTTACGAGAGTTGTGGGTAACATTGAGCCGGCGCTAAAAATGAACGAGCCAGACTAGATCTATTTATGGATTGAAACAAACAGCTCAACCGCTAGAAAGTGATCTAGTGGGCCTCGACTCACTCAAAAAAGTCAGTGTCAGCGAAGACCTATTCGGTTTATCACATCGGACTTCTGAGCTTTGTTGATACCCTGAAATAGCTGCTTCAGTAGATCGCGGCACAGCTTCTATCAAGCCCATAGTTTCGTACCGAGAGCGTCCGTTATCGTAAGAGGCGATTCGGTTGAGCCTAGTTGACCTTCTAACCAATGCAAGTACGTTGCGCGATTGGTTTGCTTTCATATTGAATCGATGAACCCGTGGCGACTCATGTGAGTGCTGTCAAATACCCAGTTTAAATGAAGAGTGTTCAAACACTCATCTGGGGACCTTAGAATAAAGGCGAAAGACCGCGAGATCCGCCACAATTTTTGGAAGCCGAGAAGGCAGAGTATTTTCGTTCGAGAAATGAAAGAACCTCAGACTAGCCAGTAAGAGACGTACACCCAACGTAAGCGTCAACGTGCGTGATAGGCTGCTGATGTGGACATCGCGGCTTTACTTCGTACTCTGGGTCCTTAGTAAACGGACGCAGCTGTCGACACAAATGAAGACAAAGTCCAAGAAACGAGAGAAAAAACAGAATTTTATCACCCCAAATCGCTGTGTTATGATTGCATTAATGTCCTCCTATTTTCCTCTCTTTTTCTATTCGATCATAGACAGCTGAATTTTTTCTTTTTCAACATACGATATTCGATTGGTGGACGGAGATGGGAAATAAATTAGCCACATTGGGACGACAAGTGGATACCTTGCCGTACTCGACATTCACGTTTCCTCGATAGTCCCCAGTTAGAATGGTGATGTAAACGGACTTTCGTGATTTGCACTAATTTTAGGACCAGGAAACATTGCCCTGCAAGAGTGGCGAATCGAGGGTGGAAATTGACAAATGCATTCTAAACACATGCAACGGAGTCCCATCGTACGACGATAAACTCCATTGAGAATTTACAGCATTCCTGGGTATAATCGTAATAACCGAAATTAAATGGCGGAAGAAACATCGATTTTGGGGTGAGTGCTCGCAAGCGAAATATCTCACACGTTTGCATTTTGACCAATCACTTACTTTTGTTGTGAGCTGGAATAGACTCTGCGAATGTAGGCATCCGTGAGTTTCATGGTCCTGGAGAAGAAACAGAGAAACGAAGTAAAATCATTGCATTCCGTCGTCTCAATCCAATTCACGGTAATTTATCTCAGCCAGCTAGACGTAAATCTACCTACTCGTTAAAACTACCTACGATAACTAATAGTAAAAAGCGTACCAGAGTTCGTTGGATAATTAGACGGGCTCTGTCTTAATATCAAGCACGACTCTTGTATCGAGGATAAGGGTCGCAGGCCTTGCCGTCGGTTCCAGAAATTTAACTCGGATCTCAAACGACAAGCCCTGCGGCCTTGTATACATGAATCAGTGTAATAAGGCTCAAGGCGGTGATAAACACCGCGCTGCCTATGTAGCTGCTTTCTTTCTCGTGGACGATACTGTTAGGTTTGGTCCACGCAATACAAACTATGGTGACTGCGCAGGAAAGAATAGACCTATTTTCAACGATCAATACGACGTGACGCACAATGAAATTAACTGAAATGACAAACCAGACCAAAGAAATGAACGGCAGCGCCAGGCATGTCCAAAATTCGACCGACTCCATCTCAGAAGGATGTCGGGAGGCATGGGCCCATTTCTGTCTCGTAATCTCATCCTTTAACTCCTGTCGATGGAACAGATAAACCCCGCTGGTGAGAAGACCTGTGCCAGAGAAAATCGCAGTAACAATGGTGCACGTCCGAGCGAACACCGAATCGATTACACCATTTATCTGTAACAGCGCTATTGAGACACTTGCGGTCGCGGGAGATTAGTATTGAGGAACGATATAAATGTTATGCACTGCACTCACGGAAGCAATAAACCGCACCCAACGCGCGCCAGTCTCCAGCTGCCACACATCCTCCGTACAGTTTTCGCCCATTGCGTATAGCTAGAATCGCTTATGACCTCCAGCCCTGAACGTCGGTTTCTATCCTTTAATCTGAATCTTCCGTAGTACATGCGGTACATCCCCCCGGTGTATATCATGCAAAGAAGACCCCACATGTAGTGGTATATAATGACAGCTTGCGAAGGCGGTGTGGTTGGTTGTAAATCTCGAGGCTCGCTAAAGGTAAAACGGTTTCAATTAGATAGGTTCCCAGCATCGAGAATCCACCGCACCTATTGACAACTCCTCGATCGAAAGTCAAATTTGAATCAAATGTTGTGCGGCCGAGAAGCCTGTCTTCAATACTGGAATCAAATGACTGTGGAATGCTGCAGTCAACACGCCGCTGGCGTTTGGGTGGTAGAACGGCCGGGGAAGGACTTGTTAAAATCTTGCCTTCGCTGTGGCTCTCTGATAATGGAGTAGGTATCTGCCTGCCTGCGGAGCCGATGAGTGCTGTTGGAAGTTCTTGCTGGGGACCAGCCATAGATATGGATGGAAGCGTCACCTAACCAGAAGGCATGGTGCCTTGATGGGAGGTGAAGTGCGCCCGGTTCGTATATGTATGTCGGCAATTAATTCCCTTCATAACTATTAACGGTCGACGGCAACGGATAAAAAGAACAGAATGCTTCCTAATCAGCCATTTCAGTCAACCACAAGCTGCAGCAACGGCACCCAATGGTAACCATTTACGCGATTCGTACGCCGGTCACATACGACGGGCGCTAAATATGGTTTTCAGGAGCCGAGGTCAATGCGGAGTCTCCTCAAGACAAAAATATGGTGTGAGCACAATTCTAGACGGAGTAATATGCCCAACGCACGATGATTTCGGGGAGATAAAAACGCTGCCTTCAGTATGCAATAGGTTGCTGATTATCAGATCCGCCCCAAGCAGTCGCAACGTCCGTCCAGTTGCAATGCGATTTTGACAGCCTCGAGGCCAGTTAGAGTCATACAAATCAGAAAAGACGTCTAGCGTTGCAATGGTTGTCTTCAAATCTTAACAACAAGACTTTTGAATCTCCTTTTGACCTGCTTGCCAACACTGTGCACAGCCCAGTTGATCCCAGCACAGCATGCCGCCGTGGGATGTTCAACTCCAAAAGGACGATTGCGATTCGTTCATTTGTTGTAATCCCCTTACATAAACCTCCCAGCTATGACTGGGCGTAAAAGCGTTTAGTGGCTTACCTACAATCGGGTTTGGGTGACCCGCAAAGGCTTACATCTGAGACATTCAACAATCAGTAAATAGTCCATGGGAAGAAAGGCTCGAGAAATCATGCAGTTCTGTGTCGACAACTGCAGTTCTTCACCGCGACGGTGTGACGGTTACTTCGTACGGGGTGATTGACCCAACTAAGCCCGTTAAAAGCAAATTCTGATCAGAAAAGTGACACGTACTTGGACTGCCATTCCTGTCGTATCGATTGCTCATTAGCCGACTGAAGTAAGATGCCTTTCATCAATTCAGACAAGGTAGTCCATTGGACGCCTCAGTACTTGTCCCGATTTTGCGCCTTCACAGACAGGCATTGTAAACCAACGCGCTTGTCGATTTCGACTTGAATTGAGGCACGGGCATACTCAATAGCGCGAGCTACCGAAAACGGACAAGCTGCGACCATCTCCGAGTTGCACTCATGCTCCTCTGTAAGGGACGTGTATGGAAATCAAAGGCCGGTAAAATTCTTTGTGTTAGCATTGAAGATCTGAGCAACCATGGATACTCTGTGACGTGGGCGCCTCGAAATATGCCGGCAACCCATGCAACCCGTTGGACACGGGGAAAGCCATTGGGTCGGCAAGCAGGGAATTGGATTATATCGTGCTGCAAGTGAGAAATGTTTCTAGATTGCGTCATTAATGGATCTTGCATTAATTGAGTGGCCCTCTCCAGTCTCCGGACCTACATATCAGTGATATGAGTCTGAATTTTAGTGACGAGCTCGATGCAATTCGTACCTGGAGAGTTGGGAGTTCTAGGGCAAGGAGCCTCTAACGAATACCGAACTGCCGTCTTTTCCATTAGTAAAAGTTTTCCCTAGAGTGAAGCCTCGTGCAAGTTGCACACCACCAAAGCCTGTTCTGGGGGCCGAATCGTCAAAGAAATGTGGAAGCCATTACACAATCCAGAGCACCACTAGAGCGCCGACTGATGAGATACTGCAGAGGACTTTATTCAACGGGGGGATACCAGAAAACCTGGGGATGAATGTAATACACGGAAGATCGTTGTTGGGGAGAGAGATCGAATCATCGACATCGACTTCAAGCCTTGAAGCAAGAAATTGGCGGCGAGTCACGAGGAAATCACGGGATCTGTGTTAACTAATTTTAGACTCGCTCAAGTCGTCGAGTTGACAAGAGGCTCTATTTTGGGTGTTGTTTACTCTCTGAGCCGACTTGGACAAACATTCAACTGCCAGTGTTTGCTCTTGGGTTCTAATCTTAAATATTCAATCGAAAACAATCCTAAAAACTACCAGTTGGATTCCTACCTAAAGCGTCTATACTACAGGGCATGCCTTTCAAGTTTTAACGTCACTGCACAAAGTCACTGCAATTATTAATACAGGAGTCACGGTGTAGGCGCGGGTACTTCATTACGGGGAGAAGACAACCAGTTTCGCTGCATTGTAAATATTCACCATTGAAATGACTCCAACGATAGTGACAAACGCCGCACTCGGCATGAATGCACTATCTTCTTTGTAGACGCCGCGATTTGGGCTCATCCACACAATACAAGCCAAGGTAAGAGTGCAGGATAAAACTGACCTATAAGTTATAACTAAACGTCAGGATATCTGTTTGAGGAAGAAGAGCAAGCGCTCAGATGACTAACCAGACAAGAGAGATAAAGGGCAGTGACAGATACGTCCAAAACTCTACGGAATCCATCGCAGTGGGATAACGGGATGCTTGAGTCCATCGGTGTCTCATCTCTTCGTTCACAAATTTATTTTCATGGAAAATAAATATTCCACTGGAGAGAAGGCCGGACGCCGCAAAAAGTGCAGTCATAATTGTAGAGGTTCGAGTCAGCGCAGAACCGAGTACTCCGTCAAGCTGGAGCAGGGCAATAGAGATTCTTGGAAATGTAGTTCGGGATTATTGAAGGGAAAGACGCTAGTTACACTTACGGAAGCAAAAACCCGCACCCGACACGCGCCAATGCCCAGGTAGCGCTCATCCGCCGCACAATTCTAGGCCATTCCTCGTAACTCATGTTGAGTTGAATTTGAGGAAGCCGATTTTCTTCAGTACCCTTAAATCTGAATCCTGTGAAGTAAATATATATGCCCAAGGTATATAGCATGCAGGATGCACGGCGCAACCACTTGTAGACGCTCGTAGCCCACAATCGTGGTCTTCGAGTTGGCAGCAATGGTACTTTATTAGCCACCCTGCTATAATACAGATCAGAGAGAGGTGGTGCCTGTACGTCATATCACTTACCTGGGCTGTACCGGGGTACACGGAGCCTGAGGAAACTTTGGCTGTTCATGGAGTGAAAGTCGGGATTCAGCATCCGGAAATCGAGAAAAGAATCTTAAGCATGGGAACTCAACTCGTCGATTGGTATGCAGTATAGCTTTAACGGGAATCGTCAGTATATTTTCGACGGAAGGAGTTGAAAGGACATCTTGTAGCCGACCACTGTCGGGGAAAACGATGGGTTGATGGGCAGACATAAAGCCGAGGACATTCGAACCCGCGGACATGGATTGTTTTATAGGTGACTTTCAAGAGCAGTTGAATCGACCTATAAGCTATCGATCCGGTGGTTTCGAAAACTTTGATGAATACGACCCTAAACGGCTTAGAGGTAGTGCATAGGTTTCCTAGAATTAGTACGACGTACGTGGCGATTTTTTACCCATTGCATTGTCCTAGAAATCCAGTATTCCTGTGAATTTTGCATGCTTCCAAGTACGGGTATCCTTGCGTCTCTTGAGAGTTTCGGTTGCTTTTCTTATACCAATCTGTGATGGACACCAATAAGTACAGCCAGCGGCGGATGACAGGCAGTGCTAATCGGTTAGCCAAAAACAAATTCCTTAAAGATGATACGACTTTGAACAAGCATAATTCGGCGCTGGAGTATATTTATCACTAGGAAAGGCTCGTGTTAGGCTAACAAGGGGTAGAAGGTAAGTTATAATAATGACTTACTACAAGTTACTGGACAAATTGCCGTCCATCGAACGCACATATCAAATACATCTTTCTTTGATGACCATGGAAGAAAGCAAGGCTGTGCACGAGTCCTGTCGGCTTTAAGATTAGAACCACGACATTAAGGGTGCTGGGATGTATTCTTGCCTCAAAAGTATCGCGTACTGATATTTGTATTACACAAAAAATCTCATCTGCCAACCTGGAAAGGCAGTCAGTCATCGGGGACCGGAATGGCCACAGCCGACGCCGCAATATTCGAACGTAGAAAATAAAAACTCACCACTTTCCGAAATATGCCAATGACTGTAGATGCACCAATACACGTCGACTTACTTCTGGGCTGTAGAAAGACAATTAGTGTTAAAATCCGATTGAGATCTGAGAGTTGACAGCATACCGTACCCTCACGGCCAATAGTTTCCGCTGTCAGTCGCTCTCCTCGTCAGTCCCACCAACGTCGCCCTCTTCATCGCTTTCGGCAGTTGCCTTTCTTTTTCTCCGCGAGGACGCTTTCCCCACAATTCCGCCTTTCCCTGCCTTTCCGACTTTCTTATTGCCCTTCTTTTCGACACCTCTCACGGAGTCTCTTAGTTCCTTTACAAGCGCGTCAACGTCAAGAACCAAATCAGAACCGGCCGAGTTTTGACAGTCGGTGCCAGATCCGGAGATGCGTTGCAGAACCGCGATCTCCTTACCCCACACAGCGACTGGCTGTTCGAAACTAGGCGTCTCGAGTATGAGTGGGATGCCCTGCGTCCGTGGGTCTGTAAGGATATGCTGGAAGGCTGAAAGGCCAAGATGGCCGCTGTTTGGTAGACCAGAAAAGCATCAGTATGGGTCTAACAAAATTAAACGGGAAGGGAAGAAAAAAGGAATGAAGTCGTGATTAGACGCGACTTACAGTCCGATATTCTCGTGTCGGTCTCGTTTTGAGTTGCAAGTCGTCTTCGAGTCGTTTAAGTGCATGCCACGAAGATATTTAAGGCCAACTTGGTCGTCGAATTGAGTAACTGAGTGCGCGATGTAAGTGCCATGCTTAGTATAAAACAGCCCTCGAGAGGACAATCGCAATCTGTAGACTTACTGGTACGCCTTGAGATCACAAGTGTAAACATGATTAGACGGATCGAGCAGGAATTAACAGTAAATGACCCACTTCCAACCGTCCTCCGTTCTGATATCATAGCCCTAAAGTTCAAAGTCGTGAGCTATGACGAAGATGACTCCAGCTGAAATTGGTCTGACTTACAGCAGCAAATGCATGACCTAGAATGTATCGTTAAATTGGTCATCTTCACGGAGCGGAAGGACAGGGACCGACACCTACACGTATCCAAGCACACCCCGACTCGCGTCTTATCATCCACCTGTTCGATGATGTTGGCTAAGTTAGAAAACTCTGAGCCTATGATATTTCCAGCGCCTGCCTACACGCGTCATGTTCGCGTTAGTCTTGGTTATTTGAGAAAGAACGGGGACTGACCATATTCTCTAAGACCACGGTGACCGCACTCGTTTCCTTGTGTGCGCGGTTGATGCATCCTGCGATGTAGGTTATGGAGGTGGAGAGCGGGCACTGCCCGACTGTGGACCCAGGACTGAGATCAAAGAAAGAACGAAAGCAAATGGAGCTCTGACTGAAACACAATTGAGTAGATGGCTTACTGGAAGTTGTACGACTCCAATCCTAGTTCCTCACACCGCTTAAGGTCGTCTAAGAAACAGGCGTAAGACTTTTCTCGCTTTACCCTAGAAAACAGTCATCATCAATAACACGAAGGTTAAAGTCTGTCAACGACGACGAAAAGACCTAGGACGACAACTTACACGTCAGGGTTTCCAAGATTGATAAGGTAGCTACCATGAGGAAGCACCACTCTTGGTGAATACCCGAACTCTTGCATCCTCTTCTTGAACTCTGTGACGGAGGTATCTTTGAGGGGCGGCGATTCCCACTTCCGTTGGGATTTCAGGAAGAGGGCGAATGCAGTTGCACTAGAATCGCAAAATACACGTCAGCGTCAGGCTGGCGATGAACAGAGTTTCTCTCAAAACAGCTGAACGACCTCACCCAATGGCCGCAGCATTCGTGACAGCGTTTTCGACTCCACCCGCTGCAGATACATGTGCACCAATCTTCCAAGGGCTGTCCACACGAGGAAGGAAGTCGTCAGAATCGACTGCTGCACTTTTGGCTGTCTTCTTTCGTTTTTCAGGACGTTCGTAGTCGTCAGAAACGCGATGAAGAGCTGTATAGAAATGCAATGTCAACAATCCGTCCTTTCAATGACCGATTTTTCGGGGCAGCTGCACCCAAATTCACCTATTTCAGTTTTCCCGTCCAGTTTCAACCTCTTCTTTGGTGGTTCGTGGTCTGTCATGCCTTTCTTCTCAACGAGCAAATCTGCAACATTTGACGCACGAGTGGATTGTCGGGTTTTCACCATCGTCGCGAAACCTTGTATGAATTGATTTCGGGTTGTACAGAAGGGGTTTCTCGTCTGAGAAGAAAATAACAAGGAATGAAAGGACGCGTCTGTAACATAGACTGGGACGCGCTTGATGACGCGGAGAGCGTCGGCAGACTCGGGCAGGTGTCTTTGTTGTTTCGATCAACGATCCCGTATTTGGTTGAACCAAAGACTGAGATAAGATAAGATAAGATGTCTGTAGAATTACTAATTTGAGTTGGCGTGAGAATTAGCATGCCGTAAGAAACTGGCCATGGACGATTGCGTTCCAGTTTTTATTTTCAAATTTTCAACTTATAACTTAACGCTTGAACTCGTGCCATCTGATCTCCTTCGAAAAAAGTTCATGGTTTAACGCCATGAATTACGACACCACTCAAAACCCTTCTCAGAAGGAGATAAAAGACATGCGAAAAAACATGAAGTGGGGATGCATGAAATGTGGTGGTGGCGATAGAGAAACCATCAAAAAGTGTAGTCGTGTACGTCTGTATGCCTTTAAATGCTGCATTCCCTAATACACTAATTGCTTTGAAAGTGCGGAGCTCTATACTGTTCACGCGAAGTAAGTCAATCAAATTCAGGTGGGACATGACGCGTGGTTGACATCAAAACGATGCAAAGTGTCAAGTGATAGACTGGTGGGTACTCGGCTTGGTCTTCCAAAACTTCATCGTTGAAAGGTACTGGTAGGCCAGATCACAAAATCGTTTGTCTAGGAGCCACACCCACAACGAAGTTTGTGGACGTCAACAAACTCTGCCAGACTTTCATGGCGAACGAGTTCTTGAGGCGTCACTTGGAGGTTCTCATCGCCCATGAACTCAACCTGCTTGATAAGACCAAAGAAGATATGGATGAATTATTCATGGTGCAAGTTCACGTGTCCTTCGAGCCTGTCGACGTCCGTGACGCGTTTAGTCTGATGAAAAAGGATGGCGATAGCAGTCGCGCGATGCAGGGGATGCTCCAGATCTGCAATATAATATCTGGACATTCCGTGATGCAAAGTATCGAGGACGGCACGAATCCCACTCTGGAGAAAAACCGGGCAGTACTTCGCCTCTTAGGATCGGGGTATCCGAGGGGCACCCTTGAATTTATTCACTGCGCTGGTGGTCGTTTCACGATTTTGCAAAATACCTTTTTCATACCAGACGACGTGATGGAAACAGTACGCAGCACTAAAGAGATCGAAATTCCTGTGACATACACCGGAAGAACTATCAAGAAGCCGGTCAATGTGTGCAACCATATAGAGTGCGTAATTTTTGTTTTATTTCGTGCGCCATAGAAGAAAACGAACGCTGACTCGCCGTCAACAAAGATATATCAATGCACTTATAAGACAGGACAGCGAGAACCGATGGCTACTCCGAAAAACCATGGAGAAAAGGGACAAGAAGACGATTAGAGATGCTTTTCAGCTCGGAGACGATGAAGACCCCTACGGGTTTGGGTTGATGATGAAGGAGAAGGCCCGATATGAAACAGTTTATAGAGAAGGAGGAAAGGCGTACTACGAGGGATCTGGACGGTCATAAGTTATCCGGACGACACCGTTGATATACGTATGGATTTATTATTCTTGTTTGATCGCTCTCGTCAGGTACTCCGCGATTGCGTGTTTTGCACGCTTTGTCGCCCTCTTAAATTTACGAGACGGCAGGGCAAAAACATTTCGAGCAGCGAAATTTGCAACTGCCTCTGAAGCCTCCGATCTACGAAGAAGGTACGGAAGGCAATCGAGTGCGAAATAATAGGCTTGAGAATAGTACCCGTCCAATGTCAGGGCAATTTTTGTCGGATAAACCTTTTTCTGGGGCCTGCGCCGTTGCTTTACAGCCGGCGGTCCATTGGTCTTGCTTCGGCATCGCCACATCCATGGTGAATCACGGCGCATTTGAGGTTCTACTGGTGAAAAGGGAGGTCGCGCTGCATGCTTACGATGATCGCATAGGTACTTTAGACAACACAAAGCTGCAGTTGCAAACTTTTTGCTGTCCAAAGCACATTCTCGGGAAAGCTTCGGGTCCTCCAGAAACTCGACGATGAGCTGCCAGTACTCTCTTGGGAGAGCAAAGTCGGCAGAAGTATTGGTAAGCTCCAAGCCCTTCATGACCTGGCGCCGCTCGTCATATCGGTCTCCTTGAATCATTTGGATCAAGAGAAAGTTCAGGACGGATCCCATAACTGGCTTCCTGCGCGGACGTGCTCTAGGTGGACGAGTGAAAACGGCGACTAGGAAGGTTAATGCGTCGTCCTGGTAATGTTTGGATAGATAGTGGGTAAGATATTCGTGAAACGGTCTGATTTTCGCCCGGTATAGCGTCTCCCTGTCTTCGAAATTCTATATTCAAAATTTAGGATGGAAGAAAAGGGCATCAACAGAACGGCTTACTGTTGCCTTGAGCCACGAAAAGAAAGACCCAATGAACCATTGAGAGAGTGAGAAAGGATAAGTTGCATCGTCATACGGTACATTCATGTCGATGGCGGTGGAAAAGACCGGCTCCAAGGAGAAGTCTTCGATTGCGTCTCGAAGTTCCCTCGAAGGAGTTGCCTCTGGTATCCTGTAAGCAATAAATCTCATCATAGTGTCATCAACCTTCAGGGAGAACTTGAGCTGATCTAATGTCAGGGGTTAATTCAATGATTGGCATTTGTAGTGCTGCTACAGTACCTGAGATTAATTGGAAACACCTCTTAAGATGTTCGTTCCGTGTCCAGTTTCTGTCAATAAAAAATTCCTTCGACCGTTCTCGGTCGTAGAGAAAGTCGGAAAGAGATGCATGTAAGGCCTGAAGTCTGCATTTTCCGCTTTTTTTGTCTTCAACTTGGCCGATTATCGATCCTAAGTCACAAAGGAGGATTTCCACATCCCCCGGACGGAGTGATAGGATTCTCTCTACCTCACTAGGTGAGAACTTTACCAGAAGGACAAAACTTACAACGTGGAGCACCCTTTCAATTTCTTCCACGGAGGAAAGAATATGCGCGTAGAGAGCGTCTAGTTCCGTGAATGGCAGGTCTCCGGTAGCAGGTCGTAAATTTAGGACAACCTCAAGACGGTCTTGGGGTCTGTGCCGTGGGGATCTAACATATTTAACGACAGTGGAGGCATAAATAAATTGACCGGATGATTTGCGGACTAATGAATCCACGACTTCCGGTGTTGGCCACAATGCTGGAATGAGTCGTTTCATTGGGTGACTTTCCTTGGTTTGGTTAAATTTATCGAGAAGAAACAGTCGAATATCGTCATTAGGCAGATACGAGTTGTCCAGAATAAGTTTGGTGAGGATCCCTTGAGCGTCGAAGAATCTAAAAGCAGATGAAATCTCTTGCTCTGGACGACTAGAGATAAGGAAGGTGAAGGAAGATGACGTCGAGCTAAAGCATCCAAAATAACACCTAGAATTTCCTGTTGACTCTTCCGGTCAAGGCATTCATCTAATCCATCGATAAGAATCAATCGGGGAGACGCAGGCTCATCGAAGTACCCAGAATCGACAAGGGTTTGGAGCGGGTCCACGATGAGGGAGGAAAACTGTGCAGAGAGAGACCGGGTAAATATGAGAGGGTCACGATCAATCACCTTCATCATCTCCTCTTTAGCTGACGGGAAGAGAGTGGAAATCTGATAAGCAATAGTTGAGAACAGGAGGCGACCGTGATTTCTGGACGGATCCGCCCTCCCAAAGAAGAAACTGGCGAGAAGGCGTCCTTCAGCAAAGCAGAGTTCTGCAATACTTTGCGCAATGGCCGATTTCCCGGCACCGGCAGGACCGTTGAGCCACATAATCAAAGCTTTGAGGGACTGTAGATCGGATTTCGAAATCCAGTCCATGATTCTACGCTGAACAGCGACCCGTGTGTTGGGATGACATTTCGGTCGGTCGAATTGCTCGCCTGAGTTATGAAATGCAGAGTGTGCGACGTGTTCTTGAAGGTGGTCAAACCCAGCTTGTGAGGGGTTGGGCTCTATGAGTGACACCGTAGGTCCCCAAGAGAAAATCCATTACCTTTTCCAGGGTGAAAGCTCTTCGGGGCCTCATGTATGAAGGTTCCCCCCATAATCAGGAGATTGGAACGCTGAAACATCGAACTACGTTGTCTGTATCGCTTGAAGGCGCAAGGTCAAGGAGATTAGAGAACTGGGTGTGAGGTCTTCAGATTAAGGACGGGCTCTCACGTCAAGTATCGCCTTGTTGTTTTTACTATATGGACCTGCCACGATATGATGTCAGAATATTTTTACCTGAAACAGATATACTACACCGGTTTTCGTGATATAAGAACCTTTAGGTCAAGTTCTGGCGACTAGAGCAGAGAAGCACAAATGCGGCGCCCGAACAACGTTGAATAGCAGAAGTCGGCGCCGAGTTGACGTTCCTTGTGGAAAAAATGAGAGAAAAAACAGTGAGCGATTTGAGTTCAGAATCTAGAGGACACAGCGGACGACTAGATTATACCGGTAACAAAAGCGGTCGCCAGCGGTTTTAATATCAGATTTCTTGATCATGAGCAGAAGTGGGCGTCCGACAGTGTGTTTGCCAACCATGACATAATTTGGATCCCATCTCCTTGCCAAACAACAGCATAGTCCGACGTTCTTGAGGTGGTTACAATGTTTCACGACAAGCAGTTTCTTGCCGTCAACAATATCGAGAACCAGGACGAAGAATACTTTTAGAAAGATATTCGGTTAAAACTTCTCTTGTTTTTGTCCTCGGCTCTCGAACTTGGATAACGCCCCGCAAAACTTGCTCGCGCTTGGCCTACCACATATTCTGCTCAACCTGCCCATCCTTCATCTTCTTCAAGGGAAACTAAGTCGCCTTTCTAATACCCTAAGGAGGGTGGCGAGCCTGCGACAGATACATGTACGCTTCCCTCTTTGCTTATTTTTCTTCTGGTGACTTCCGCCAGCTGTTCACTTGGCAAAATAGCCAATCTTAATAGAGAGCTACGCACAAGGTCGTAGCTGCCTTCGTAGATGTCTTTGCATCAATAGAAACGCAATATTCAGGCCTCCGCTCCCACCACTCCTGCACTTAGCGGATTGACTCTGAAACAAAGCGTCACCACTATCACCACCGGCTTTTTGTGAAAGCCAAGCCCACCAATCCGGTCGTCGTGCATCCAGCACGTACATATTCGAACTCAAACTCGATTCTGTATGGGGCCAACTTGAGTAAGGCCGAGTTGCAACGTATTCTGCTTCGTCCGCTTGTCGTCCGACCTAGAGATTGTTGAGTTTTGAGGTATGAATCATTTTTTCTCAACGTTTTGGTGGATACCATTACCATCATTTCAATGTCCTAGATCTAGGCTTATGTACCGTCAACGTCTCCTCCAATCCTATAAATCAAGCTGAAGCTCAATCTGGCAGGCTATCCTCGACTTTCTCGCTGATGCAGCTTCTGCTACGTATGTGCCCCCTCGATTGCGACCTTGACGTTAGCGACACTGATCCGGTCAAATCGTCCAGTGTTGCTTCAATTTTCAAAGACATACATGTGTTACTCAAATATGCCTCGGTATTTTTGGGAAGGCATCGTCGACCCATTTTTTCATCCGTGTAGAACGGCCTCACTTTTTTTGTTTGGGACCGGGACTCTTTTGACCCTCTCAAGGTCTGTCGCTCTTGCTAATTCTGTTTTTCTCATTCGTCTGGAACGCCCTTTGAATTCGAAAGTAACGCGATGTCTACACGTTGATAAATTCTCCAAAATATACCTCCAGGTCGTGGACACGGTCAAGCGGTGCGACAGCACCGACGTATCCATCGGGACGTACAACTACGATGGCACCCTCAAGACCGATACCGTATTTCAGATATCCATCGCCTCCTTGGGCAGCTTTCACATCTGTTGCGTCGATAAGCACCCTTCATGTTGATTCATTAGCTGAGATGAGAGAGTCTGCAGGACATGGTGACGTACTTGGACCAATGAGACCAGAGGGACTTGGGAAGATCATTGTATCGAAGTCTAGCTTTAGTTGCTGAGCTGATGGTAAGGATATCAAATGCTGTCCTTCCAGTGACCAGATTCGAAAGCAACATATCCAGCTCCATGGAAACGGTTTGGATTTTCTTCAATTGGTCGACGTTCGAAGAATCTCCTGTGAAAACAAGGACTTTGAACCGAGCGTCGGAAGGCATCAGATCCTGGATTTCAACTGGTCTAGAATCCGCGACTCTGAGGAAGATCTGAGGTAAAAGTCTCTCTCCAATGATCAGGTTTTTCGCGCTTTCTTGATACTTATTTCTGGTGATGGAAGACTCGGCGTAGTGTATGCCGATGCCACTCGTGAATCCGCCGAATGTCTGGAATATTCTGTACACACAAGAATCAGGGGGATTTCTCATGGATGATGCGTCTTCAACATACTTTAAGAAATCTTCATGCGATACACCATCTTGATAATCCTCCGTTCTAGGTTTTCCGGAGAAAAACTTCGCAAATTTTTTGTCGAAATTTATCAGGTCTTGAGCGTACTGCCTTCGCTCAAATTCGTACTAGGGCAGGAGTTGCAGCCTATGAAAATGGGAAGGGCTAAGAATCAACGTACCGTCTTGAGTAATGATGTTTTTGCCCATCCTCTTAGTACGTGGGTTAACTTCCAAGCTAGATGACTGTTTATTTTTCGAAACCGCGTAAAACGGGAAGGGAAATACCTAGGTTGTGACTGTCGTTCATGCTTGCGTTCATTCCCTGACCTTGAATGAAGTAACCGTCAGAACCCATAATCGGTTCAGTCGACAATAAAATATGGACCTGCTTTGGGCGAATGGGTATGACATGCGTCTCCGACAATGAAAATTCTATCTTTGACAGAAAACTGTGAGGCTACTCTCTGCCCGACTGTGGGTACTGATTTAATTCTCAGTTGAGAAATATAGACCTATAGACATACCGACGTAAATGGTCCACCAGTCAAACTTCTCCGGCGTCTGAATATAATATGGCTGGAGTATCCTTCGTGCCTTCTAGAACGCGATCAATTATTCAACCAACAAACCTAAACGTCCCGGAATAGGGAGTCCTACCTCAAGCAGATGCTGTGGGTGTAGTTTTTCCTTATTGATCCTCCCGTTACCAGAGAGATTCGACCCTTTGTCATCCAATTGGATATATAGACGAACTTTATCGTCTTCTCTTGGAATGACCATGCAAGATCCGTTATTAGAATGGATAACACATCTGTTGCGAATATCTGGAAAGTCTGTGACGGGCGTTAAGTCCACAACGCCCCATATGTCGTCCGTTTGTTCGCCTTCCATTACGATGCCAGTCGACTTCCTCACCCAGGAATGAGCACCTAGGCAAAAATGTTAGCTATATCGTTGGCTTAAAACGTCTCGTCGTGACTCACCATCTGCACCAATGAGAAATTTTGCGTGAACAGTTTCAGTTTCTGCCACCGCGTTTGTGCTATTAAGGTGTTGTAGCATCACCTTCAATAACGGTGAGATTACTTCTGAATCTCGTCAAAAACGAGACAACAACTCAACTCGAATGGGGTAGGCTTTCCTGTCGTTGAGTTTGGATTCGTCTTCCGAAAGTTGTATTGAAATAGGGATTGTTGGTCTATCAACTTCTAGTCCGAAGCCACGCATAGAATCCGAAAATATACTTTCGATAGCACCTTGATGGAGAGTTACCTGTTCTCTCGATATTCAGACCCAAAGTTGTAGATAGTTTAGTAGGAATTAACCTACCTCAAAAGGATATCGAGCCGATTCTGCAGTGACGTCAGGAATACAATCCGTAAGCTGTAAGTTTTATTAGTGTCAAATCGACGTTATATTGACTGATTGAACAAACCTCGATCCCACCACCGGCGCTTGGATTGTAGAAAGCCTTATTATTGGACAATAAGTTTCTCGACTCACGTTTATACCGCATTACTGACCGCAATATGCATTTGGTTGCCTTCCTTCAATAACCTCTCGGCTAGGCCATAGCTCTGTCAAAATATTTAGATAGACAGTATGTTTGGAAAAGATAAACATACCTGAAATACCTCGATTGTTCTTGGTTGGATACCATCTGCCTGTCCTGCGACGAGCCTATCTGGTCTTCGAGCATCGAGTAGAAATCCCGTTAGATTTATGAAAGCGAGTCGGGCTGCCACCTACCTCTGATCAATGATGCGAACATTGATCCCATTCTTTGCAAGAGCATTGCCGGCCATAAGCCCAGCAGGACCTGCGCCAACAATCAGCACATCTACCTCGCTTTCCTTTGCGGTTACAGTAGGCATCTCTCAGAGAATAGGAGCAAGGTTATCCTTGAGCAATTGACCAATAAGTTACAGGAGGGGATGGGACGTGTCAATCAATACCGGGACATGGTCAGACAGGTGGCCTTATATGCTGGCCTCGCATTAAGCTAGCTTTCAACTACAGATCGTAGCAAGGGTTCCATTTCAACCAAAATTTCATTTCTAAATCCACACTGCACCAAAAGCGGAGTTGGGTTCACAGGGGTTGTGAGTTTCGATCTCCCCGCAAAGGTGCGTCACACTCGCTTAAAGTTCTGAAGTCTTCGATTGGGTGGTTCTGGTCTCGAAAGTCTCCTTTCCATGGGCCGTTTCAAATGAACGTGTGTAAAGTTCCACGCAAAACGGTGTTCTCACACAAGAAGAAGGTTGAAGAATGAAAAGAGGTTGATGGTTCTGGAGCAACATCAGATGATGGCTCAAAGCAATTGATGCTCACGGAGTTCCAGGGATGAGTTTGGCATTGGACTGATATTCGAGCTTAGATATGAGTCATGGCAGCGTGGAAGAGAACCCATATTTACCTTCGGTCAGCATTTCACTTGTCCAGATAGGGAAAAGGTATATCCAACGGCACAAAAATAGCTCTGCGACGAACATAGTATGCCAGTAGGTCATTCTCGTGCAAGGCTTTTGATGCCACATAAAAAGGGAGAGCTCCTGGCTGTCTTCTGGTACGTAGGTAAACTTTTTGGTCAGACATATACACCAACGTGGCTTTGAATGAATAATTTTAGCGCCCATTATCGACTAGGCGCTAAGTGGTTCATGAAAATTCCACGTTTCACGGATTTTTGCCATCAATTCCAAATGTCGACGACGAGGCACGGGTAAATCAAACACTGTCATCTCACGACCGTCGACGACTCGAGGGTCACAGGCGGAGGTCTGAAAGAAGGCCAAACAAATGAAATTTGTCATTCCTTTGATGACTGACGTCACAACGACACCTTGGTGTTGAATCCGGTGTTTGATATAGGATTGGTAGTTAAATGAACGGACTTGTTTTTTTGGCCAATAGAATATGCTTGTAAAAAAGTTAATTGAATAATAGATTCAACCGTATGTGCAGCACCGGAGTCGGGACAGAGCTCAGATTTGGGCTGTCTCTGAAATGCCACCTTGCCAGTTGTTTGGTATACTTAGAGAATCACGAATTGGGCTTTTCTGCTTTGACAAAAGAAGAAAAAAAAAGAGAATATTCTCCGGTCCCAAAAATCTCCGGTACCAATGCCACTGAATACGAACCCAACGTTTGAATGTGCGCGAACATCTGGCCTAAACAGGACTAGGAAAACGGTCAATGATGACATCTGCAAACATTTGTCCTTCTATCTGTCAGCCATGTCATGGCACTGGATCTACCCACGCTTTCATTTGCTACCTTCTCCCGTCCATCTTGGAATGTAGAGCGCACCTGCCTTGCACGCGAATTGATTGAGCTTGTTTACGTAATGATGAGGGTTTTAGCGCCTGTCCTGCGTGCAGGCAGGTTTCTAAAATTTGGTGGGAAGCTACGCATATGACCATAGCTAGTCAGAGGAAGCAAAGTCCTCGATAAATTTCGACGGTGCGCTGAATTGAATGCGGGAACCGCAAATAAGGACTTGGATTTTGAGCTCTTCAGAGGGGACCGCGAAGGGTTAGTTTTGTTGGACTGGTTGCTCGGTCACCATGGGTAAGCCGCTGGGTGCAACTCACACGCCGATAAGCTCGAGATGTATGATCGTCGGTCGTGCGACTTGTTTTGCAAATTCGGCTAAGCTCAAGCTGTATGTTTCAACCGCACGCGTCGAGCGCTCGCTGCATCGAGAACGCATCTTGTGGAAGCTTATTGCTGCGAAGTTGGTTCCTACATCACATTATTAATGCGTCGAGTACAGACGGCTCCTGACAAATTACACGACTCTCTGAGAATGATTTTCTTCATCTTGAAGCTCGAGACCACAACTGTGCCTGTATCTCCACACCAGGCCTACGGGTGGGGGCACAAAACTTTGGAACGGATCAGTGTATACCTATGATGTTCTGATACCGGTGAACTTTGCAATGTTCGCAGTTTAACTATTCTTCAAGTTTCCTAATGCAGACGTTTAATACCACACCCCTTCGTCTCGTTTGCACTATAAAGTCTGCTGGTAAACTGACATATGTCGTCAAGGTTCAGCCTTGAATTTTCATAAACCGTTTCTCGCGTTGAGAAAATGTCGAACTCAACGGGACTGCCGACGATCCCTGCCAATCTCATTGAGGTGTAAGTGATTCTTTGCTATTTTCCACTTCGCTTCTTACGAACAAGTCCTTAGTGCTGCTCCGCAGGTAGGATTTTCTAGTTAAAGCTTGGCTTATGCCTTATGCTGACTGGGAAATTTGTAGTTGATTGGAATATTATTTAACTGGGCACTCTTTGGAGTGTTGTCTGTCCAGACCTGTGGGTTGCTTCTCCACCTCAATATTAAATACACCAACTAACATAAAAACACAAATCCTTAGACGTCTATTACCTCAATTTCCCAGACGATAATATATGGAATAAAGTTTTGGGTAAGCCTCGTCTATTATACATGGCGCTGTACACTCATAAAACCCCTCCAGTATACGGGTCCTACATTTTCGAAATAGTGCAGACAGCCATGACAGCCGCTGACGTATACTACTGGTGCTCCATTCTCTTCTTCATACCGTTCCTTCACAATTTTAACGCCATAGCTAGGTACGCCAGTGGATTCGGGAACGCCAACCACCTTGGAAACGTGCACCTTTCGCCGGCTGACACACCGCTCCTCTGCGGGATAATTGCAGGCGTCGTCCAGTGGTTCTTTGCGTATCGGATTTTCACTCTAAGGAGGTCATACTTGTGGATTTGTATCTTGATTGTCTTGGTGAGTACCCCACTCGTCCAGTGAGAGGCTTAGTGGATAATGTCCTCGTATATCCAGACCTCGGTTGTTCAGACAGCAGGGGCATTTGGGACTAGCTACCGGGTTAGTAATATTTACCCCCTTGTAGAACTTATTTTTACCGAATGGGTCTTGCCGCATTAGGCCTTTAAGCTTCAAGATTTCGACCGTTTCCACGAGAACCTTTACTTCCCTCAGTCATTTGATGTACGCTAGTACCATTTTATTTTTCTTCCCCTCTCCTGAAATAAGCTTACTGTGCTAGGTCTGGCTGATCGGTGATACGGTTTGTGATGTTCTAATTGCGGGCACGATGTTATGGCTGGTGTGTCCACGCGTTCAACTTTGACGATGGATATCTTTCTCACGACGACTTCGGTTTAGTTTTATACCGCGCAGCAAGGAGGGATCAATTACGGAAGCCAGATTTTGGGGAAGCTGGTCCGCCTTGTCGTTGAGACGAATACGCTTACTGGTCAGTGTTACACTTCCGATTCGACTCGATGAGAGAGAAGGTTGATGATTTAAAATTTTTTGTTCAGCTGGTATGGCATTGGTGTCTTTTATCTGCTACGTCACCCTTCCCGTAAGTACTATCGTTTTTTGGATTTGAGCGCTCGTGAGCTGGCTGTTGCTTATGCGTTGAAATAGGATAGTAACTTGTTCGTCTGCACGTACGTATACTCCCTCGTTGTCCTATACCCCTGCCAAACCTTGAGTTAACCCAATGACCTCAAGCACGATTATCATGGGAAAACTGTATGCCCACTTTCTCACAAAAAATCATCCTCCATACCTAATTGACCCATCACCAGCTACTCTAACACGCTCCTCGTAACCTTCAACAACCGAATCGCGATGCGAAAGATTAACCCGAACATGAACGTCGACTACGACAGCGGCGGGAGCGGCCGCAAGCCCCTTCGCAGAGCGGACGACTTCAGTGCGGGGAACATCGCATTCCGTGTTGGTAAGGACAGCTTTGGGGGCAAATCGGCGGGGTTGGAGAGCTATGAGATCGAGGTCTGTTGTTGTTTTTCTTGGCGTGTGCGCTGTGTGAATTGAATGGATGTTGACTTATTTTTGTTTGTGATACGATGTTAGACGTTGACGTCCGACAAGGGCCGGGAGCTGAGTACTATCGGGTCCAAAGTCTGAGTGGCAAGCTATATAATGACCTTTGCGGCTCGTGCGAAGAGTCGATGCGCATGGGGATTGACTTTCGTCTGAGTTGTCTCTGGGACTTAGTAATAATTATACGCTCATTCGGCCTCGTTTTTTTCTTATTATTCAATTATTTATGGACCTACATCCATATGATGTATAACCGTGATCCTTTTTGTTATATATGTGTTGTCCAATTTTGGACTCGTTTTAAATGCAGCTCGCTGAGAGGTACCGTCTACGCACCGAGATAAATTCCGTATCGTCTTCAACTGTGATAGGCATCCACAACAAGAGACTACTCTAGCCATCGAGGACGAGCGCTTAGATTATGACGTCACCTGGAAGTTGAAATGGCTGCGGTCGTCCGGGACCGGGCCACCGTTATTTGGTTCAAACATCAGAACCAAATACGTCCGCTGCCCGTGGCTTGACTTCATCGTCCTCCGCGACGTCGTCTGCTGGCTAGGACCCGTTTAGCGCTGCGGTATTTCTTGCTTGCTACCCCGAGTCGGCGTCCCAGCAGTACAAATTTGAAGACGAACAAGGAAGAGGACCAAAATAGGACCAAGACAAGGACGCGACGAGGGCTATACGAAGGCACGGACGTAGACGTGGACACGAACACGAACACGGCTAAAGACGTAAACACCGTCACGATCGCGAGCGACGACTAGGATTCGGGTATTTTTCATAGACGCGGACACAAACGCAGATATACAACTTAAATGGAACCATCCGCCCCACAAGATGCCCCGCACCCTTTTGCGCTCGAGCTGCAGAGCCTGCGCGCGGCCTTTTCGCTGTTCCAAGTAAGCTATAACTCACCGTTTTCCGCTGGCGCCTCTCCCACAAACTCTCTCCTCCTTACTGGCACTTCTCCCTCCAAACATCCCTCGATAATCCTGTCAATAGCCTTCGCAATGCTGAGAAGACCCGTCCGTGGAATCACTCTGACCTTATCCAGATAAAGACGCGTGTTGGGTGGACGTAGAAGTTTGAACTCGTAAGAAACGTGTTGAGGCATTGCTGTCTCGAAGATTTTAAGCTTTTATCCCTGGGAACGAGTAAGAATAGAAGGTCACCGTGTTTACCAAAGATTCTCAACCTGGATTTTTCATGAGGACTATTGAACGCTTGAAGGATATATCCAGGTTGCTTTCTCTCTGGACTGGTGGTGCAGCTGAGCGAGACAGCAGCACGATGACTACATTTCAGACCCCCAGGAGGACAACGAAGTTCAATCAAAATGCGCTATACTTGTGAAATCATGCCATTTTTAACTTATCAACGGAAAACAAAGCCGAAGCAGATAAAAGTCTGAGGTATGGAGTCCACATCCTACGCAAATTCATATATTGTATGTAACTGATGCGTTTTATTTCCCTTAGTCGTCGCATGTTGTCCGATTTTCACGAATAAATTTCTGACTGACCTACTGTCTCTCCTAACTAACAGTCTGCGTCTTTCTTTCTCTCGAAAAGGGTGTCTTTTTCGAGAGATTAATTTTTTTCCGAACAGGACGCCGTGATGCTTTCTGAAATAATTCTGAATCCCACCCGATGACACTTGTGGCTGAACATGCTGGAGGAACGTGGAGCCTGAACGAAATAAAATTCAACGAGGTCGCCAATCGCGCAGAGTTAGTTGGCTAGACTTCGGACAAGCCATTCCGAACGCTTAGGAAATACTTTTCTGTTCTCAGAGCAGCCCTTTCTGCGCCTAGTTTATATAAGGGCGAGATCACGACGCCCCCCTAGGTCTCCCCTTGGTCCTATACCACCATCATGCTCCGCGTTTTCTGCCTTCCCAGCGTTTTGTTCCTCATCTGCTCCCTCGTCCTCAGCTTTTTGGTGTCCCTTTCACTGCCATTCCTACCAACCATCGACATCGCTCGGACCCACTTTGGAAATAGCCAGCCTAAGGTACAGAATGGCTCAGAAGGAATATCCCAGATCCGCGTGAGTGACTCCCGAACCACTTCTCTCTTATCACTGCGGCGACCGGACTATTTCGCGGGGATGCAAAATACGAGCTCGAGGAAGGTTGTTTTGATTTGGACCTTTGCCCATAGGCAATAACAACACCTTCAAATTTTGCACCCCTGTCAAAATAGTCGGGCCGCCGCAGTGTATCTTTCGATGCTGAGGTCTGTTCTTTTCAAGTTTGGTGTTTGGTGAGAAGTCACCGTTCGTGTACAAGTCGTGAATGAACTCTTATGAAGGTCGGCATGCTACTATAATACTAACGACGTTCGTGCATGCTTGAAAACGGGTATGACCTCCTTATATTCTCCGAGCTAACGTTGCAGTTAAATTCACTTACATACACGACACCAATAGATCGTGCTTACAACGTCCAAATTACCAACCCCCAAGGAACTCGTACAGCCAGCATTCGTAAATCGTGGACTCGTGGGCTTGCTGTCCACCCCGTTGGTAAGGTGTCATCGTCCTCCTTGGCGAGCCTACATATCTAAACTTTGTCGATAGCCACCGCTGTCACCTTCGTCGCGTTGGTGCTCTCCACCTCGATTGCGGGGCGGATTGCGTCAGTAATGTCCTTCCTAGCGGCGCTATTAACGTTGATAGCTTTTTCCATCGATATCGCGCTCGTCGCCCTTGCCAAACACGAGATGAACAAGCTCCAGATCGGTGCCAACACGATCGCTGCACCAGGTTCGTCGTAGGACCTTATTTTCTTCCCTTGTGGCCCCCCAAGTCATAACACCTTATAACTATGCTGATTGACATTTCAGGATTCTGGATGACCCTTGTCACTCTTTTCCTTCTCCTACTCGCTGGGTGCACAGTTTGAAATTCCGCCACTGTTAGACCTAAACATCGCTCTTATAATCTCCAGTCTTTAACTTTTCAGACCTACCTTCAAAATTTCACTGTTTCGCCTGCTTGCTGCCTGTCACAGACACATATTACCTATGCGCCTGCCCTTATGCCCATATTTTTCTACCCTTCGAATCAAAAGCTATTATCAGTAATGAAATAGATACACCAGTGTTATGAATAACATGCCAACTGTCAGGTTGATAATAGCGTCGTAATCGCACTGAGGAACGAGCATCCAGCCACCGTGGATAAGTTTTAGTAGAAAAAAACGTTCACATCTCCAGACTATCAAGAGCCGGATGGCCCCTGCTTTGGAAAAGACAGCAATAGGTGACCTATCCTATGATAACAATTTTATGGCGCTACCTAGGAAATTGGATAAGTTAATCAGGGTAATCATTTCGAAACACACTAGGCTCGGGGATCCTCGATATAAGAAGGGAGAACCAGCGACGTGTAGCGGTGGTAAGAATTCGCGAGTTTTCAGGACGTCACCGAGCGAATAGTCCTTCCACCCGGCCCAGCCTCTGAGTAGGTGATATTCATATTCATCGTACGGTGTCTCTATTGAGATCTCTTCTCTAGTAACGCTCGTAATTAGGGTATCCAAGTAGCTATGTAACGAAGATCGAAATCTACAGATAAGATGTAAATACAACTAATGCATTGTCAATAGAAATTGAAAAGATCAACAAGTATGAAAGAAAAACGAAACCATCCACGAAAAAAAAAACGATACCCTAAGCTGTACATGTATTCATTTTTTCTCGAAAGCAATCATTCAACATCAGCATCATTTCCGTCCTGACCCTCTTCTCCATCGCCGACCCCACCACCCCCAGGCGGCCCCACGTACGTCGTCGCCGCCGACGCCGATGACAAAGGCGAACGCAACGCATGCCCCGCTCCAGTCCCGGCGTTGGCGCTCACACTCCGCACCATCCTCCCGCCTCCCCCTGCGCCTGGTTGGCGCGCTACGGGCGCGGGACCCACACCCACACCGGCACCCACACCGGCAGTCGCGCTGAGCCCGAGCATGTACATCGGCGAAGACACCTTCCTGCTCCTCGTCGCCAGGCCCATCCCGAGAGGGCTCGTGGGCGACGTCAAGCCCAGCCCTACCGGCAGGCCATACGAAGTACCATACCCCGTAGGAAGAGGAAGAGGAGGAGGCGACAGCGCAGAAGCCTCATTGCCATCACCATCACCATACCCATACCCATAACCGATCCCGAAACTGGGCATTGGCACTTTCAGCCCCAACCGCGCAAGCGGGTCTTGTGCTTGCGCTTCGGGCACCACAGGCTCTCTTGTCCCGACGCCTCCAACTCCAAAGCCGAAGAAGCTGGTCTTCCGCGACCTCTGCGCCGACCCGTGGGTCTGATTCTGGTTCTGAGTGAGGAAGCTCCCGCTCGACGCCGAATGGCGGAGGCGGGGGCTGGTCATGATGCTCCCAAACGTCTGGTGCGTCCCCGACGACAACGGCGGCGGCGGTGGTACAGGTGAGACGGCTGGGGTCGTCGGCGTAGCTGCGCCGCGGATCCACGACGTCCACCTGCCTCCCGCTGCTCCGCCTGCCTGCCCATCCCCCTCCCCGTCCCACAACATATCACCCAAAGACTCCGGATCATGCACCGCCCTCTTCAGCAACGCGATATCATGCTGCACATCCCCCAACTTCCGCTCAAACACCTCTCTCGCGCGACGCACCGCGGGGTCCGTCCCGCGCACGAAGGCGGCGATCTGGCGCTCGACGTGTGTTTGGGTGGGGGTGTCGTCTCCTTCTCCTTCTCCGTCTTCGTCTCGGTCTCGGTCTCGGTCTCCGTCTTTCATTTCTTCGGCATGGTCTGCGTCTGCATTGCCTTCCTTGTCTCCTCCTTCCCATGTACCGGCCACAGATGATGACGACAGCGCCCCAGGAACACACAACAGCGCCTCGTACCCGCGCGCCGCGAGCACCTCGTCGCCCACGCGGATCTCGAGCTCGACGCGCGCGTCTTCGGTGTAGTCGTCTAGCCTGCGCAGTGCGGCGAGGAGGATTGAGGGGGGGATGTGGGTTGTTGCCAGTAGAGAATTCGTTAGCGTAGGGGCTAATGAGATGGGGAATGGCTGATGAGAGGACGAGGACGAGGGCTGGAAAGAGAAGAAAGTCGTATTCCCATACCCATTGGCGTGAGCACCAGATCCCGAAGGAAAGGTAGAGTTTGAATTTAGAGAGAGCTCCGCCTTAAGCCCCTCCAGCGCAATATGGCAGTCCCTAAACGCGCGCTGCAGGCCGTCGTACCGTGTGGCTACCTTCGCGAGTTCTGCGAGGAGCGGATGCGGGGGTGGGGATAACTTATCGACTGATAAGTTGGGAATGCCGTTTTCTTCTGCTAGTGCTCGTTGTGCTTCCTCTTCGAGTTTCACGTTCAACCCCTCCTCCAAATCCATTCTGGGCTCAGACGGGGACGAGGACGGCGGTGATGACGGAGGTGGCGATGACGATTCTTCAGTGGATAATGAAGCTGATGCTGACGGTAGGGAAGAAGGCGTCGTTGTAGTTAGCGGAAATGAAGAAAGGTTGAGTAGTCCTGAAGGTACTGCTATCGTGCTCGTGCTCCGGCCGGGGGTAGGATCCAAAGCGGAATCTGAACTCGAAGGCGAAAGCGAAGTCGTCGCTGTTGTCGTCGCAGTAGTTATAGTGGTAGTTGTAGACGAAGCTGCTCTGGAATTCAAACCCGAGTCCAAATCAACGCCGTCAACGCAGACGAGCGGGGTCGTATCCGTCGTCTGAGCCGGAGCCAATACAACAGCTTCGACACGGTGGTCGGGCGGAAGATCCGCCTCGCCTTCGTCTTCGTGATAAGCAGACGGTGATGGTAATGACGGTGGTTGTGGTTGTGGTTGTGGTTGAATCTGAAAATTCACACCAATCTCTGTCCCTGAAGTCGACGTCGGGGCTAAGGTTGACGACGTCGAAGGAGTTGTCGGACTTGTTGTCGGGGATACCAATGATGATGCTGATGAAGAAGTCCCCGTACTTGAACCTGTAGTCAAGTCTGCATTCTCGGCCGCAGGAGTAGTCGCATTCGAATCGACTGCGAATGCTGCGGAATTTACGGGCACAGCGGCACTTCCCATCGATGAAGAGGAGGAAAACGGGACGTCTTCAGTGGAGACGTCGAGAGGTACAGCCCCATCCCCATTTACAGCACCGGCTCGTATCGACTCCTCAAATTTCGCAGTCGAGTTCGATGGGACGTCGCTAATCGTGGTCTCGGGTTGATTTGAGTTTTCAAGTCCACTTTCTCCCTCTGGAGGGGGAGGAGGGCCAACAACCACCGTCTCAGCTGCTGTCAGTGTTAGTGTCGGTCCTGCGCTAGCATCTCCTGGGCTGCTGCTGCTGGTTGGTGTTGTTGAGGTAACAATAACAGACGGAGGAGGCGGTGGTGGTGGAGGAAGGGCGAGTCCAGTGGAGGGTATAGTATCCTGTTCCTGCTCCTGTTCCCGCTTTGGTTCTGGAACTTGTTCTGGTTTGAGATGCCCATCACCAGTAGGAGCAGGCGGGGCTCCATCTTCAGCAGGAGAAGAACCAGCGGGTTGGTCAGAGTCCGCAGTCCGTACGGGGGACAGCGAACGAGGACGACTGAGAGTGTAAGAAGCCGAGTCGCGAGCGGGCGGGTCTGGTATACCGGTGTCGGCCTCATGGACGTCTGCTTCAGAAGGCGGGGAGGCACCTGGGCCGGGAGAAGCAGGAGGGGCAGGAACGGCGTCGCGGGCGGGAGCGGGGGCAGGCACGGGTGCGCCTCGCACATCGGCGCCGGCGACGGCAATCCCATCGGCGGGTGCTTCGGGCGGGGGCAACGCAGGCACCTTCTTCCCCGTCATCGTCATCCCCGTTTCTGCATGCCCATTGGATTGAGAAAGAGTCCCCTCTCCCCTCCCCTGCGCCATCCCCATCATCAAAACCAACTCCCCCTCCGCCCTCACCCGCCTCTCCATCTCCGCTCCCAGCTCCTCCACCAGCCCATCCACACCCATCCTCACCAGCACACCCCGCGCCGCAGCCCCCGAGAGCGCCAGCGCACTCTGCTCATCTGCGACGCCGTCGTCGAGGCCCTCGAGCAGTGCACGGGCGTGTGAGGTGAGATCTAGGACCGCGTCTAGGTATACTGCTGGGTCTGCAGCGGCACCGTCGCCGTCGCCGCCGTGCAGCCTCCCCACCGCCTCCTCCCCCTCCTCACCCACCTCCTCAACCCCTCGCCCACCCTCCCCTCCCGCCCCGCCATCCTAAGCCTCATCCCCGTCTCCCTCCTCCTTCCCCACGCCTCGCGCTGCACCTCGCCCCCGAGCTGGTCGACCGCGTCGAGCAGGCGGGCGTTCTGCGTTTCTAAGGACTGGGTTTGGGAGGTAAGCAGGAGGTTTTGAGTGGAGAGCGTGGATAAGGTTGCGGAGTGCCGTGAGCGCAGGGCGGTGAGGGAGGAGAGGAGAGCGTTCGTTTGGGATTGGGAGAATTGCCTGTGGGGACGGGGGAGGGGGTGAGTAAATATACGCGCATATATCGACCAAAAATCAAAGAAAACGTACATATAACGCGCGACCATCTTCGCCGCGCTCCCATCCTCCGCCCTCATCTCATCCACCTTCGCTCTTGCCTTCCCAAGCTCTTGCTGCACCGCCTCCCCAGCCTTCCTCTCCGCCTCCAGTTCGGCGCGGCAGACCTCTAGCTCAGCCTCCACGGCACTCAGTTTCTGGTACAGCCCCTCCTCCTTGGCTCTAGACTCGGCGAGGAGGGCGTCGAAAGACGCGTTCGTTTCTTCTAAATGGTCTTGCAGATCCCCTGCTTTCGACCGCCTCCTCCCGTTCTCTTCCTCCTTCTCCCCTGCACCAGCAAACGACCCCCGCCCCCGCCCCTCCATCCCCATAACCATCTCCGCATACGCCCGCACCACGCCCTCCTCCCTCCCCAGCCTCCCCTCCAACTCCCTCACCTGTCCCTCAAGCTCCCGCACCCGCCCCAGAGCCTCTTCCTCCCTCCCCCTGATCTTCGCACCTAAAGCGTACGCCGCTTCCTGGGACAGTGTAGAGCGGAGGAGGGAGGCTTGGGAAGAGGAGAGAGAGGTTTGGAGGGTGACGTGGGAGGAGGAGAGGAGGGTGAGCTTTTGCGAGAGGCGCCGGTGGGCGAGGGTGAGTTCTTGAATTTGGGTTTGGGGTTGGGTGCTTGTGCTCGTAGTCGTGGTTGTTCCGGTGCTGGTTCCACCGCCCAAGGAAGCGGATGAGGAGGAGGAAGACTCAGCCAGAGGGTGCGCCCTCAACACGCCCACCTCCGCTCTGAGCGCTGCGTTCTCCCTCTCCAGCGCCGCGGCGCGCTCGTGCGTCCGCGCGGAGTCGAGCGCGTGTCGTTGGAGTTTGAGGGAGGCGGCGTGGGCTTCTTGCTGTGAGATGACCGTAGACGTAGAAAGAAAATGAGTGGGTGGGATCAGACAAGGACACAGAGGCGCGTAGGTGGAAGGGCGATTCGATACCAAATGAGAAGAGATGAGATGAGATGAGATGAGATGAGATGAGATGAGATGAGATGAGATGAGATGAGATGAGATGAGATGAGAAGACACAATCGCAACTCGAAAAAAAGAAACCCACCTGGAACCGCACAACAGCCTCGCGCAGGCTCCCCAGCTCAAGCGCGAGCGGGTGCGGGGCATCTGTGCCCGAGGCTAAGGCTGGGCCGTCCATCGTCTTCCTAGTTGTCCTTGATGTCTGCGTGCTATCGTCCACGCGCTAAGCCGAGAGGAAGACGCAGTACTCAATGCACACCGCACGGCACTCAGACGATGGACATTCAGCCGTGGATGTCGTGGATGTCGTGGATCGTGGATGGCGTTGGCGACGTGGTCATCGGTGTTTGGCTCTGGCGCGGGGCCCAAACACCGCGTCTGGTGTGTGCTAAATTTAGGTTAATCGGGGTGAGTCGGTCCATGATAAGATAAGATTTATCCAAACGCCGAAGGGTGCCCAACAAACGTACTAATATCAACAGCTAGAGGGTCAAACGGGCGATTCGAGCATAAGTAAAGAATGATGTAAAGGTCCACCTACCTGGAGATCTCCTAAAAAGGGGGTAAAATACGGAGTGTAGTACACTCGATCAGTAATTTCCACATTGTTTTCGTGATCCCTGTTCGAGCTCTACTTAGAAGTTTTGCTGCCGGGGATTAGCTAGCGGGCAGGTGATGAACACATTTATACTGGAAATTTTGGTTATCACTCCTGGCATCGCTGTAATCCATCGCGTTGTATTTGAACCTTGTTCCAAGCCACTGACGAAAGTAGGAAGTGGAACACACTGGCAAGGACTCGGACTACAGCCATTGCGGCGCTACGACGCATTAAAGTGCGCGTATTTTGGACATGGAAAGTGCAGAGATACTCAAACAAACCCGACTAGATGTACAATGGCTCGACCTTAAAAAGAGTCAATATCTAAAATAAACGAACGGAGAGTTTTCAAGAGAGGGTATACAGTTGGAGGGGGTATGAAGTGACCAAGCAAAGCAAACGTGTGCGCACGACACAGAACCATCAAACCTCGGCTTGCTTTGATAGATAGAGTACAGGCTGTAAAAATGACTTCTTGATGAGTGTTTCTGGAATGAGGTGAGAGGGCTGGGCACATCTACGAACTTGTTGGAGCATGGCTCGAGAATTAAGGCTGGAAAATACGTTTCAAGTTACGGTTTAGAAATCCTCGCTACGTCGGTATCCCAAAGCTTTCACTTACGATACCATTAGGGAATTAGAATGCACTTTCGCTCGTCAATTCAAAGTCGAATCAGACAGCCATGCCGACTTACTTCTTGCCAAGCAGATAAACATCGCTATCCAAATAACTGCGAAAGATTTTCAGTGCATCGTACTGATCAAAAAATATCTGACTTGCATGTATTGGGCTTTGATATGAACTGGGATTTCCTTTGGTTAGATTAAATTGGACCTTGGAAGGGATCCACTTACGAAGACGAGGATGATTATATCGCTGATACTCTTTAACATCCCGGTTTCTAAATAGAAGCATTTAAAAAAAGCCCGAAACGATTTTGAAACGACTCACCAATTGTCCAAATCATGATGATCCGAACATTCAAATTCATCGTGGGACTGGGAGTAAAGTGAGTTGTCTGGATGGCCTTAGGTATAGAGTCGGTTATAAGTCACCTCGCCGGCGATTGGGATCTGAGTTTCCTCAGGTAGAAACAAATCGACAGGGCTTCGACAATGTCAATGGCGGCGCTCGTGCCGAGAGAGGCAATTATCCACCACCTCCACTCGGTTTCGAAAGAAGAGACATTGGAACATCGGAACGCCTTGTAAGAAATAAAAATCTCGATTGCAACCAACACGATGGTTGCGGCCCAACAGAATAGCGGAATAATGAGTCGACCCTGGCTCAGAATACGCACTCTGTCTGCGAAGAATATCTACCTCCCTAATTAGCGGAGATTTTTACATGCAGAAGGGCAGAAGGAAATGAACAATTTTGCGCACCTGAACCGAAGTCCCAATAAAGGCGCCAATGAAGATAGTCGCGGAGATTGAATCAGGAGGTCGCACTGTCAGCGCCTCTGGATGCCCGTATTCGGTGATGGTCCAGGTGTAGACAAAATGACAGACACATATGTAATGGCCCAATTCGCAGAACCTTGATCCATAATTAGTCCGAATGGAAGGATTCACGGGTCTGACTTACCATACGAAGCCAACCTAGTGTAGGATACTCGTTAATTTCGAACAAGGAGCAAAGTGGCTGGTACTTGCAAGACTTTTCAACCGAAGCCTGTCCTTTGAAAAGTTCAGGTAGTATGTATAGACCTGGAGCGTGGCGATTCCGAACAGGAAACTTGAGATGAGTGCGCCGAGCGAGAGTGCGCCGAGAGTCTTATGGACATCGAACTCATTGTAATAGGCGGGCTCGGCGCTCATAATGAGGAGGATGGGGACGTTTATACAACGGGTTCGGAATACAGGCTATATGTATTTTTCTCTCCGTTGTGTAAAGAGACGAGCTGGGTGCTGAGGTCGTTCACAGGATCTTCCAAATTTAGTCAACGTTGGTGGTTGCCACATACCAACTTCCACCACCTCAGGGGGTCAGATTCCTCGGTGAATGAAACAAATTGACCAACAGCTCCATGATCCCAGAGTTATCTATATCCATGCTATTGACAAGGGACATGGCACTCAGCCAGAGGATTTTCCGTCCTTGGTGGCACCGCCTCGGACCGCCTCACTTGATCGAGTCGCGAACAATATCAAGGCCCATATGCGGAGGCATGAAATTTCAGGCACCGAACAGTGCAGTCTATACTGTCTCTGTACGGTCTTGATAATTCCAGTGCAGTGAGATAAGTTGAAATCAAAAATCTTGTGAATATGAATGACTCATGCGGTGTGGGTCTGAAACTCATGAGAACCGGAGTGGGAAATGAAATCAAAGTCGACGATTCCCAGTAAATACGGATTGATTCTAATAGCTGTCCTTCTTTCGAGGCACTGTAAGGTATAATTTGTGTAATGTAAATATAGCTAATCATATTTATTGGCCTCAGATCCACGAAATTCCACTTCAGGAGCCCTTTATGGTGCAAATCCTTCGTCTAATCCCGTGCTACTAGGATTCGAGGTCATCAAATTGTGTATAAGGACATCTGTAAATTTTGATGTGTGGCCTGCTTTCTAAGGTGGTTGGTATGAGTAGCCGAGATGAGACACAAGTAGGAAAACACAGAGAGTGACTCACAAAATCTAACTCGGCCACCTCCCGGCGATCTAAAATCGCTCTGGCGTTAAGGCTGCAGACCGTCAATTAATTGTATACAAATGAGGAGGTGGAAGTGCTCACGCCGATAATAGCGAGTTAGAATGCACTAGTTATGATTAGATATATTCTAACTGGCATGAACGACATACTTCTCGCGATTCCAATGAAAAAAGCGAGCCATATGACTGCGAGGGATTCGTCATTTCTGAATTTCATTTGACCAGAAATTCAAGAGTTACTTGCAATTTTCGGGCATTTTAAGAAACTTATAATATAACCTTGTGTCAGGGCTGCGAAAACGAACCAGCGGCCAACAACTCACACAAAAAAGCATAGATAGCTCGGTAAGGCTATTCAACAGACCAGTTTCTGTTCACGGCCAACATGAATTAGGGGACAGACTCCTAAAAATGAGAACGCCGTACCGATAGTCCATTTAATCAAACTTTCTATATCATTTGCTGTCCTGTTTATGCGGTCCGATGAGTGTATGACTTGCTCTGGTCTTAACTGCAAAGTTACGTACCGATGTAGCGAGATCGATTTCATCCTTCTCAAGTAATAGCAAAGAGATGCAGCTACTGTGATGTCCACGGTCGTACTGATGCACAGCATTGCAGTAATGAACCATCTCCAGTCATGGACGAAAGATACGATGCTGGATGATCGGAATGCTTGGACTGCCAAATATATATTCATAACAAATAGTGCGGTAGATAACGTCCAACAAGCAATTGGAATTATCAGTCGTCCATTGCTTGCCATCCTTACCCTCTCAGCAAAAAAGATCTAATGCTAGATTTAGCGGAACACAAGCGCTTCGTATGGCTATACTCACCTGGACTGTAGGCCCAATAAAGGCGCCAAACACAACTGCTGCAGAGACGGTCTCTGGTGGGCGAGAGATGATTGCTACCGGGTTTCCGTAATCCCTAATCGTCAACACGTAGAGGAAATGGCAGAAGCATATTGAGTGGGCCAGCTCGGCGAGCCTATGAATTTGTCAGGTCGTTGAAAAACATTGCCAAGACGCCGATGTGACAACTACCAAATAACTCCAACCTGAGGTGTTAACACGATCGATATCCTGAAAAATATTCAGCACCTGATAGGACTCACCAGTGCCTTGGTTCTAGTTCTATCTCCAGGAAAGCGAAGATAGTACATGTAAGCTTGGAGAGTCGTGATTCCAAAGAGGAAACATCCCATAAGAACACCAACAGAGAGAGCCCCTAGCGTCCCATGGATGTCGAAGGCGGATATTGGTTCACTGTCCATGGTACGTCGGGATATGGGAGAAGTGGAAGGAAGGACGAAAACATGTCGGACGCGGGTATGATATAAGACCAAACCATACACCGACGGTCTAGCCTTGCGGTCGTGACATATTTATTCTTGAGCCAGCGCCCATCACCGCTGTTCATGGCCAAGAAACGGAATTATTATTAACCCGGAACTGTCATTGAAATATGGCTTACGACTTGTAAATCAGTCAAATCGCCCGGAGAACCAATGAACCATCTTTGCGTTGACAGACTTCTCAGATCTTCCCATACCGAAGGTCTCCCCGTCATCCACGAACGGGATATTTTTCGTAGATAGATGAGACTATCGACGATTCACATCAATTGTGAATCGTCGAGAGTCTTAGACCATTTTCTTAGTACGGTAGGAAGTATGGTCCCGGGAGGTTCACGAAAATCTGTTGAATACGTCCGCCTGGGATACCAGGGTTTTCGACCTCGTCTGTCCGTGAATGTAGGGATGGGAGAGCAGTCAAGCCAATGTAAACGTCACGAAGAGTAGAAGCACGGGGTTCATAGGCAACCCAGAATAGCCAACTCGTTTGTAGTAAGGTCTTCGAAGGCGCTGAGAACTCTGTTTTTTGATTTACTCCGATTCGTTCTTGAACCTAATTTCAATTGCTTGACGCCTGCAGAAAGCTGTACCCTACAATAGACATCGGCAGTACAGGACGATACAAATATCACGAAGACTTGAAAATACGATGTAGCGAGGAAGAATGTATCCAAAACCAAAAAGAAAGAGAGGAGCTCAGCTAATATAGGTTTCCCCATGCTCTAACCACTCAAGCGCGGACCTCGCCCTCTGCACGACATCCCTATCATCTTCTAGCGCCATGTGATGTGATGCCCATCCTTGGTGGCTCCCGTGGTTTCGGCCAGTAGGAGCACCGTAGCCATGATGGGCAAGAGAATGCGAATGATGATGATGATGAAGCGACCCGCTGCCGCTCCAACTCCCGTATACACCGGCAGTCCCTGCAGCAGCGCCATGGCCTGATGCAGCAACAGGCGAACGGGTCGCATCACGTCCTCCCCATCGTCCCGCCCCACCGCCACCAGCTGGCGGACTGAAACTCATACCAAGGCCGACGCCAGGGGTGGGTCCGTGCCCATGACCAATCGGCGCACCGTGCCCAGACCATTCGCAAAGGCGTTTCAGCGTCCCCACAATACCGGCATCCATCATCTCCTTTCGCCTCCTTGGGTTATTCTTTGCCAGTGTCAGCACGCACGCCACTGCTGGGCGTCTCACATCCGATGTCGACTCCGCGAGGCACGCCTGGAGCCCACTGAGTAGTCCAGGATGATGTAAAATTGCGTCCTGTTGCTCGTGCGTCCCGTTCGCGAGGTTTGCAAGTGCGAAGGTGGCCTGGAGGAGGACATCTTCAGAAAGAGATCGCAGCCCGAGGACAATCTTGTCGAGCAGGAGCTGCGGCCCCACCTCGCGGAACACCATGGCGATGCCATCCTCGTTTTCAGCGAGGTTACGGAGAGTGTTGAACCCCTGTTCTTGGATGTCCTCGTCTGGGTCGCTGAGGTAGCTGAGGGGGTTGAGATTGCATTAGTGTTGGTTGCCAATGGAGGGAAATTGAAGCCCATAGAGGATAAAATGAGAAGTACGTACTCGGCGAGTTCTTGCCATCCAAGGTAGCTCATGATGTCGCGCTTCGTCTCCGTGCTTGTTTTCCGGACTAGGTTCTTGATAGCCCACAGGGCATTTAACCTAAGCGACGGGTGGTCTGATTCGCGCAGGATGTATACCAGCCTCGGCATCAGTCGTTCCTCCAGATATATCTATGATGGGAGCAACAACGCGGCGAAAGAAATGAGAAAATAGATAATCTATGTTTAGCGCCATGATCACGTCGATACAGCGATGCGAATAGGAAAACTCACCGGTCGCAGAGGAGAAAAGTCGTTCACGATATTACAAACCGCCGACAGGGCGGCACTGAGTACTCGCCGATCTTCCCCTAGTCCTTTTCCCAACGGGCCTCCGCCTTCCACATCCATTGCATTCTCGTCAACGGTCTTTCCCGCTCCCGCTCCCTCCTTCCCTTTCCCACTAATACTTCCCACAATCACTGAACCAGGATTTGCACTGCTCCCACCGTACCTATCCCCAAGTTCCTGCCCAAGAACAATTCTGAGAACATCCATTCCCAGTCCACTGTCCACAATGCTTGTCCGCAGAACGGACACGGCGCGCGACATCGCTCGCACACACTGGCACGCGGCATACCGTGTGCCGACGTGACGCTTGGCTCTCAAGGCTCGGGAAATACAAGGCAGGAGGCCAAGGTCGTCCGTTATCCGGCGCCGAATGTCGTCAGAAAAGAGGGCCATGGAAGAGAGCGCTATTAAAGCCGCCTAATGAAGAGGTGATGACGTTGACTTTAATTCTGATATGCGGCATGATGATGAGAATTGATGGGCTAACCTCGCGTAGACAGGATAGGCTCTCTGGCTCGCCTTCCTCCCATTCGACGGGATCCGAATCTGTAGGGTTTATGGACCTTATGAGGCTACCAAGATTTTCTAGGCAGCTCCGATCGAATGCGGCATGACAAAGGGCTGCATCATCTGCTACCAAGTGATCTTGTAACAAGCATTATTATTATGAGAATACGGAGAAGAACGGTATCAAGGACGTACGAAGGATATAACAAGCTCTGGTCTTCGTTTGATGTGATTCTGAGGCCGATGAGCCAAGCACATCGACAGAGGTCGGGGAGGAGAGCATCCGATTAACGACGTTTATAACCGTCCTCGTACAGTTCTCATCTAAACTCATGTGATCTGCGGTGGGGACGTGTGCGAAGCTGTGGGCAGCGCTGGAAGAAGCATGAGCGGACTGTGGGGACCCTGGGTGAGCGGATGAAGATGTAGGGTAAGATGATAGGGAAGCCGATGGCGATGTGGGCGAAGCCCGAAGGATGTGTGTTATGCTACCATAAAACATGTCAATCAATTCGTTGGCTACCGTAGGATAACATACCAAAGACATGCAGCAACTTGTACATCTATGGAACGTGATTTGGTAAATCCAAGTATGTTGGTCAGCGCTGGGAGGTCTAAAATGAATGAGATGACCTCGTTGACAATTCGGGGAGCGACTCACGATCTCGGTCCCCTGTCGACTTTCCCAGGTACATCGCTACTACCGGGTTTTCTCTCGCTAAAGCGGCCAATGCAGAGAGTGCAGCTTCCACCAACTAAGTACGTCCATATTCTCTCAGCAAGAACCCCAATTAAAGAGCCGAATCTCAGACGGACCTTGCTATCCCGTTCCCGCTGACTGTCTCCCAACAATGTGACAAGCTGCCGTGCTACCCATGGGGAGGATGACGCAGCAGATGTAGACGTTTTCTCCCATCCACGCCGTGACTTCACTTCCCGCTGCCTTTCAGATGGAGGGACCCACTCCGTCACTGCCCGTCGGTGGGGCTCTGATCGGATCGTTGTCGAAAGCATTTGAGCAGTGGATGTCGCGACGGCGAATACGGATGCAGGTTGAGGAGCGGAGGTAGTTGGTGCCGGTACGAGAAGCAATGGCAAATATATATCGAGAGATTCGTTCTGCATCGTTGAGTAAACCGGAGTAGTGTATGGAGAGAAAGACGTACTTGAAAGAGATATCCCAGAGCCTGTTGCGCCTCAATACGAATGCTAGACTTATCCGGTCGTAGACCCCATAGAGATGGCCCCACAACATCTGCTATTGACGATGCAAGGGCACGTAACGCACGTGAAAATGCAGAGCATAGAGATGGCGGATCCGCAGCTGTAAAGCGAGAGATGGCATAGAGAAACGCGCGATGGGTGTTCGCGCGAAGAAGAGTACCCAGGACCTCCTCAGATCCTGATGAAATCGTAAATGGTTGGTCTTCCTCGATGTCCGATTCATCCAACAGCGTACCATACGACAGTGATGCGATGACATGAGCGGCCTCTATCCGTAGAGCATCCTGAGACGCCTTATCAACAGCAATTTCGGTGGGGTTCAAGCAGTCAATAAGCCTTAAATTTCTGGTGAGCGACCCTGGGCTGTGCTGTCGGGAGAAGGACTTACGTCGACACGAAAAGTTCGTCTCTTACAAGTTGTACTTTAGCGAGTGGGTTGCCTATAACGCTGTTCTTCACTTTCTTGAGGCTCGAAACGGTGACAGTGGGTATAGTCATCTCCCCGTCGTCGTCGACGGCGACGAAGAGTGTTTGGTCACGATCCGTGGAACATTCAAGGGTGAAGCTAACGACCTGGCATCCAAACATTCGCATACTTAGCGACGCCTCCTTTCTGAAGTGCCTGTGGCATCTTACAGTTCGCCTGCCCATTTCCTTGAATCCAACATTCCAAAAAAAAAGCATTATTTAATGTCTCGGGATATGCAGCAGAAGTTTCAGAATTCATCTTCCAATACGGGCGGCAATCAATGACTCCTGTGTTACAACAATGTCGAGGTTAGACTGAATGCCCAAACCCCGCCTTTGGCGCTTTACTGAAAATATGAGCCTCTCCATATGGTAGGACAAAAAATATTGATAAGCATTATAATTAAAAGTTTTATCTTCGTAGAGAGTAAAGTTTCGAATGAGTCCAAAAATTATCCTATTGTTCTCGATAATCCTCCTGATGGTGGTCTCTCATCGCCCGTGCGCCTCTTAAAATTCACTCCTCAATAGAGAGCGGGAATTTGAACGTGTCGTTCGGGTCATATTGGTCCTTCAAAGCTTTCAGTCTTGGATAGTGTGTCCCATAGTAGAGATTTTGCCCTAGTAGCCATGAAAAGTAGATGTCAGGAACGCATTGACAATGGAGGAACGACGGAATCTTGAGAAAAGAGAAATACAGGCTGAGACGATGCACGTACAGTTATTTAACCTATCGTCAATGTAGTTCGTGTATGCACTGAAATAATGGCATCAATTTGAAAATTTCAATCGTGAACTCTTTCGAGACGCACCCATAATCCCATCCTTTAGGATTATTATCAACGATGCTATTAACCATCCCTGTAAATTCACTGTCCAGTTATGCTGAGAACATCGGAAAAGAACGGTCACTTGCCGTCAAGCAGGGCGAAGCCCTGACTAGGGAACGGGGGAAGTCCTTGTGGCGCCGACGTGTAGAACTGAATGGTAAACATCGAGCTGCGGTGTGCGAAAGCCGTAGCGTCAAGTGGAACATTATTGATCGCCGAGTTGGTTCCTCCATAAAGCTCGACCTCAACGAACCAATTCTATACACGAAAGTGGGTCAAATGAATCACGAAACAGTCTTAAAAAAAGACCCACAGTATTGGTTCCAAATCCTTGATTCGCCAGGTATGACATGAACGCGTTCATAGAAGCAGTCGACATAGGCGACGCCTCAGGTGTCATCAAGGACTTTGCATAGAACGTGTCGGGCGAATCTGGGATTCCAACGGTGCTTAACTGGCCATTCCCTCCAAGGAGCTGCACACTATCAATATATGACCCAACTGTTACCGTCTTGTTGGTTGGCGTAGGTAACTTGGCGAGCAATGGGGCAATTACTGCATTAAACTGATTTGCAGGTGCATACCACCCGCCAGTTATGCCAAAAACGAGTCGTCCTTTGGACGGACCAGGCGTCAGTACGATCTCGGCACCAAATTCTTGGGGAAGGTTTGGCGATTGGACGTAAGATTGAAAGGCCGCAAGCGACGATGATGCTTCTGAAGCAGACAGGTTCCAAGTATACTCAAATATAGTAGCTGAAGCGGGGGCTGCGAATGTATTGACATGAATGGCAGTGACTATACCAAAGGAGCTCGACGACCCTCGGAGAGCCTGCTACGTGTTAGAGCAATTACGCGAAGTATCGAATGAGAACTAACCCAAAAAAGATCCGGATGGCTTGAGTTAGAGGCCGTGAAGATCGTACCGTTTGCAAGAACGACTTCTAGAGCGGTAATGGTGTCCAGCGTTAAACCCCATTTACGCGATGTGAAGCCATAGCCACCATGACCTGAAACGCAAACGGGATGAACGTTCGGAAATACGTGCTATTAGCGTAAGTGATAAGCAACTCACCGGAATGACCACCGATCCCCACGTAAGGACAGGTACCATGAGGCAGAGCCCTGCCCTTCGCGTTCAAGGCTAGAGCAACATCCCCGAGCCGGTTTCCAGGTCCAATGGTCGCAATCTTTGTGGAGGGATCTACAGAAACCGAGTTGAAGTTGCTCATATCGACGACGACGACCCCATTTTCGCCTCCGAGACCATTCGCGATGTAGCTATGTCCACCACTACGAGCGACAGCTTGATGCCTGAAAGAAGTAGCGAGCTTCAGAATCGTGGATACGTCTTGGGCGGACTTTGGAAAGGCAATGGCAGCTGGCTTGAATGTAAAACGAAGGTTGACTATTTGCAGAATCTCGTAAGTCCGACTGAGCAGTTGCAGGTTGATTTGATCTGCTCACATGCGGCGCTGGCATTTAGATATCCAGAGCTACTCGGCACGAGGACCGTAAAACTCTGACTCGTGAGGTTGGATATCAAGTCGGCACGAACTATAGATATGAATATGGCGAAAACGCCGAGGAGACGGCCGATGGGAGGGAATAGACCACTGAGCATTGTGGAAAGCGTTAATAGATAATCCTCAGGGATTTATGGAACGAACTGTCGCTGATTGAGCAGCATCCCTTTATACCATGCACGACCTCCCAATTCAAACATTTGCAGAGCTCCGGAGCACGTAAACTTACACTGCATCATCATCATAGGTCATCATAGTGAACGGAGATCACTATCTTTCGGCCTGTACCTGCAATAGGAGAATGACCGAGAATGAAGGACGCTTTGAACTTGTGGGGAAGGATATGAGCAAAGAATGCTCCAAGTGCTGCGAACCACGATAGTCGGCCTCCGTCGTCCTCGCAGAACAAGTAACAATCTCGGAGTGAGGAAGACCCGTCAATCAACCTGGACGCCTTGAAGCCCAGCTGAAAGTCGATGGCTGGGACAGTTTAAGACTACGGAAAAATGTAAATCAGAGCCCTAGAATCATAGAAGCCAGTATCTAGAAGAAAGAACTTCTATTAAGGAGGATCATACGGACTTTTGGTGATGATCATCTCTTTTTCAGGCTGGTCCAATCTTTCGGAAATAGATATGGAGCGCACGTTGAATCTGATGCTGGAAATCCATTGAGATAACGAAAAGATAAGAGGATATTGTTAGGTGAAACGTTTTGGTCATTTCAAGCGAATGCAGTACCAATGAATTTGCTGGTAGACGTGGTGCAGTGACAAGAGTCGAGCAAGAATCGTGGACTTGGAACTATCTCACGCTTATTTTATTTTGTCAGGGAAATCTAATCTTATCTCTGGTCGTTGACATACTGCGCAAAATCTTCGCGCCTTAACATTGAAATATTGAAGGCCTCGACGAACTACGGAGACAACGGTTGATAGGGATTAAATATGCTCTCCATTTCATACTTATAATTTAGAACAAATATGCCAACGCAACTAATCTTATTCCCCAGATATCGGTGCCGAAAATACCTCCCTTACCCCTTCATCATTCTGAGTTGTCCAGGTGACTCGCAACCTCGGCGCGTTCTCATTAAACCATGCCTTATCCTCTGAGGTCAGAATTGGTCCCCACCCGGTCACGACCAATGACTCTACCATCTGCTTATCTTCCCGACGCCCGACTTCGTTATTTGCGGCAGCGTTCCGTTTCTCGATTACATCCCTAAGAATGGTGGGAGTAAAATTTCTGCAGTCTTGAATGCAGATATGTGTAATAAAATCCGCTGGAAAGGTTATGACGGGGGTTTGAAATTGTTGGCTGAAAAGGAGAAAGCCTGGCGACAGGCCAACGTCGAGTTCGTCGGGATGGGCATACTCAGCTTGCGGCCCCAACCATGAGAGGATGGAGTCGTTGAATGAAGAACAGTTTCGAATAGATAGTTCGAACCCACTCCATTTCCCGAGTATGTTTCGTAAACTCTGCCCCTTGTCGTTATCGATAATATCAAACAGATTCAGATATTCACCGTTCTGAGTTTGATTTATGTGAGGAATTTTGCAGCTTTCGAATGTGATGAATTCGTCCACGGAAACGTCGGTAATAGAATAGAGGTGCTCAAGGAAGTCTTGCGAAACAGCTTGGAAGTGGAAGTCGCCGTGAATTCGATAGCGACGGGGATAATACTGCCATGGAGGATTGCATTCGTCGGCAAGGGTTAAATCCCGAAAATGGAAGAGCCCACACATTTGGGATATGTAGGAGACAAAGAGTTCCAAAGAATATGCGCGATGGGCTGGGAACTTGAACTGAAGAATCTCGATGGTGGGGAAATGATCAAAGTTTAGCTTTTTTAGCCACTTGGCATCCTGACTGCGCAGTGCCATATTCATGAACCAGTATCCAGGCATTGACAACCGCTTTAACTTGGGGAATGACGTCGCCAGTCGTAAAGGTTCGTCATCTTGAGTCAGATGGGCAGCATCGATATCATCGACGTGGCAGTGAAGATCCAGAGACTTGATATACGGCGCGTTCTTAAGGAAGAAAATAGTGGGAGATGGAAGGGAAGAAGAGAACGTCGTGGTGAAGGCGATGGATGTACAACGGTGGACGTGTGGCTGGAGCGCATGGGCAACCATCGATGCGTGTCTATTTTCGCGTCCTTTGTCCACTCCATCAGGAAGAACGGTGCTATTGAATACGATGACCTCGATTTGGGCCTGGCTATTCGACCACGAGAACGTTTCAAGGAAAGGAGCGGGATCGATTGCAAGGTCGAAAATGACCCGCGTCCAACAGTCAGGGATTCGGGCCAGAATATCCCTCCATAGCTTGCATACCGACGCAGCATTGAATGGAAATGAGGAACTGGGGCCACCATTTTCTATTATCCACTCAAGGACCGAATCTTCTGGGGGTGGGGTTAGGCCGATTGTGGCATAAAAAGATTGATCTTTAGTCGAGGGTGATACGGGCTGGCGCGAGAGCGAGAAGAGGTACTTCAAAATCGAAGTGAGGAGTTCAACTGGCAAGGCGCTCAGAAAGGCCATGTCGTGGTTCGTGGCAAAGATACTCAAGAGGCCGAAAAATAATAATTTAAATAATATTTAAGTAAATATGCCAACTTAAACGGGATAACTCGTACCGAGCCAAATTCGACCAAGAGATTCGGCCTTTCGATGCCACAGCTCCCATTGTTGTAGTTGTAGGCAGGGAAGTTGGACCTCGAAAGTGAAATTGGCCACAACTTTTTGGATAGATAGACACAAATTTTTGCAAAGAAACTGCACCATTTACTCAAAATTTGGACCGAAAAATGTCGACGAATGACCGAACTGCCCATTTATCCGGTTAGAATCATAGCAGCGTAGCTTCGGAATCATAAACCTGGAACCGGAATCCAGGCACCGGCAGCCGTTCACTGCAAACTTGTTAGGAAGAACAAGTGAAAAAGGAAGGGAAGAAAACATCGCGATGAAGGTATGGAAACACCGTGATGAATGCGTGGTTTGAGCGCAACGATAATTGTCATTAGTCATGGCAGCAAGGGTCTTATTTCTCATTCTCTGCTTACTTCTTCAATAATGACCGTGTTATTGAATTCATGGGTTCGTTTTTTCCCGGCCACCAGACCCAGACGATGCGTTAAGAAGTGGAGGGGGTTCTTTGCGACGTTGAAGACGATTTGCGGTCAATATTCTGGAATTTATGATAAAAATATCTGGCTAACTTACAGAGACAGTGCTTAGCCAAGTTAGGCCAGCATCCCCAGCGCCCCATCTAAATATTGCGGGAATGAGATCTGGGGGGGTACGAAGTCCGCTAAGATAAAAAGTGTTCCATCTGAATTCGCTAGAGACAAGATGCCGTAGCTTGAATTCAGATGTGAGTTTGGCGTGAAAGGAGGCCGACGGTTACAAAGTGAGTAAATAAAAAGACTCGCCGGGCACCTTCAACAGCACAGGCTGACTATGCACTGCGTGCCCGTTGTCTCTAGCCAAGCATGAACTTCTTGCCGGCTCTGAGGTCGCGTAGCGTGAAGACGCCGAAGAACAGTATGGTGTCCGAGGAATCGGGGTCGGGTCGGGGTCGGGGTCGATGACGGGTTGCTTTCCTTTCCCGTTGGGGCTCGGGGTCGTTGTCAAGTGTAGGACCTTCTTTTTCTCCTTCACTTCTCCCTCCTTCTTACACCCCGCACACAGAACGGGTCTTAGCGCAGCATTCGGTCTACAATGGTTCCGCATCAACCGACCCTCGTTCCCTGCTAGACGCGCATAGATGAGCATACGGCCTACAAGGCGGGGTGAGGTGGGTGTGGAAGGAAAGAATGGGTTTTTAAAGGCTTCATGGTGAGTGCTTTTATGGTCAGTGATGGGGAGCAAGGAAAGGATGGGTGAGCTGGTGACGGCGGTGAAGGTTAAAGAAGGCGACTTCACGTGATATCTCTATCTCTACGTGATTCTGTGACGGGTACGTGTGAGCAGCATGTCTCTTCCTCCTGGACTATATATCATATCCAACCCAGCTTTGTTTACCTTTTTAGGTCTCGCAAGTGATGATGAGACGGTAGTTGGCTATGTTACAGCCGACAAGGCGCAGACAGTAAGCCCGAAATTTCATTTCCAACAATATGGCGAACTTAAAGTTTGTATCTTTGCAGTGGGAGGTTCACTCGAACGGCGTGATCTCCACAGTGCTCAAGAGCGGTAAAAAAAGATCTATGACCATGGTGGCTGACTCGCAAGGTTCCGCTGTTATTCTCAATGAATCAGGTCGATCTTGGCATTTCCCGTCGATGGGGGGGCACTTGTGGAGGTAGGTTTGCTTTCTTCCATGGGTGGGCCCGACTAACCTTCTCCGATTTTCCTAGGATCGCCTTCTCCAGTGGCTATCCGAACCATCTACTAACGGCTTCCAACCACAGTGAGACGGGTCAGAATGCCAAGGTTCGTCATAATTCATTGTATCGTTCAAAATTGGGAGAGTTATTAGGGTCGCTCAAAGTTCACCTATTCGGTTCATTTTCGGTTCATTTTCGATCTCCTACTTGGTTTCCTACTTGGAAAATGAGCCAAGTAGGAACTCGACTAGGAACCGAAAAATGGACGTTTTTACGAAAATGACCTCTTGGGGTCGCTATTTGCAAAAATGGCCATTTTCGACTTCCTACTCACTTTCCTATTCCTCCGGCAGCATTCATTCTCCGATTTTCCCATCAATTGGCTCGTATCTCTACTTCACCACGGGTTTTTCTTCCTAAATAAGTTCATTTTATGTTTCAAATAATCCCTTATATGCACACAGACACTGTTGTAAAAAAATATAATTTATTGAATATTCTAGAGCGTTATAGGGATTGTAGGAGGGAGGCGGCAGGAAGGGAACGGGTGAAGGTTGGATATTCGGCTCCATTCGGAGTGCCAAGCTTGTTCCCTGACGCTAACGGACGTGGGAAGCGGACTTGGCGACTTGGCATGACCGCCGAACGCAAGCCGAAAAACGAAGGGAATAGGAAGTTTTCCTACTCGGTTCATTTTCCGAAAAAACCGTGAGGGGGGGTTCAAAGTTGGCCATTTTTGGCTCCTATTTGCTTCCTATTCGGTTTCCTATTTGACGAAATTTGGCGGGGCTGTCCGCCAAAATGACCCGAAAATGAAGTCGAGTAGGAAACCGAATAGGCTCAACTTTGAGCAACCCTATTGTTATTGAACAGGTCACCTACGGACACGCCCCGTCTCCAGGTCCCGGCGCCAGTTGGTGGTTTATCCCTCTAGGAAATCCGCAGAAATACTGTTGGCAACGCTGCTTTTTTCTTCAAGACCTATTTTCTGTCTCTTCCCAGACACTACAGAATATCGTAGCGGACATGCTGGTCGTCTTTAAAGAAGATCTTAAAGCGGAGAATCCTCCTTCTATGATGCAAGTTAAACATCTCAACCACGTCATGTCGTACACATTTCTGATCTTTTTTTGTCCAGGCCCACATATGTTACCCGGATTCCTGACGGTTCGGAGAAAGGCTCGTTCCTAGCATTAACTGCCGGGAATGAATTGTGAGTTTCTTGTTCGGGAACTCATCGCGAAGTCATAGAGAGGTTAATGATTCGGTGTTGCGAAGGACCATATCGTATTTTGAATTAAGGGGTCGAAAGGTTTCACGCCAGGACAGCACCTTTGATCTTCCATCCAGTCGTCTGGGTAGGCCAGCTAACGAGCTCTTCGGTGCGTGATTCCAGTCTCTCCCAGAATTTCGCTAATACGAAAGATCTCAGTGTACACTGCACAATGTGTTAGAGAGACTGTCGTTGAAAAGTGGCGCATCTCTTCCACACGGGAGAAGCCTCTTATCATGGGGATTACATTCGCCTTCCCCGTCACGAAGACAAGCTTACATTCAGCAAAACTCCTGCGATGGACCGAAGCGATTGCAAACACCGGTGACACCGTAGGCAAGGACGTCGTCGAACTTCTTCAAGTTGCTTTGGAAAAAATAGAAGGGCTTCATATTAAGTGTAATGCGCTGATCAACGATGTGAGTGAACGGTAGCTGATGGTGCCTGAGAGAGCATTAAATGAAAAAATTACCTACCAGGCGACGGCGACACTTCTGGCGCACGCTTACGAATCCAGGGGATGCGAAATAGGCAAGGGAATATAATGGGTCGTATTTTAGTGTCTAATATCAAACAGGTGCAATATTTGACAGGGGTACCAACGGCGCCTACGTCGAAGCGGTGGAGAATGTCGAGTCTTTAAAATGCAAAGGTATAGTCGGAGAGATGGTTCTTAACACTGAATGGGGCAGCTTTGGAAACATCACGGTATGTATACTCCAGAAATACAGTTCACTGTAACCGATAGCCAGTGATCCGATTACAACAGAACCTCCAACGCACGCAATTCGACTGTCAAATCGACCGTGAGTCTGCCCACCCTGGGAAACAAATATTCGAAAAACTCGTTTCCTCTGCATCTATCGGCGAGCTTGTCCGAATTGTACTCCTCCATTACATCGACACTACCATCTCACCAAACAGGCCACTTTTTAACCAGATCTCCAACGAAAAACTTAATAGTAAAGGCGGCATTGACCTCGAACTGGTGTGGGATATTGACGAAGCAGATGACGACAGTGCTGTTAAGGAATTGTTGGTGAAAAGGCTTGGCCTATCCACGAATAATGTCACGGAAGAAGACGGACAACTAGTAAAAGAAATATGCAGAGCAATCTTGCTCCGCACTGCGCGCCTGAGTGCATGCGCCATCGGCGCCGTTCTGGTTTTGATGAATCGCGCGAAGGTCGGTGGAGGCATTGAGAAACGCGGAAGGGTTGGTATTAACGGGAGGTTAGTAATTACCTTTTAGCAATGAACTACGGCCTAATTCCTGGATAGCCTAACGAATATTCCTGCCTTTCAACGCGATCTGAAAGAGGCCTTGGGCGAAATCATTGGTGCAGATGCAGCAAAAAATATTTTGATCTCTCACGTGAACGATGATCGAATTGACCTAGGAGGTGTGCGGTTCATTCAATGCAAAAAAATTCTGAGCTAATCCATGTGTTATGTGTTATTCCATAGCCGCTGTGTGCGCCTACCTAGCGATGTACTCTGAATGCGGGCAGTCTGATGGTAAATAGGACCTACGTAAATTGTATATAATTTCAGCATCGGAAGCTTTGGGATCATGGGACTCGATATAACGGACCTTACAATTTTAAAAATTTAGCCAACTTGCATACAGAGACAGCGAAGAGCGTTGAGCGGGTATATATAATGATTTTTGGCCGACATACCCAGCGTCCCGTATAAATATTCTGGAAATCAGATCGGGCGGTGTGACATCCTAAGATAGTAAGAAGCGTTTCATCTGTGCTCGGCACGAGCTGTCGCTATAGACAAAAAACCATGCACGATCAAAGGGCCGATCCCACTGGTAGCTCAGAGAAGCGATGTTGTAGGTCGTTCGTGAAGAAAGAGATTGACCAGGAGTCACTATTTACACCTATTGGCATTTCCCTCTTATGGAAGGAACATGATCACTGCCATCTTGCCACAGCCCGCAGTTCAACGCGTTGACGCGATCGCGATCGCAGACACATCACACATATTATTTCAAAATATGTTTCAGCCTTGAGAGGGAAAAAAGAAGAAAATCAGAAAGCTACGTCTGGTGTACTCGTGACTTGTGTAAAACAGGAACTTGTGCTGTATTGCTTCGGCTCTCTCCGTGTTACGCGCTGGATACATGGCTCACTTTGTAGCAGTTCATAAGCTTAAAAGGATTTTTAATACCGGATCTGTGTTAGTAATTACGTGAACACTAACTCGAGATAAAATAATACTCGAGAAGTTTCGAAGTCGATTTTTAAAAATAGCAAGGGACCGAGGTCCTTATACCTGGGCCAACAGAAATTCGCGTGGCAGCTTGCGTGCTTGCGCAAGCCGATATATGCGCAAGTCTGCGCAGGTCTGCGCAAGCGCAACTATTCACAATTTCTAATTTTGTTTTATTCTCACTGTATTCTGAATTAAATTGAATTATTACACCTTTGACGTAGGTTAGTCTACTCCAACGGCTCCGTGAGCAGTGATTGAGCAACACTCTGAAGCGCTGGTCTCTGCTATGAGAATTCCCACGACTTTCTCCTGCTGTAATGCACGAAAAGTCCTGCGCGAAAACTGCACCACCTTATTTGAAAGAAACATCTGGAGAGGAAGTTGGTAATATTAATATAGTCTACTGTAGAAAAAGGTTTTTGAAACATTATATGAAGAAATGGACGGTCTTGAAGGCATCCCAGCATATTGTTGGGCGTGAGAATAATGATCAGACCCAGTAGACGCGGTTTCCCCGAGACGAACTGAAGATTTAAAATCAAATCAATATGTATATAGAGTGCTCTGGGTGTAAGATTTTTCGACCAGCTCGTGCGTGCGTAAGTCGATTTCACGGTCTGCGCAAGTGCCCTCGAGGTCGGCGCAAGGCTTGCGCAAGTGCACTCAAGGCTTGCGCAAGCGCACTCAAGGCATGCGCAAGTGCACTCAAGGCCTGCGCAAGGTCAGCGCAAGCATGCGCAAGGGTCAGCGCAAGCGTGTGCAAGGTGCTTGAAGGCATGAAACATTCTTGAGATGCCTCATCCTCTGAAGAGAGTCTTGCCGATCCCTCATTCAATGACAGTACCTTTTAAAGAACAAAAGGACCACGTAACACCGGATTAGACACCGTTACAAAGGAAACCACAGAAATAATGGGAAATTTTGAGTAAATTACCGAAACCAGGAACCACATGTACCACACGAACTCGGACAGCCGTCATATGTGTCACAGGCGCTTATTCGAAAAACGACACGGAAGGAAGAAATTATATGCACAGACCGCGACCGCTGGGATACAACATCGAAACAGAACTCAAAGGAGATCCTTAATGAGACGAAATCAGTCAAATTTCTTTGCGATACCAAACTGATTCAAAAACTCGCAGAAAACAAATAAATTTATGAGGAACACCCGGAGACAGGAAGAGTTGAAATACAAAATTGGGACCCCAAGGGGGAGTGGCGGTAATATATCCGAGCCAATCGCACACAGGCGCTAAGTTAAGCCAGCGCTTACTCACTCGCTAGATAGATTACTAATCTACTTAATACATTCTAGTTAGATAGTACATAGATATATAAATCGTCTATTTGACGCGTAGTTAATAATAATAAGCTCCCTGGTTCCCCACTGCGCTCAATATGTCGGAACTAATTTCACATGAGTCGAACAATGCAAAGGCTCGAAGAACTATGTTGTGCGACGAATGGGGAATAATAATACCTGTCATTGGATTAGCTTAGTCTATTTTGAAATGGACTCCTGTAGTGCGCAGTCGGGAAAGCCAGGGATTTGAGTGCACAGAGCGTCGCGATGCGTATTAACGTCCTCGCTCGAAGCTGCCCCTAATCGCAACGTGGAAAATTAAGTATGTCTACTTTATAACCTAATCTTAAACATAATTCTCAAACCTAAACTCAAGTTTCTACTCATTATAGTGTCTTCGTGAAGTACAAGTAGTGCGTATTGATATTTGCGCAACGCTGTGCGAGTTATGCGCAACACGTGCGCAGCTCTTGCGCAAGTCTGCGCAAGCACGCAACCTGCCACGCAAATTTTCCTGTGCCCCTTATACCTTCTCGCCGGTGATTGGATCTTATATCTCACAGCCTCGAACTTTTTTTGGTCAATACACAGCCGTGTCAGTAAATTTTCTTGCAGGTATTACCTTACTTCCTCCTCAAGAGAATGGCAGGGTCCTCCATTCAATCCTTCGATGACCGCGACACGCACCTAAAGTACCAAGGCGATTGGTTCTTAGCGGGCACCTTCAACGCAAGCCATGTCAATCAATCAGGGACACTCTCATCGAGTAAGGACTTGAATGCCATGGTCACCTTTGTACGTGAATTCTCCTTGTGTATACACGGTTCGAGGAGTCTAACGCTCATGATTGTGAATTTGGAATCGTTAGACCTTTCCAAGTGAGTACGGACAGTTATTAGGTATAAACTGACCCATACCTTCCAAACTTACAGCGCCGGCAGTTGCATTTTCCTACTATGGTATTCGTCGCTGTTGTGGAGGTCTCTATGGGATATGCATCGACTGCGACCCCAACAACCCAAATTTCATCACGATCGATGCTCTCAATAGAAGCGATGACAGACAGAATCCACCAGTATGTTCTTTTGTCTTTGGCTAATTTAGAAGCTGACGTTGCGTAGGTCGTCCTGTATTCTATGAGATTTGAAACGCCTGGGGTCCACGAAATAATCATAAGAAATGAAAATGACACTAGGGTCATCCCATCCGGAAACTCGCAGATCACCATTGCCAAAATCGACTTGGAGGTTGGCGACGGATCCACAACTTTTTCTTCAACCACACCTGCGACATTAACTTCTCGTCCAGTAACCTCTAGTTCAACCGCAGTGGCACCTCCTTCGGTGGCGCTCCCCTCAGCGGATTCCCCTACAACAGCGCCTCCCCAAATTGCACCTACATCGTCGTCGACTGTTACAAGCACCAGCCAAGCTATCGCCAGTTCCACATCGTCGTCGTCAGTTCCAATTGGCGCAATAGTCGGTGGGGTTCTTGGCACCGGTGCATTACTACTCGTTATATTCGTATATGCGTATTGGCTTAGCTTGCGGCGCAAGCGCGTGACTCTCGCCAACAACAACACTCCAGCTGTTGCAGTACACAAACCTCCAGCAAGATACGGACAACCTACCGGGAAGCGCCAACAGCCCCTCTTCGCATCCGCTTCTAGCTTTCCAGACGCGACCTCAACTTCTCCGCCGACTTCAGAGCCTTTGAGCGAACTCAGACGCGAATTAGACGGAGGCCCACTTCGTTTAGATGAGGATGATATTCTGCCGCCCGAATATGGTCAAGTATTTGCTGGTCGCAGCGCTTCTGGATGGTCGTCACCAGGCGTTGTCAGAGACGGTACTTCCATATCAGCGCGCGACTCGCCAGATGTTCCCAGCAGTCAACCTGACAGCGATTCTTCCAGGCGAAGAAAGTTTTGATGTTGAACTCTGCTCCAGGGCTCCTGGATGGCTTCTTGATCGTTCGTCGACCTCGGCCGAGATGTATTTATTTATGTAGACGTCATACCTACGGGATATAGCTTTCGATATTAGCCTGTGCATGTCGAGTTACATCTATTCTACCGACACAAAGCAGCCCACCAGATAATAAGTTAATAACTATCGATGTGCTCACCATCCGACCGACGCTGTGCAATGCGCTACAATTAATTATAACGATAAAGATCAGGACTGACGTACAACTCGGACCGATGTTCTCTACATTGCCTTCATCAGTTTTACCCCGAGTCATGGGTTCTATATTTGATCCCTACGTTTCACCTCGAAAATGGCAAATACCAAACCCAAAAATATTTTCTTGGCGCTCAATAAGAAAAGTGAACTGACAAAACGAAGTATTCTAAGATTCCACTCGTACATTTTAATCAAAACATACAGGCCGACGATCATTGTGACGATTGATAAGAATGGGAATACAGATATAGTGGGCACACATCCGAAAGCTTCATGAATGACGGCTAATAATCCATCAATTCCGCCCACTTTGGAAGGCCAAAATACGAGGGAAGTGAATCCCATATCTTCTCACGACCAGCCTGGATTCGTTGGATGATTTCATCTTTGCAGGATATACAGAAGTAGTCGTTTACGGCACGCATCCGCCACCCTAAAGCTGGAGAAAGCACTCGAGCGACTTTCCACTTTTTTGTTGCCGATTTGATGATCTCTGATTTGCCTGACAGACATATGTGGGGAGTTTGACATTCTTGAAAGCCACTCGTGTCGAACCAGTCTTGAAAATATTGCAAAGAAGAAAGCAAGAGGCTCTCTTTCCCGATGATCATAGTTGTTTGTATCTCGATCAAAAGAGTAACCGGACTCCCGTCTGCTCGAGTCGAACCTCTGAGAATTTCTTCCTAAAATTGCCAACACTTGGTTATAACTCGCGACAGGTCAGGAAGTAAAGACTCACCACCGTGTGGTCAATAATACACATATACAACGCTGTCGGCAAAACAGACCTCATGTCCGATTCCAGAACAAGATTGACCAAATCAAAAAGGTGGCAATCAAGGTTCGGCACTCTGATGCCAACCAAGTCGTATAAATTATCCCAAGAGTCAAGAGTTCTTGGCAATTTGTTCGCCAGATGCTCCATAGCCAGGTTACGGAGATGGTCAAATTCGTATTTCGTTCCTAGGCGAAACATCGACTTCAATACAGCAAACGAGATGTTTTCAGTCGACTTATAGGCCCTTTGTACGTTCGTTAGCGAGCAAGGAGAACTAGAGGTAGAATGGAAGTACACACTTCAGGCTATCGTATAGGACGACAAGAACATTTTGCCAATCCTGAGGCGTATCCATAACGTGCACTACGGCACAACCTTCAATCTCTTGCTCTCCAGTAGGCTGGGCCATCGAAAACATATCTTTGAACACGGACGAGTGACGTGCAATAACGCCTCTGTGGACACGGAATTGGGTCACTTCGGCTTGCAAAACGATATTTCCGTCGTCGAACCAAATATCGGAGCGCGTTATATCCGTGTCAGTGGGTGACTCCGTATGGATATCAGTCTTTTTCCTTTTCGTACCGCGGGCAGAGGGAGAATTGTCGCGTGACATGGTCGGAATTTTCAAGCGAAAAGGATCAAGACTTCGGTGAAGGAGAAGGAGAACTGTCATCAACGTTTGGAATTCACGTCTTGTCACGTTCACGTGAATTCTCGTCACATTAGATTAATATATCTATATTATATCGACCCTTGAAACTGATTCAACCTATCCGAGCAACCCTCGCTAATAATTTGTTGAGTTCTTGTGTACAATTTCAATTGCAAGCTTACATCTAATATTCATGAATTGAATCATGAAATACATAGTACGGTTTGCTGCAACAAATTCAACACCCGGCCTCGTAGTCGTTGTTCTGTGCCGTCCATCCATGATCTAGCCTCTGCAGTTTCAAGGCGTTTCCGTTCCCATGGATCTTTCAAAGCAAACTTCGCATTCGATGGCCGCATGATTATTCCCAGTCTTCAGTTTCAAAGTTCTTTTTCAACTTCCGTTGCGTTTGGGCTGAGTGACACGGGAAATGCGATGCGGTGGTGTAGAATTGGACTCCTCGTCGTCCACCTCTTCGACAGTAGCCTTTTTGCGTTTGGAGGATGTCGCCGCTGTGGTTGAGTCGTTTTTAGAAGCCTCCGCAGCGGCGGAGATAGCATCGTCTCGGACACGTTGGTGAGACTTTAAGGCCGGTGTACCCTTGTTCGACGTATCTGTCAGCTTTGCCGAGGGTTTCGGTCCTCGCCTCTCACGGTCAGGTCCGGCGGTTGACATCAGGAATGAACGAGGATTGGGTGATGTTCTTGCATATTTGAGGCGTAAACTAAAAAATTATAAACTATACAGTAGCTGTACAGTTTATATAAATTTCGAACTCAGCGTCTGCACTCACAGATTGGGGCTCAGGCCGGGGCTCAGGCCGCCGGCTCGGGCTTTCAGAAATTCTAAGCCGGGCCAAAAGCCGTCGAGGCCGACCTCTTTGGCCCGGCTTGGCCCGGCTTTTTTTGGCCTGGCTCGGCCTGGCTTCTGGCCTGAGGCCGGAGCCGGCACATCACTAGCGGCGACCTGGGCCATTGGACGATAGGTGTGGAGGGAGAGAAGCCGAAACCTGCAGTATACAGCTTTACTGGTCAGGATCAGTAGGAGCAGGAGCAGGAGAGTTCCCTCGACTGCGACTTGGCCCTTGACTCCGTGCCTTATCTGCTACCCTCCATATGACCACGCCAACTTTAGTATTCGCTCCCCATCCTCGCCGCCGACCGACGACCAATGACACGCCTACGGACATATCCTTCGTTAGCATTCCATGCCACTCACATGACCATTATGCGAGCAACTCCTTGGGTATTGCCTCTTCGACCTTCAGAGCCCACCTGGCAGGTCCAGCAGGAATAGAAGCCGTAAAAGCTCTCGTAGCTCTTCTAATCCATTTTCTGAGAGTGCTGGGTGTGGGAAGGCGACAGACAACTCAACCCGCGATATCGGTTGTGTGGATGGTGGCGAACTTTCGAACTCGACCCAATTTCCCTGTCTTTCATATCATTTGCGTATCACGCCGACGTCTCGTCTAACGTAGATCTCATTGAAATTCATTCCTATTCTACTGTACTCATGTGGGTCGTTAGGATTCAAGTTGTTGCAACTCGTGGAGTGGGGATGAGAGAATGTGGTGGCATGCGTGACTATAAATGGATTCGAAAACGAAATAAAAAATTGCCGGGACTTCTGAACACGTATGAGACAGTTAAAAAGAAAAGGGCGTAAGAACAAAAACAGCCCAGAACGACATGATTCCATACGAAGATTTAGGGCTGCGACTGGTCTATTATGCGCTCAACGGATCTTCAAGCAAGGCTGCGAGCACATAAAAGTGAAACGAGAAAACGTGCCCGAGACATACCTCTAGAAGGAGAGCCGTCCGACGTGAAAGGCGTGAAACGGTAGGCCCATATCAACGTTGAGCTGCACATGGGGTCGTTAGATTAGTTACGCAGAGAGATAGCCCCGACGCACCAAGTGTGGTCCTCGACAGAAACGAGTGACGATTCGCGACTGATTCTCCGAGCTCGTACCTCCTAAATTCTCTACTGAAAGAGTATAGGACCCTGTAGTTCATCGCGTCGCGACGGGAAAGCTGCATATTTTGGGTGTCTTCGTGCTTGAGGAACTGATATCCAAGGGGGTTGATTAGGGCCAAAGAGTTAATAGCTGACGGCTTACCAGCGGTTTTTGACAATGTTAAAGCTTTCCCTCGTCGTAATTAAATGCTAGCTGTAAGTTAGATCGTTCCAGTGGAGGAAGAAATGATCTGAGAACTTGTATAAGTGCATTTGCGGATACCTGAACGAAAAGCAGGATAGACATACAAAGCGACAGCACGCTTGAATCCGACCTGCACCTCGAGTTTGTGGTCATTAACGGTGATGCAACCTTACGATTGAAACAATAACCAATTAGTACATGAAATTCGAAGGCGAGATACCAAACCTGAAAAGAGAGGACAAGGATCTGGGGTATCAGGACATTCAAAAATAAAGCGAGCCAGAAAACAAAAAAATGAATGCGAGAAGGCATTCTGGCCCCATGAAGGTTCAGAAGAGCGCATAATCTCTACTGAGAGCAATGAAGCCCTTTCCTACCCGCAACACAGTGAAGATTCGAGAATCCAGCTCCATAATAGCGGCGACAAGCGACATCTGGAAAGCCAGGCACAGGAGAATTGTAGCAGAACTGAAGTGGTGGTGATTATGACGCAGAGCATATTTTGGGGAGAAGGCAAGAAGAAAGAAAGCAGGACGTGTGGCCTGGTAATAAAATGTGCACGGACCCGCCGCCGCCGTCGTCGGACCGTGCCCCCACGATCTCTCATCAAAATGTCCCTGTACATTCATTCACGGTGTCAGCTTTTCGTGTGGGGTTTGTCAGAGAATCCGCCACAGCCTTTATCGGTCAATCTTGTCTCTCATGCCGTCTACATGCCGTCCAAACTCCCTGGCTGATATGATATAAAGTGTTTACCAGTGTGAAGGACGCTTCTTGTTTCACTGAGGCCTTTTCACCCGACATGGTACGCTGCGCACTTTGCAAGTATATACCCTTGGAGAACCCCCCACCGCTGCCTCCTCCATATCAAAACATCACAGGAGAACCATACGACTTTGAAAGGTCCTATCTTTTCTGCGTCAAAACAAGCGATCCGAATTCAGACGAGGCCTACGGTCTTCCACCATTCGGGTATCCTCATTGGCCATACCTATCGGATCTGGCGCGTTTAGCGCGAACATGCGAGCTATGTCGTTTAATTCATGGGGAATTTCTAAGGCTCACCAACAACGTTCCGCATGACGATGAATTGAACTTCTTTATAACATGTCGGGATAATAATCAGCAAGGCTTTCTTGTTTGGACTAAAGGCGACCGTCCAGGAGTAATATGGCGCGTCGGTGCTTTCGGTTGCTCCGTTGACATTTGTATGTCTTTTTTTCTGACGCCGTCTAATACTTGTTCAAGTTGTTCTAGTCACAAAAACGGTCCCCGATCCACTTATCAACACCTTCAGAGGGCGCTTGGTCAATCAGGACTCCGGAAATCCAACCACTTTAAGTATCGCCAGGAATTGGATTGATACATGCGTTAAACACCACGTCCTATGCGGTCCCCCGAAGGGACAACAGCCGCCACTCCTACCAACTCGCGTCCTTGATCTCGGGCTGCCAGGGACCGCCGGTCCTGTCAAACTTAAAGAGGCTGCACAAGGGGAGCGACACAATTATGCGGCTCTTAGCTATTCGTGGGGGGTCGTGGACCGTTCTTACATGTTGTCCAGCATCACTCGTGATGACTATATAAACCAAAGAGTCGATTACAAAGATCCTATTCCCAAGACAATTTCGGATGCGATTGCAGTTGCGCGATTCATGCGGATTCAATACCTATGGGTTGATGCCTACTGTATTCAGCAAGACAAGGATGACGAATTCGCCCGGGAAGCCAAGAAAATGATGGAGTACTACGGTAATGCCCACTTCACCATCACTGCGTCTGCATCGATCGATGCCAACTGGGGGACCTTCCACAGCCGAATCCTTCCAAGCATGACTAGCTTCGATTATTCGTCTGTCAATGGGTATTATCAGGGAACCGTCTTCATCACGGTACTTGACCCCCCCAAGGAGAATAGGCAGACGCAACATTTTTTATTCGAGGAAGATCCAATCACCTCTCGCGCTTGGGTAGTCCAAGAACGAGTTCTTAGCACGCGCAATATCATTTTTTCCAGGGATCAGATGTACTACGAATGCAACCAGCACTTCCTAAGCGAAGACGGACTGCTCATCAACGGCCGTTACCTGAGCGCCAATCCCAGGACGAAGCTCGTTCCCCTGTTCAAAAAAATGAGGCCGGATATCCAATCGCGGTGGGATACGTTGATCGATATCTACGCAGCTCGTGACATAACCTATCCTATCAAAGACAAATTCATAGCCATTTCGGGACTGGTGAAGAAATTCGGGCAGCTTTTACAGAGTGATCAGTATTTCGCGGGGTTGTGGAGGAAGAGGATCATCGAGCAGTTATTCTGGTGCATCGACCCCGTTGTAAGCCCCCTCGTTGAATCGGTATGGCACCCCGATTGGCCTCCCCCTCCTGAGGAATATATAGCACCGTCTTGGTCGTGGGCTTGTACGCAGCTGACGATCCAGTCTCGTAACCCCGATGGGCGCATATATGCAGCTAGAAAGTACGCTGCCTTCGAGAACTGTGGCATCCAATCCGATCCTAAAGACGATTCCTACCACCCGGGGAACGAGGCACTGTACGGTCGCATTGTCGGCGCCGATCTCTGCCTAATTGCCCCTCCAAAGATTCCACTCCAATTTCTCGGAACGTCGACGCAAGGAAAAGACGGCATTTATTTTACAGATGGGGTTCCCTTATGGCTCACTGATGAATCGTACGAGTGGGCCCACAAACTCGACCCGAACCAAGAAGTCATTTCGGTCAAGTATTCGACCCGCTTCGACTACAGGTTCGAGAACTCGAAGCTTTGGGACATGGAGATATACGCGCTTGCCCTTGGACGAGACGCCACCCTCAACCCGGATGGCACGGACAGTGTTAATTATCTTTGTTTGCTTGTTACAAAAGCTAATAAAGGAGACATGAACGGAGCCGAGGCGTATCGTCGAATGGGAACTATATGGCTTAATGAGTTTCGGATGAAGGACGGGCTGTATCTTCTATTGACAGCTCACTATATGAGCGTATTACTCTGGTTTGACACAACGTTACCCGGTAAAGGGTTTTGCGTAGTTACTAATACAATGTGTATATGAAATTATGAATTTTCATCTACCAGTAAGAGTGGGGATTCCGGTGAACACTAAGAGTGGAATCGCTGCATCGAGCTCATATATCGTAATCCGAAAGGCACATCACATATGTCGAAGTCTGGCGAGGAGACACTAGCATCAAGTAGCACTGACAAATTATTGTGAACGAAAGACACGATTACAGTAAATTGAGCACGAGGTTGGTTTGTGCTTGCAGTCCATGCGACCATTAACAAATACCCAAATTCCGCCACAATTTCTTTCATTCCCTTCCCTGCTGTCGTCGTCTCATTGCAGTGTCTTTATGAGCCAACTAAGGAACTTATCCATAGAATTTCCTGTAAATTAACCCTCTCTGAATGTTGACTTATGGACTAACCGATTTGACCGATGTCATTCAAGTTGGATATTTCACTGAGAATTACTATTACTGACTACTTTGTATAGCTCTGGGTCTTTGGGTGCTTATGATTCAGTACTGAATTTACTAAATAATATGAATAGACAACGCCGTATTAACGTTTCTAACCGCCTACACCACAATCAGAGACAAGCCGGAACGGGATCACTCTGGGATGTGAGAAATGTTCGTTGATCCGGTGCTTGTTTGCGACCTCAACAAAACCTTTTCTGCGACGCGTTTCATACTCCGCAACGCAGTCTCCTCTGAGCACAAAAGTGACCCTCTTTCCCGTTCAGGCTCGCGTCCCATCAACACCGTCTTGCAAGTCGCGCGATGGCTGGGGGCTGTCATCGAAAACAGTGTGTCTTTTTTTTTTTGCTATGGCGGGTTCGGGTACCAGTTTACCAGGAAAATTTCCAACGCACTACATATATTGGTCAGGTATTTGCCTTTTGGATCTCGCAAGCACCAAAGTTGCTGACTGACTCATGTTCGGCCTCCTCAGTGTCGTCCGCAGCGTTGCCAACGCGCTTTTTCGAGTGAGAAGGAACCGCATACAGTAGGTTCGCTTCTTCATTTGACCAAGTTTTCTAAATGCCACCCGACCTTTTGGTGAACAGTCTTTACCAGTTTGGAGGTTGCCAAGAACTATCATGCAGAACCACAATCTATCCAGCCTGCGACCATCTCTTCTGCAGCGTAAGGTCCATTAGTGTCGAACCTACGCTCTCCGTTTCGCTTCCAGTGGATGAGCAGGAGGGGGATTGGTGGCGTCTACAATCTTCGTCGCTAGGTGGCGTTCAACTCATTTGACGGCTCAGCACGCCGATATGGACCGGGCTGGCTGGCACTGAGTTCGAACGCGCTGAGCTGGCAGAGAGGGACACTGAATCCATGACCAAGACGTGTAGCTGCAGGTCAGCTTCGGGTACGTTTTAGTTTTCGACTCTTCTATTTTACTATTTTACGCTCGCATCCATTCTTCAAATATAGCGTCGAACTCCTCATCGTCACATTTGCTTTTGCAATGCTTACACGACGCGTCTCTGATATGACGACTTTGTTGATCCATCCATTTGAAATCCGCTCTCCTCCTCGCAGTTTAGCTTTTTACGTGTTCGTCCTCCTATTCTTGTATTAATGACATTTCTAATTAATCTGTCGCAACACCAAATGACTGACCTGGCCATATTAGGCAGTCTTCCATCACTGAGAGAAACTCTCGAAATACGACAGTGAGTTCCACATCTCTGAGTGGCGCGCCATTCGCCGGCGGTTGGAAGGGGCGATGTTGGGCACCGTTGTGTTGGTTCCCGTGAGGTGGATCAATCTGGAATAATCGAAAGGGAGGCAGTGAAACCTATCTGGACGTCTCAAATTAATATGATCGATAGGGCGATGGCAGAGGTGTCGTGTTACGGAAGGTCGACCACCTGATAAGATTCAAGATCTGCTGTCGAAACTGACATCGAGCTCTCTCACACAGATCGCTTTTTCGATAAGCACGACTGCTTAAATCAGTTCAATGGCCTTCATGTCGTTATATATCAACGTGTTTCTGGAGTGGGTACGTGTGAACAAAGCGAACATCATGCCATCTCCTGGACTATACATCATATCCAACACAGCTGTGTCGACCTTCCTCGGTCTTGCAGACGACGAGAAGACGGTGGTTGGTTATGCTACACCCGACAAGGCACAAATCGTAGGCCCAAAATTTCATTTCCAACTATGTAGCGAGCTTAAAGTATGTTTGCATCTTTGCAGTGGGAGGTTCACTCGAACGACGTGATCTCCACAGTGCTCAGGAGTGGTGAAACTAGATATATGACCCTAGTAGCTGGTGTCGTTGTCATTCTCGACGGACCAGGTCGAGTTTGGTATTTTCCGTCGATGGGGGGGCACGTGTGGAGGTAAGTTTTGCATTCTTCCATGAGTAGGTCCGACTAACCTATTTCGATTTGTCTAGGATCGTTTACTCCAGCGGCTATCCGAACAATGTATTGACAGCTTACAACCTTGGTGGGACGGGTCAGAATGCCACGGTTCGTGATATTTCATTGCCCGTTCAAATTGGCGCGGTTATCATCGTTGAACAGGTCACCTACGGATACGACGGATCTCCAGGTCCCGGCGCCAGTTGGTGGTTCATTCCGATGAGCAATCTGCAGAAGGCGGTCCGGAATCAAGGCTTTATCCCCAAAGAGCTATTTTCTGTCTCATCTGAGACGCTAAGGAAAATCGTAGAAGACATGCTAGTCGTCTTCAAAGAAGATCTTAAAGTGGAGAATCCGCCTTCTATGATGCAAGTTAAACATTTCGATTAGTTCATCTTGTTCGAATCATTGATCTCTCTCCAGACCCACTTATGTTACTCGAATCCCAGACGGTTCCGAAAAAGGCTCGTTCCTAGCATTGACTGTGGCAAATAAATTGTGAGTTTCTTTTTCGGGGACTGGACGATCGTAGAGAGAGACCAATAACTCGATTTCGCAAAGGACTGTATCGTATTTTGAATTGAAGGGTCGAAAGGTTACACGTCAGGACAGATCCTTCGATCTTCTATCCAGTCAACTTGGCGGACCAGCCAATGAGCTCTTTGGTTCGTATTTCCAGTTCTCGTCGTACTTTCCTAATACAGATCTCAGAATATATCGCAAAGTGTGTTAAAGAGGCTGTCGTCGAAAAGTGGCGTCTGTCTTCTGCAAAAGAGAAGCCATTACTCATGGGCATTACATTCGCCTTTCCTGTCACGAAGACGAGCCTACATTCAGCTAAATTACAGCGCTGGACTAAGGAGATCGCAGGTAGTTCATCTTCCAGTGGAACTGTGGGCAAGGACGTCGTCAAACTTCTCCAAGTCGCCTTGGGGAAAATAGATGGGCTTCACATTCAATGCAGTGCACTGATTAACGATGTAGGTATCCGCTAGACCATGGAGCCAAAAAATCGTTTACTGACAAAATATCCCAGGCGACCGCGACGCTTCTGGCTCAAGCGTACGAATCCAGGGGGTGCGAGATAGGTAAATGAATACAACTCTTCGTATTTTTGTGCCTAATATTATACAGGTGCAATATTTGACAGCGGTACCAACGGCGCCTATGTCGAGGCGGCGGAGAATGTCGAGTCGTTAAAATGCAATGGTATAGCGGGTCATATGGTGCTTAACACTGAATGGGGAAGCTTTGGGAATATCAAGGTATGTACATCTCTGAAATGCAACTTGCATCCAGTGATCCGATTACGACAGAATCTCCAACGTACACAATTCGACCATCAAATCGATCGCGAGTCCGCTCATCCAGGTAAACAAATATTCGAAAAACTCATTTCTTCTGCGTCGGTCGGCGAGCTTGTCCGACTCGTACTCCTCCATTACATCGACACCACTATCCCACCGTTGCTCACTAAAAACCGGCCACTTTTCAACCGCATCTCCAGCGAAAAACTTAACACCAAAGGCGGTATTGACCTCGAACTGGTCTGGGACATTGACGAAGCAGATGACGACAGCGCGGTGAAGGAATTGTTAGTGAAAAGATTGAGCCTATCCCCGAATAACGTCACGGAAGAAGACGCGATTACGGTAAAAGAAATATGCAGAGCAATCATGCTCCGCACTGCGCGCCTGGGTGCATGCGCCATCGCTGCTGTCCTCGTTTTGATGAATCGTGCTCAAGTTGGCGGAGGAATTGAGAAGCGCGGAAGGGTTGGTATCAGTGGGAGGTCAGTGTATGCCTTTAAACTAATGACTACCGTCTGATACCTGGATAGTCTCACCGACATTCCTGCTTTCCAACGTGATCTGAAAGAGTCCTTGGGTGAGATCATTGGGGCGGAAGCCACAAAAAACGTTTTAGTTTCTCATGTGAACGAGGACCGGATTGACCTCGGAGGTGCGTGATTCCGGGTCCACTGTTCATTGACACGAAAGCTAATACAGATGTCTTTTCCTAGCTGCTGTGTGTGCTTATCTGGCGAGTGCGCCAGAATAATGGAAATCATTTCTGTCATGGAACTACGCCCACACTGTACATGAGTAGTCTCTCCTTGCGATTCCATAACTGAACTCCCATTTCTCGTAAGACAACTGCATTGAAAATCAATGGATTTTCAGTCACAATTATTAGCGTCCAAGATTTCATGTCAGTCTTACGCTTGTTCGCAGCCCGGACCCTGACAAAGGTCGACTCAAGGCAAGTCACTAGTCACTCTACACGTTCAACTCTCCGTTTCATACCCAATGAAGTATTTCGATGACCTGCCTCCATTCCATTTGCTACAATATTCCTACAATATATACACCAACTTGTGACGATGGGGATACAGATACTACAGCAGGCAAGCACCTGAAAGCTTTATTAATCCCACCTAATCGTCCTTCAAATCCGCCCACTTTGGAAGGCCGAAATATTCCGGAAGTTTATCCCACGTCTTCTCGCGACCACTCTGTACTTTTTTCAGGATGGCCTCTGTGCAAACCTTACAGAAGACCTGATTCAGATTACGAATTACGTGTTGCAAGTCGGAAGTGAGTGCGCCAATGAAGGTGCTACAACCTGGACGTATTATGGCTGCTTTCATGAAGTCAGATCGACTGCTCGGACATATATCGGGGGTCTGGCAGTCTTCAGATTCTTCTTCGTCCAAAAAGTCTTGAAAATGTTTGAGAGAGGATTCCAATATGCACTCCTTCCCAATGATTGCCATCTTTTGAGCTTCACGCCGAAGATTGATCGGAGTACCATCCTTCCGAGTTGAGCCGTGGAGAATTTCCTTCTGAGAATACACCAGAAAAATTATGGATTGCCTATTTTCGTATGAAACGAAGGGCTCACCAAGGTGTGGAGTTTGATACAGACATACAGTGCAATTGGCAGAACAGATCTAATGTTCAATTCGAAAAGAAGATTGACCAAATCAAACTGATGGCAACCGATCACTCCAGTACCAGACTTTTCGTACTTTTCATCCCAGGAAACAAGCAATCTAGGAAGTTCTTTCGCTAGTCGCTCCATAGCTAGATCTCGAAGGTGGTCGAATTCGTACTTCCTTCCGAGCCGAAGCATCGACCTTAATACGCTGAACGGGATGTTGTCAGTCGATTTATACACCCTTTTACATTTGTTAGTTGCATAAGAGAACCAAACATAAGGCGGAAGAATTTACTTCAGGTTGTCGTATAGAATGACAAGAACCTTTCGCCAATCCTTAGATGTATCCGTAACATGGACTATGGGACAACCCTCAACCTCCAACTCGCCAGTCGGCTGAGCCAACCGGAACATGTCTGTAAAAACGGCTGAGTGACGTGCGATAACACCTTTATGGACTCGGAACTGTGTCTTTTCAGCCTGCAAGACGATATTTCCGTCGTTGAACCACATATCGGAGCGAGTGACATCCGCGTCAGTTGGTGACTCCGTATCCTGATCTGTCTTCTTCCTTTTCGTGCCGCGGATAGGGGAGGAAGAACGGGCCTGTGACTCGGACATCTTCAGTCTCAAGGGCAAATAATGAAGAATTCGGTGCAGGAGCTGGAGACAACTGATCAAGCAGATGCCTGCTTGACCTGGATATCGCTGGACATGTCACCTTCACGTGAACTCAAGTCATGGCAAGAGGGTGTCTATTTATATCGAGTATCTTGCCTGTGCAGGCTGAATGCAGTCCGTCCAGTTTTGACGATGATCCAGTATACAGTGAAAAAAAAAACCGTGCAAAATATGATTCTCTGGTTATATACAGCACAGTTCTGGAACAAATGATTGTGAACATTGCGTGAACTACGGCTCATGATATCGAAACAATCTCGAAACTTGCGCGCTTTTAGAGAGACGCCCAAAAAATGAGTGAGCTCGTTACATCTCAGATCAGCTTCCTGTTTGACGCAAATTTAGCGGTTGAAATTCGTATGAAACCATGTAAAGATGAAATACGCTTTTCCAGACAATACGAATAAGTGATCAATGATTAAGCCATCGGGTTTGTTGTTTACGTTGCAACCTCAGGCTGCCTTTAACCCTCGTTAGTTCTTATAAGTTATGGATCACAACCGCAGATACCAGCGGCACTGATAAAAATTATTCTACAAGCCATAGATCAGGGAAGGAGATTTTCTGGGTCAAGTCGACGTTGAAATATATAGTACACCTCCAGTAGTAATACTGTACACCTCGAGTCCTTGACGTAACCCTCGTCAGAAAAAGAATGCCCAGAAAATCTTTAAAAAAAATCCCCATCACTCAAGTGAGCTTCGAGACAAATTCTAGGTTTCTTTCCTCTCTTCTAGGAGTGTATACCACGCGGACCATGCTAAAGCGATGATGCGTACATCACAGGGATTGATTGCCTGGAGTCCGCAGGCAATTTCGGTTTGCTAAGATTTTCCCACCCCTGCAAATCAATTCTCAACCGCGCGCCACCCCCAGCTTCCACTTTCTTTCGAAATCCGTGCTTTTCGAAAATTCTCATCATGAAAGCGAAAATCTATCTTGCGACTTACGAACCGTATATATCCTCGATGGCCCACAAGTTAGCACAAGTTCCTGAAGCAAGGAACTTGAGTGCTTGTCCCACCTCGAACCCTTTTCCCACAGCCTCGAGCTCTCCATGGTAACGCCACTGTCAGTGTCAATCGACGCATCATCATCACTGCGAAGTCTAACAATTGCCTTCGCCCACTCCACCACCTCCTCCCGAAATGTCAGGGTTTCGAAATCAAACCTTCGACGACCGCGACACTGACCACCTGCGGTACCAAGGCGGATGGTTCTTAGCGGGCTCATGGAACGCAAGCAACGTCGGAGAAAGCGGGACACTCGCTTCGACGACCGACCCGAATGCCAATGTTACGTTCGTACGTGAATTTTGCTCGTTGAATCTCTTTTCCGTGGTATAGGGCTCATGGTTTTGAATTTGATATATTACTAGACCTTTCCAAGTGAGTGCGACCAGTCGTTACAACATAAAACGTTGAGATCCTAACTTGATTTCTTCCCGACCCGCAGCGCCAGCAATCGCCTTCTACTACTACGGCATTCCTCGTTGTTGCGGAGGCTTCTACGGAATATGCATCGACTGCGACCCCAATAACCCCAATTTCCTCCCCATCGACGCTGTAAACACGACGGACGACGGAAAGAACCCCCCAGTGCGTCCTTCGCTTTCTCCAGCTTAATTCGGTGACTAACGGTTGACGTTGGCCAGGTCGTCCTGTTTTCCATGACCTTCAAAACGCCTGGGGTGCACGAGATAATTATACGAAATCAAAACGACACGAGATTCAATGGACACTCGCAGATTACGATTGACAGAATCGACTTGGAGGTTGTAGACGACTCCGTGACACCAACGACAACACCTCCTTCATCGACACCTTCGAGTCCCTCAATAGCCCCTTCATCGTCGAAGACCCCTACATCTATCGCCAGCTCCACATCTTCATCGTCAAGTCCAGTCGGTGCTATAGTCGGTGGGGTCCTTGGAGCCGGCGCTGTGTTCCTTGCAATATTCATCTTCCTTCTTTGCCTTCGCCTTCGACGTAAGAGAGCGGCTCTGGCAAACAACAATATATCGCCGCCTTCCATTCCACCTCCTGTAACCCAATCGGGTATTTCCTCTACGCCAGCGACATCTTCTATGTATCAAACCGACACCGCACCCATTACAACAAATACCCCTTCAGCAAGATACCTACATGGAGCTGGCAAGCGCCAGCCGCCGCTGTTTGGATCCGTTTCTACCTTTTCAGAAGCTACCTCTACATCTCCGCCGACTTCGGAGCCCTCGAGACAACCGCGGCGAGAAGTGGACGGAGGACCACTTCGGGTAGACGAAGAAGACGTTCTACCACCCGAATACGGCCAGGTATTCGCTGGTCGTCGGGTTTCTGCACGATCACCTCCAAGCGTTATCGGAAACAGCTCTTCCTTATCCGCACGCAACTCAGACGTTCCTGAGAGTCAACCGAGCAGTACTTCCCCTAGACGAAGGAAATTTTGATATTGAACTCTGCTCCTGGAACGGCTCTTCGATTGTTCGTCTTTCCTGGTTAGGTGTATTATAAAGTTCGCGTACTTACTGTTTGTAGCCCGATTTTTTGCCCAATCAATAACAAGTTGCATTCATTCTACTTATCAAGATCTGTCAATATAGCCTTGCCATCTGCTCGACGCCGGGCACTCAGGTTCCTTGATCACGACTGACCATCAAGAGAGTTGTGCGACTGACATACTCTGATCAAGCCTTTCGTCCGCAGCCCGAGTCTTCAACCGAATTGCGTATATTTCATCCCTTACTTTATTATAATGCCAAGTGATTTTTTGTTAATCACTCTTACAGCAGATTGAGGAAGCGGAAGAGACGGTCAAATCCGCGCGAAAAATTAAAATTCTTTCTAACCGCACCACCACTTTACTGTAAGTCGGTCCCCTCCTCTTTTCTTCTCTAACCCATCTTTATGGAACCCTCTCCTCAGTTCAACAGACACACCGACTTCCAAGCCGACACCGCCGCCTCCATTCTCCTCCCTTCCTCCCCCTTCAAAGCCCCCTCTCGCGTATCCACCTGCACTCCAAACCGTCCGTAACGAAGCCGCACCGCGCCTGCTCGACAAGCGCTTATCCGCCCTCATCTGTTAGGGCTGGCCTGATGTCCTTGCACTTCCTCCTACTACAATTAATCGCGTTCAAAGCCGATCGGATTCAAAGCTGTATCTCTATCTCGGACTGTTGTTGTACAAATCTAATACTTCGGTCGGTCTCAACATATGGAGTCTTTACCATGTGTACTTCCGGCCGTTTTCACGGCTCCTAGCTCGATGAAGTCTTCCTCGAACCGCGTTGCAGACTTTCAGGATATCAGGTCAGGTGAGTCAATTTCTTTCTGTCGTCAGTATTAGAGTGATGACTCACGTTCGTATATGCGCTGTTAGGAACGAATGCGAGCGTGGATAGCTGATTCAATGTAGGATGGACGTCTTAGTACCCATGGGGGCTGAGTTAAGTGGAAGTGCTTACTCTGACGGGTTTCACGACTCCGGATCCCGTGTTTATTGGGGGACGGGGATCACCACCACCAGATGGGACTGCGAGACTCCCGTTCCACGTATCGCGGACGTTGAGACTGGACGAGTGGAATGATGTGAATGAAAACTAAATCGACTCGAGATGAACTCTGAACTTACGTGCTGAGAAGTGAGTTGGTGTAAAGTTTGGAAAGCGGTAAATCCCAAATGAAGTTCCTGCAGAGTCAGACGTTGCATTAGCACAATGCTGTTCATTAAAATCGAGGTCAAATTACTGACAAAGTTATGCCCTGAAGACAAAGAATAAGAATTCAGTCTCAAGGAGAGCTGATAGGATCGTTTGGGCTCACCTTAACAGTCTCCACGAGGATGAGATCCAACAAAGCAAAAATGGTTGTGATAAGGCCCGTCTGTATCGTTGCTACAGTAGAAAAGCTGCATAAAATACCGGCATATTGTAGGTAAGGATGTCGAAACACACCTCGCACAATCTTCGAGACCCTGTCGTCCGTAGCCTTCACCCCTGTCTTCCGACGGTGCTTCGTAAAACAATCCGGTATGAACTCGCTAGTTCTCAGACGAGGTTAATTAACGATAAACACACCAAAGACCAAAACAAAGCGCCCGTAATCAAAACATCCGCCACAGCCGACGACGTCAGCCAAATGATAGTCGGGTCGTCCAGGCGTCCGAACGTAGCCCATCTGCTGTCCAGCAACACGCAGACGGAAAGCGCGGTGGCGCCGACTGGTAATGTCATGATCGATACGGAATGGGTTGCCGATTTAGTGATGGACGTACCGAAGGAGCAGAACCCCAGGAAGCAGATGATAAGAGGGAGGACGATGGATTGGCCGATCACTTTAATTCGCCACGCAGCGAAAAATTGAACGGGGGTGGAAATTAGAACCTGTGCCTCGGGGTGAGGAAGGAGGTGTGGTTAAAGGAAGAGGGGAGAAGCTACCGTGGTCAGCGCATCTAAAATTTAATATAAAAAATTTGAAGAAAGAACAAAGGACTGTTCGACTTGCCAAGCGGGATCACTGAGAAGGAACCGAGTTCTCAATCATTCGCCGAACGAGTTTACCAGGGCTTGCTTACGTCGTGGAGCAAAAACAAACGCTTGTGGGTTACCTGGACCTTCTGTTAGCTGATACTCCGGGTAGATATGATACAACTCCCCGTACCGAAGTTCATCACCAGAGGCTGGAAAACGACACCTATGTCGATGATTGTGTTGCAAGTCCCCATGATCAACAGGTAGAGAACCTTTGGGTTGGACATCAGCTACCAAAGGCTCCTCATCGAGAGATACGCTTACTAAGTATCGGATTCGCTTGGAATCTCTGTTGGAGAAAATAAATAACGATAAGAAGCAACTCGGAAGACCTTACCGCTTATACTTCTGGTAGTAGATATAACACTACTCCAATAATTTGGTTCTGCCTCGTCATTGATAACCTCGAGATGGACGAACCTGAACGACGGTCATCTGGGGAGGAGAGAAGATAAGGCCATTAGTAGAAGATAAAGTAAATCCCTTTCAGATACTTACTCCATATAAAATCGCATTGAGGAAAGACCCAATGAGCAGTGGCCCGAAACTAACAAAATAATTGAGGGCCAAGTCCGCCTGACACGAGGGCTGTGGACATACACTTTCAGAGCCGGGTTCATGTTGGCTGTGCAACCAGCGCGACAGGATGGTAATGGTAATCAAGTCGGCGATGGAGATATGAAAGCCACTTTAAAGTCGGGGGTGGGACATCATTTTATCCACCCCCCAATCATTCGTTAGCAGGTATTAATACCAAGTACCATCTGACCTGGCTGGTGAATGACGCCTAGCTTCGCCATCGACTTCGAAGTCTCACGAGGAAGGGTGTGACGAACGAAAATAGCTGATGCGGGAAAACCTGAGTGATGGGATAAGAAAACGGCGTAGTGAGAAGTTAAAGCACAGCTTGGGCGGTTATGATAGATGGTCGTTCGTTGTTGGTAGACAGATCGAATTTTGATTTGGAGAAGTACGTAGGTAGGGACGGTGAACGAGTTGCACGCCAGAACTTCGGTGCTGTGAGTTCTGCACTCTGCGCACCGCCTATTTTGTTCTGTCTAGTACTGTCTTCTTTCATCTCTAACGACCCAAAGATGGCTCGGGTTTGAAACACATCACTTCCAAATTGTCTCTCCCGCTAGACGTCACCGACGGCGGCAGGCCTAACGCCTGCGTCTTATTCAATGACAGAAAATGCCAACTTTGTTTTCTGTACTCCACGTCTTCGTGCTGGTGCTTCTATCAGTTTTGATAAGCTCAAGCTTCCTGCCCGTCCTTTCTTCTGTTAGACAGCTGTCTATGCTAACTTTTATTTGGAGGCATTTACAAGCCAGTTACTTTTCCCGTACTCGAGTATAGAATCTATAGATAAAATTAACCTGCGTCTTTCCATCCACCTGGCGTTATTGGAAATCGCTCGGGAGTTGGGAGTTGGGTATAATTAGGTGTACTTGATAATAACGACGACGCATAATTCTACTAGCTAGAGATAATTGGCTTTGAAGTTCAATAGTAAGTCCAAAACTCTCGTAAACGTGTCTTCGAGTACAGTGAAAGTCCGGATTGTAGTTAGGTGGGTAGGTTCTCGAATAAATATAACTTTCTTTGTGCCTATTAATTGTGAAGAATTAAAGCGATCGAAGTTCAGAACGTACCAGAGACTTAATTCTCGGACGTGACGGGCTGAAGGAACTTAGTGTCCCCTCGCGTAGGTGCCCCTGTAAGTAATAAGGAGGTGTCGAAATAAATAAAAGGGCCTTGGAATATGTGATGTAGAAACTCACTTTCGGCAAAGTCAACAGGGGCGCTCATAACAAGCGTAGAATACGTCGCGAAGACGAGGAGTAGAGAGTAAAATAATTTAGCCATCGGTGAGTTCAGGTCAGAGATATGGGTATGAACGAAAGACTAAGGATTCGGAAGTATGAAACTCGCCGTCTGCTTTATACTCGACATTCGCGCATTGAATGGCTTCAGTTGAACTGACGCCAATCCATCGTTGATCGCAATGATGGAAACAATTCAGTTGGGGACCTGAGTCGGCGCACTCGAGCGCTATGATAGAAATTTTGATTGAGCCTCATTTCTTAGGTTCCGATAGCCTTCTAAGTCGATCTCCGGGTCCATTATCCAAGAACCATCACACGAAAACCGACCTACGAGAAAAAAACTCTCGAAACGGAAAAATTGGCGGAGGATGATGCGACGAGCTATGCACGACGAAGCTGTACATTTCGCCGACGATACAGTACCGGCTCTCCGGGTTACCGTATTCTTCGAATCAAAAGGGAGCGGGGTAAAAGATAACTTGGCGTTGTATCGACAACCGCACGAGAGCGGTCGTCGGCGGTCGTGCCGATGTCATGTACCATCATCAGGAGGAACTTGATAAGGAATTATTTTTGGATGAAGGAGCCATAGATTTTGTGGTGTACATGTGCATTTTTTTGACGTCCTACATACTTTGTTAAGGGCAATATTAACGTTTGTCCTATGACTGGATCAACTTCTTGCTGGATGAATCTAGCAAACAGCGCTGCGTCTACGGCTGTTTTTCGAGCGTGTTCTCGCAATAAGGAAACCGTCCTTGGAGTCCGAATGGCCGGTGTTCGAAGAGCAGGATGGTGGTGCCTTTGTACAAGTTTGTTGAGGCGCGGAGTGGTGAGATAGGTGTGTCCGCGAAGGGCGAGGCGAATGGGAGAGAGGGCGTGGAAGGGCATGTGGGAGTGGAGGAGAAATATGAATGTTGATACTAGTAGAACGATTCATGCAAGCTTCAGCGACTTATGATCAGCCTGAGGGTGTCTCGGAATAATCCGTGATGCGCATCAATATTACATAATTCTGCATTCATTGGAAAAGTTACGCACGACGCGACTGTATACTGACGCAGAATCAACGAAGAAAGAGCTTCAAAAATAATTTCCCTAGAATAGGAACACTCATAGTAATACTATGCAGTTTGAACTCTCCAAAATAACCGAGAGGAACAGATATGGGACCACCTCGACTGGTGGACTTAAGCTTTGCGCATGCCGTGGAATCACGTGCAGCAAACCGTTTCAGTTCACCACATTCCACATCTATCATCTATTTTGCCTGTAACATCTTACCCGTCTTTCTCTGTTTCGTTTGTGTCAAACATTACGTAGTAGCTAACGGCTGACGATAACGGCGAGGTAATCTCTTTTTCTCTCTCTTCGTTCTTTCACCGACTGGCGAGGTAGTTTATTTACCTGAGTTGCTTATGTAACGTAGTCAGTCTCACCAATCTCAATCTCAATCCTGTCTTTGTTTCTCATTCTCGTCATAAATAAGCCTTCATCTTGTCAGAGTACTTGCGCATATCAAGTCTGAGCTAATCCCGTTTCTTGGAGCTCGAGATGGACGAGCGCGATGTTGGGCTCGATGTATGCGAGCGAGGGGTCATTTTGGAGAAGGAGGGGCAGGCCTGGCTGCCCACATCGTCTCATTTCTCGTCTCGGAGCCACTGAGCTACATCTTCCCTTTATGTCTCTACGAAACGCTGCCGACATATCAGCTCTCCACGCCCACTGGATGCACGACACGGACTTGAAATCTAGATAGGTTGAAACCCAATGGCCCCCAGACCGCGCTCGTGCCGCTTAGACTGTGAAGCTTTTGTGGGTACCCTGGATCAGTGAGGACGGCGGGCGCGGTGCTTCGGCTAGCGCTAGCGCCTGCGGCAGCGGCAGCATTACGATCTGTCCAAGATATGAAGAAGCGGAACATAGACGTGAGCGCCTGGGCAGGGAGCGTGCAGGCGGAAGCAAGACACAGTGAGCAGACGGCTTGGGTTCAAACGTTCAGTTACCAATGGAGGCATGTCTACCGAGGGTTGGGGGTACCATCGAAGTATGCGGCCACGAAGGATGCTCCCCATGCAGTCCACTCCAACCACGTCCATCACACGCCCCGTCAGCGGAGCACTTCTTCAACGTTCAACCTCTGCCAGCATTCACGTCCACACGCCGCAACCCAGCCAGCAGGCCACGGCGACGAATGCTTGTTTTTTTGCTATTTCCACAGGCCCAGCATGTGCATGAACATCGACGAGTTTAGCCTCCAGTCTGCTCGTTTCGGCTGCGATGGCAGCGCTGGCTCAATCTCCACTACGAGCGCATATATTCACCTGGTATGGCCCTACCCTCGTTCATCTAGGTTGTCAGCTGGCTTGTTTCATATCATCTTGCCTCCTCTTCGTTCTTCGTATTCGACGCGCTTCTGGATTGGAATCCATTTTGACCTCTCGGCCAAGTATCGACTCCTTATCTTCGTCCTTATCGATCTCTACTTTATTTTCCTTCTCCTGTGCGTTCTTTGTTACTTCGTCATCACCGGCGCCGCTTGCTCAGCTGAATGGTACCTGCTTTTGAACTTCGAGGACGCTCTTTGGGTTCGAGTAACGTCTGGTCTGGCCGACCAACTTTTCCACTTTTCCCTCGTTCTTTCTCGTCAGAAGCGCTCTAGTCAGCTCCGCCTATCTCATAGGCCAGTCAAGATCCCCTTTCATTTCCTGTGAATAGCTGACATTTGCGAAACCAATTTGAACCTGGCCTCCGCGTTCTGAGTGGTGTCGGATGTCGCAGCCGTTTTCTTCTGTTCTCGTTCGAGAAAGATATGACGTCCAAGGGTCCATTCACTAGGAGTGTGGTTCTCGTGTCTTCAACGTGTCTCTAACGGGCAGGAAGGCTAATATTCTCGCATCCCTCTTTTTTGAATGCAATGTCTAATAAACACAGCCTTCCATCGATACTAGAGTCTAGCTTGGGGCGACTATAATTCAACCTGTTCCTCGACCCTGGGAACCGGTTAACCAAAGACAAACCCGACGAGCGAATAGCTTTTTGTGCACCCTCATTTCAAATTTGCTTCGAAAGAATTTTACGTCAGACCCCCAATCACCTTACTCTGGTTCTGTACATCTACTCTGGCTGTCCTGGTCAGGACCAACGAACATCGTCAGAAGTTCCAAGCCGCTTGGCAGTTCCAGCTTCCAACTAATCCTATATTTTACGCTTATATTTTTTCGCCTCGGTTTTTTACATAGTGACCAGTTGGTGATTAGCGCCCAATTCTTTCGTATGCTGATCTGCGGAGACAATATCGGGGACAATCGACGTAAATATGGATTCATTTCAATGAAGTTCAATCGGACTTGCAGGCCTGGACTCGTGTATGACTGACCATTGGCAGCTGTCTTCACAGCCCCACTATACACATGAGGACGATCCTTCTCCGTTGACATCGGCGTCATTAAACCGCACCTGCTTCCTATTTATACTGGCAGGATAAAGGTTCTTCCACTCTCTATGCCCGACCTCCCACCATGACCTCCGAATTCTTCAGGACTGTCGAAGATATACGCATTACACGGTATGCACGACGTACGCACCTTTCGTACCACGATATTTGTTCGCTGAGATCGAAAGTGGGCTAGTTGCATCCAGCACGATTATTTTTTATGAACATGGTGAGTCAAATGGGTTCATAAAAAAATTCCTCGAATTGGTGCTGATTAATTTTAGGAATCACGATGAGCGAAGAGGTGAGGCTTCAGCATAGTCGCTCTGCCGAAACTCAATGGAACCATGGCGCTTCAGGTGGAACTGTTCTGGGTAACCGCATCTTATGTATTGTCCAGACTCCGCCTAATCGACTTTAGAGGTCAAAATGGTCCTTAGTGACGATATTTTTCTTTGCAGTGAGCCGTACTGTGGTTATCCCTTCCCCTAGGCAATGACACCATACGGTTGCTAGAATCGTTATTTTGTGTGGGGTTCCATTCTGTGAGAACGACTGGGTTATTCACCGCCTTTACGAATCCCACTGAATTGAAGTTTGCATTCAGCTTCGACCTATACGGTCATTGTCCACCACCTATTTCCTTTACGATATACTCAACTACACCTTCACAGCTGTTTTTTCTCCTAACGTTACGGATGTTGTAAGTTTTCAGTTTCCATCCGAATTTCAACGCTAAGACACGCCTCGCAGTTGTGAGCGTTCCAAAAATATTCCTTGCACTAAATTTAATTTTCATCGGCGAATTGTAATACGTTAGCTGTGAGCGACTGTTAATCTGTGAATTCCGTTCGCACTAATCATTGATATTCGTCGTGGAAGGCACACGTTATTATCGCTGGCAGAGTTGGTCAGTCTTACTCGCTAGTATGCTCGCACAAGGTGAATTGACCGTTTTCCTACTTTCTGCCATCATGAGGTGATCAACTGACATGGGGTTTGGACTATAGCAATCCTCCAAGTTCGAATATACGCCCTATACATGCTGAACAAAAAAATTCTCGCTTTCATGCTTGTTTGCTATGCGGCTTGCTCAATAGTTTGTGCATGGCTAACGTGGACCGAACTGGATTCACTTACGAGTACGACGCTTTTATTCTACTTGATTTCACAACCACATCTAAATCGTATTTTCGCTCGAAGTCACAGCAGTCTCGATTCCTGGAGGAAAGTACTGCACCCCTGACCGTTTCGTCAACTTCTTCTCCTTCTGGATCCCGGTCCTCGTATTCGACTTTATGCTCTTTCTGCTTGCTGTCATTCGCGGCTTGGCCGAGTTCAAGTCTGACGGGTCGGCAATGCTCCGCGACGGGACGCGGAGCCTTGTTGGTATTATGATTCGAGACTCGGTATTCTACTTCCTTGTGTACGTATTTTAGTTGTCTTACATTTACGGCCTTCTGATCGATGTGTTTTACAGCCTTGCAGCAATTTATTTGACGATAATATTATTTTGGTTACTGGCCCCGGTAATAAAACTTCATTCGACTCGAGTTCTTGACCTAACCTTTCATCAGATCGGAATCAGAGAGGCACCAGTTGGCTTCTGCCCTGCTCTGTCTTGCGTACTTACAAACAGGGTATTATTTAACTTGCGTAGAGCTATTCGCGAGGATTCGCAGACAACCATCCAATAAAATAGGGTTTGTATCTGAAAAATCAACACGCGGCTCCGCGCAGAGGATCCGGTCAACCGCGATGGTTATTGGACGATTCTTGAATAAAATTATTTCAAGTGACGACCACAGAGAACAGGGAATATCTAACGATCGTTTCAAGAATATTTCTAGTGAACGAAGCCGAAGCTCTGAGGGATTTCACAGGAATGTTTACCAGCTACCTCGCTGAAGGCATGTCAACAGATGAACGACACAGGCCTCAAGGTGCAAGTGTTGGAGAAACAAATATCAACAACATTCGAAAGCGGCTCAATAGCACCCCAGGTTACTTCAGTTGGCAAATGGTAACAGTATAAAAAATGGGAGATCATCGGGTTATGAGTGAATGACTTGACTGGTTTCTTCCGATGAACATATGAATTCCAGTCCCAGGATGGCAACCAAGGCTTTTCGGGACACCAACGCGAGAACGCCTTCGAATCGAGGTTCGCTGAACAGGCTCAGGAGTCAGGTTGCTTGATGGCAAAGGAAAAAGTGCTAGGATCTCCCAAAAAGTCAATGATGTTGGTATTTCTAGTATTCGTAAAGTACAACCGTATCTGTCATAACATTTATAGAACATGATGATAATTCAAATACAATGCAAGTGGATAACCAAGCCGCACACAAGTAAAAAAACATCCATAAGAGAAAACGACCGAAAGAATGAAACGAAGGCATCGCACGAAGCCCAATGCCTTCTCATAATCAAGAAACTCTAGTCGATAGGGCAGGCGAGACGCCAGCATCCGCAGTCGCAGTCAAGTGACTCCGCCGACCAGCGTTGTTGGCTGCAGCGACGGCCCTGAGAAGCAGCCCGCTGCTCTCTCGCTTCTTCTTCCGTGTCGAAGAGCTGGACGATGAGTTCGACGAACCGAATGGGATCGTAGAAGTACCGTTGGCAGAGGCAGAAGCAGCAGCCTTTGCAGCCTGCTGCCTCTCAACCCGCTTGAGGAACGGACTGGGCAAGTTCTCCTCGTCCGCAAGGTCGTACTCCGGCGGAGGGTCATTGCGCGGCACAGAGGAGGAGGAGGACGCAGGCTGGCCGCGGGCAGCAGCAGCGAGGTTCGGGTTGCTGTTCGACAGCCGAAGGTGGGGATGAGGCAGACGTTTGGGTTGCGATGATGTAGTCGCAGCGGAGACGGAGGGCTGATCAGCCGCCGACGCTGGCTGTGTTGCAGAGCGCGCCGGAGCGGACCGGCCGGAGGTCCGGATGGATGGCCGACGTATTCGAGTGGGTGGAGGCTGAGAGTGCACCAGCCCTTCCGTTGACGAGGACGACGAAGTGGAGCTCTGCGACGCGTCGTCTCTGTCCTTCTCGCGTTGGCTTTGCTTCTTGCTCTTCTCCTTCTCCTTGCGCGAGGTCGGGCTTTCCGGACGATCTGCCTCGTCTAGGTGCTCCTCCACCAGCTTCTCGTGGCCATCTCCTTCATCAAAGTCGAAGATCTTGCCGAAATTCAGCCCGACCTTCGGAGAGCGGTCGAACAGGTTGACGAGCTCGGCGGGTGTGGGTGTGGAGAGGACCTCGCCCGTGGAGGTGAGGACGACGCCTTTCATCGCGGATGGGATATACTCCGAGTAGGACGGGCGGGTGATGGGTGTCTCGAGGGCGTTGATGCGGGCGGTGGTGGGGGCACGGGGTGTCGGCTGGGGTTCGAATTTACGCCGTAGGCCTTTGAGTCCCTCCAATGGGACATTTTCTTTTGCTCCTGACAAGAAGAGAGAGTGAGGGCGTGGTCAAATGGAGTATAGCGAATGAGGCAAACCTTTCGTCAGAATATCATCCATTTTCTTCAACTTTTCCTCCATTTCCGCCCTCTCCTCCTCCAACCGTGTCTCTTCAAGCCTCAGCTCGTTCTCCCGATTCAGAACCCACTGAATACGCTCATCAACCTCCTGCCTGATCGCCTCCTCCCTCTTAACACACGCAGCATCGACCTCGGCCTCCCTCGCACGAACAGCCTCCATGACCTCCTCTTCGCGTTTCGCAATGGCAAGCGCGACCTCTTCTTCACGCTTCATGACAAGAACGCGGAGCTCCTCTTCGCGTCGAGCCACTGCTTGCTTGACAGCGAGTTCAACGTCATTCCGCGTGAATTGGTGACTTTGTTGTAGTTGACCGACGAGATGTTGGAGAGACGCGATTTCCTTGTCCTTCTGGTCAAGGACGGATGCCACATGCTCTTCTTTTTCTCGTAAGGCTTGCTCTCTGGCAAGAATGTCGCGTTCTTTGGCTGTAACGGCAGCACGATGGTTCTTCACAGTCGAAAGCCTGGTTGTAAAACACGTTCACAAATTTGAACCAACAACAATGAAAGGGGATGCATACATTTTTTCCGTCTCGAGCACTTTGTAGACAAGCTCAAGGCGCTCGTGTTGGAGGAGTTGTGCGGCTGAAGGACGCATAGCGGGCTGTAAACGGAAATTGAGAACCTTCGTCAAAATTTAAACTAAGGAGACACACGTTTAGCGTAAGCATCGCCTTGATGACTGAGGTCATGGCTTGCGAGTAGCCTCTTGGCAGTGGTGGTATGCGGCCATTACTACGACCATATTCAATGTCAAATCTAACTGAGCAAGACATAAAAACGTACCGAATGAAAATGCTAAGCTCAGAATGCGTCTTTGCTTCGTGAAATGGGGGCTTGAGAGCGCAAAGCTCGTAGATTAGGCACCCTAATGACCAGATGTCTGATTTTGCGTCGTAGGCCTTTTCTTGAATCAGCTCGGGTGACATGTAGTATGGCGTCTGGCGAAAATTGTGAGCTTGAGAATACAGAGAAAAGTTGAAGATACGTACTCCAACATAAGTGTTGGCAAAGCTAGCCTGTGCGAGGGCCTTCGATAAGCCGAAGTCACCCAGCTTTACAGAGCCACTCTCATCAAGAAACACTACAGAAGCATCAGAAAAGAATCAACATAAGAGAAAAAGAACGCACCGTTGTCGGGCTTCAGATCCCGATGAAGAATTTGCACTCGACGCGAATTGTGTTCACCCTCAGTCGACGTTCCATTTACATTTGACCCACTCGTCGATCTCGCGTGTCCACCTGGGTGGTGACAATGATGCAACGCGAGGAGAATTTGGAGGAAGTAGTGCCAGATGGTGTCTTCCGGTATTGGCCGGTTCTGTTTCGTTGCTTGCTTGATGATGGTGGAGAGGTCGCCTCCGCCACAGTATTCCATGAGGATATAAAGAATCCCGGCGTCTCTGTCAACGTAACGGTCGTGATATCGTACAATGTGGTCATGATGCAGGTCTTTCAGGATGTTTCTACGCAAAATTGAGTGAAATTGAAGAAGTAGAACATAACATAGTCGAACTCACACTTCTGCCACAATCTGCTTCCTATCTCGCTCGCTCATCTTCTCAAAGTTCAGCTCCTTTCGCGCGAAAAGCTGGTGAATGAACGGTCAGCTCGAGCCTGGAGAGTGGCACACCACTACTCACTAAGCCATCCGTTTTCCGTCGAACTTTACGAATGATACCGAAAGAACCGTTGCCAATAACGTCCAGCGCTTCATAGTCGTCGAGAAAAGCGGAAGAGCTCATGGGGGAGATGGAAGAGGAAGAAGGTAAAAATATGTCGAATGAACAAATTCGGCGCGCAAAAACGAACTAATCACGTGGGTGTTACAGCACAACACGACACGACTTTCGTCGGCCCGATCCAAAATTGACGGGAACCAGATCTTGACTGCCAAGTTTCTCTCTGGACGAAGGGCTTACTCGTGGTCGATCATTGGGTAAATATCTAGCTCTTTGGCACCTTTTGTGCGTCGCAAGGATTCGTTGATTTGGTTCTGTCCAGATTCTGTTTCACGTTGGACTCGGACAAAGAAAGGCCTTACGGTACTCCGAGTCGAGACCACGATATATATCTAGCTTTGCTCTTACCTCTCAGAGCCTCGCGAAAATTTGTCAATTTACTAGGCTTATGAGCCCGTATAACATACCATTCGTTATCCCCACCACTCCAAGGAGATCAGACTCATATCTAGGCCGACCGGCGTGCAAGATTGCCGTTCAACCGGTCTCTCTCAACGGATTCAACTGGCACACGAGAACTCGGACTAGCATGAAAGCGAAATACCAGGTATGATTCCTTATTTCTACAGTTTTCAAGACTACCTTCAATGACTTTTCTTATTTGCAGAGGTCGTATTCGAAAAATTTTATTCTAGAAACATGTCGCATTCAATCAGGCTTATTCATCTATAAGAACTGCTGTACTTGGTCGATTAATTATAGGTCTTCCTTATTACGGATGCTTATGTTCGTCTCCTGACTAGATGAATACAGGTGTATTTTTGTTACACGACTCCATCCACCCTATCGGCTGAAATTGGCCGAATTTCAGCTCAGCCGTATTACACGTTTCCTAATGATTCTCAATCATGTAGGGAAAAACGTCTCAAAAACGTTGATACTGCTTACAATTCAAGTGTAGATTACTCAGGTATCCACACGCTTGTTCAGCTGAAATTTGGTACTCGGCTCGCGTCGGGTCCACATTTATGCGCTTTTCTCAGCGATTTGGGGTTGGGTATATATCCTGGACTTACATTTGTCCTCCTCTGGTTCTCCAGGAATCGACGTTTTCTCAGCTCAAATCATGACTATTATTTTCTACGATATCCCTTCGCCTTTACCTGGGATTGCCTGGAACCCCAATACATGGAAAACGAGGTTTGCTTTCCGTCACTTTGGTCTTTCATCTTTCCAATTCAATTATCATATACCGACAGGTACTCCTTGAATATCAAAGGACTCCCATACAAAACCGAATGGGTCGAGTACTGTGACATCGAACCTCTCTCCAAGAAACTCGGCATCCCACCAACGTCCACAAAGTCCGACGGAAGCCCCCTATACACCCTCCCAGCAATCTACGACCCCTCCACAAAGACCTACGTAGCCGAATCCCTCCTCATCGCCGAATACCTAGAGAAAACATACCCCGACTCCCCTCCCCTCTTCCCGCACAACACCCTCGGCCTGCAAAGAGCGTTCACAGAGGCGTTCAGCTCTCAACTCAACCCGTTGTTCGAGTTCATCCTCCCAGAAGTGACGCTGAAACTCAACCCGCCCAGTGAGGAGTACTTCCGCCGTACTCGAGAGATCGAGTTCGGGAAGACGATGGAAGAGGTTCTTCCGAAGGGCGAGAAAGCTGTAACGCAGTGGGCTGAATACAGGGATGGCTTAGGGAAGGTCGACTCCTGGTATGCGAAGGACGAAGTGAAGGGGCCATTCTGGTTGGGAGAGACGCCGTCTTGGGCGGACGCGGTTGTGGGTGGCTGGACACGCTGGCTGAAACTTGTTTGGGGTGAAGATAGTCGGCAGTGGCAGGATATTAAGTCTTGGCATGGTGGTCGGTGGAACAGCGCTCTTGAAAGCTTGAAGAAATACGAAACGATAGTCTAGACCTTGCCATTTCGACACTTTTCGCAATCATTATAAACAGTTTCAACAGAACATTTTCTAAACGATTTCTTTGGCAGAGATATAACTCACCGCCTGTTTTCTAGCCCCTGCTTGAATGTACGAACAGTTCAACATTCACAACACTGAATCCACGCCCCACCTGAAAAATTCAGACGTACTCCAAACCCGCAAATCATCGGCAGGAGACACAACCTCGCGTTGGTAAACCTCCAGATAGAGGTTGTCCCCAAACGTGCTATCATCCCTGCGAACCTGTTTTACCGTCCTCGCAATATTCCCGGGAGTCAACCCCAACTGTTGTGCGGCTTGAGGAGACAGCTCATAAGACCTGACGTCTTCGTTGTCCTGACCGGTAAGATTGGCACGAGAAGCGGGGAAACGAACGATGGCCTTCACCCCTGGCGCATTTGGGTCTGGAGGGGTGGGGTTGTAGAGGTCGGGCATATTTCCGTCGTTGTGCTCTTCCTCCTGTACCCGCTCCCAATCGTCGTCGGCCATCAGGAATCCAGTAGTGAGGAAATGAGCATGCTCAGGCATCGTGCGGACAGAGTTGTCGGGTTCTCCAGGCCAATCTTGTTGGACGTAGAGAATAGAGCCGTCCTGGATGGTCCGCTCGTCGACCACAACATAGAAGCACGGAATAAAGGGAGAACCTGGCTGAGAAAAGTGCTCTCGGACGTAGTTCTGCGCTCTTCCTGGGTCTTCTGTGAGGAGCTCCGCTGCGTGGACAACTTCGAGGTGAATGTTGGTGGGCGAAATGCGTCCTCGATTATACTTCGTTTTTATAGTGTCGAGTGTCTCCTGTGAGACATTCGCGATGACAAGAGCTGCAAGAGCCCAGCGATCATGGCAAAAGTCGAATAAGTTGACCATTGTGGCTTGTCGGGAATTGTGGTGGTGGTACAACGCAGAGGACCGTGATTTTGGCAGTGTGGATGCCAAGTACTCAGTAATCTAATCTAATCAGTGCGGGTCACATGATTCTCATGGCTTGTTCCCCGAACCAACCCCGAACCGCTACGACGCTTACACCCACTGGTCTTTACATTTCGCCTTAAAGGTCTGTAGTTCCAGGAGAATGGTTTTTGCTATGAGGAATATCCTATCACGACACTGGAACTGAACTCTGGGATAACTTATCTCTCTAGAGCTTCAAAGTTCTAGCCTCTAATTTGGTGTGTCCTCCATCGTCAATCCAACAGAATTTACAAAGTTTTTTTTTGCTTATCATTCACCTCGGTGCTCTGACAGACTAGGCTGTATCCCGAGAAGATCTTATAGCAGTTGATTGCACCCGAACGAATGTGAGAAGACTTTAATTTACAAGCAGACCCGAGGGAAATGGCATAATCTTTGCGACCAATATGTCAAAATGCTCTCATGAATTGTCGTCTATCAACAGTATTCTAGAGCTCCGGTTATCTTGAGGTCTCCTTTGCCTCAAAATGGTTAGATGGCTTACCTTCGGTTTCTTTGCCGTTTCTTGATAAACGTGAAGGAGACCAACTGCGGAGATAAGCCCAACGTGCCTGAACATCTGCGTAGATGCAGTAGCTTGTAGTTTCGGAATGAAGTCTCTTTCACATATCATGCAGTGAGTGAACTGTCATAACGACTGCGGAACTGGCTGACATGGAAAAAATTCGTCCACAAATAGAGCGCGACTGACGAGAAATTAGTAAACTAGATTTCAAGAGAGGACATTCTGGCGAAGGCACTGGAAAATCTCTGACACGCAACGAACTGAAAGTACGTAGTCGCAGCCCATTTGCGGAGACCGGGACCCTGATAAACTTCCTCAAATACCGGGCTATTTTAGAATAATGCCTCCATTTATTTTGTTATCGCACACAAGCAGCATAAAAAGATTTTATGTCGGAGAAGCATCATTTAAATGTTTCAGCATCACGACATCTCTCCTACACTTATCGACAGTTACGGTTCGGACCCTTTCTGACAATCGTGTATTTTAGGCGCCTGTCTGGGGAGGGGAATTTTCCCATACTCGGAACAGAAGCAAGTAATATCGAACGCTACGATCCTTCAGGTACACCTCGCTACAATAAGTGCGAAAGACACGGAAACCTCGGTGCGCATCGTTCCAAACCGAATAGGCATACCGGATCGACAAGCTTATGCAGACAAAAAATGATATTTGATCATTCGTGCGAGTTAACTTGCATATTAGGCGGAAGCTAGAGATATTTCTAGTCGTAAGTTGCACGCAAATTTATGACGAACGACCACGTCCACTTTTGAATCAAGCTCACGGACGGTGTCAAAGGCCATTGACAGATCGACGGCAATATTGATTTGATACTGGTAGACCTGCAATGTTAGCACTCTTGCCCAACGCAGGAATTCATTGCCACACATTTCACCTCGTCTGCTCTATAAAGCTCATAATTGACCTTCATCGCTCGGTAGGGTTCCACGGGTGAACTACCTGCCCCGAAACTGCTCGTCGTTTCAACAGCATGTCAAATTCAACAGGATTTCCACCCATCCCTGCTGACATTATTCAGACGTATGTGCTTGTTCTTTATTTGTTCATTGCGCTCCTTACAAGATATTTCTAGCACCTCTCCTCAGGTCAGTATATCTTCTTTTTAAATGCCAATTTATTAACAGAATTTGGCAGTTAATCGGCACTTTATTTAACTGGGCACTCTATGGGGTACTGTCGGTTCAAACCTGTAAGCTATCTGTCCCTTCTGTGACAAATCTTTAGAGAGCTGATTAAATTTATGAATAGACGTCTATTACCTCAACTTTCCAGATGACAATATATGGAACAAAGTTCTGGGTAGGATAGAACATTAGCCGTCTCTCGTTGTCGTAAACTAATCCTCTCCAGTATACGGGTCCTACGTTTTCGAAGTGGTTCAGACCGCGATGACCGCCGCTGACGTCTACTTTTGGTACTTCGCTTTTACTCTTTTAATACCTGCTCTTTACCTCGTCTGTAGGTTTGCCAGTGGATATGGGAATGTCAATCACCTGGGGAATGTAAATATTTCGCCAGCGGACACCCCTATTCTCTGTGGAATCATAGCAGCGGTCGTCCAGTGTTTCTTTGCGTATCGGATTTTTACCTTGAGGAGGTCCTATTTATGGATATGTATTCTGATTGTTCTGGTACGCGCTTGTTTCGTTACGTATGGCGCACCCGATCAGCGTTTCTCAAATTTATAATAGACATCAATTCTTCAGACCGCTGGCGCCTTCGGGACCGGCTTTCGCGTCAGTAATTCCCATTAACCCATCTATCCATTGCCCGTATAAAGCTAATCATCTTCTCAGGCCTTCAAACTTCAAGAATACGATCGCTTCCACGAAAACCTGTATTTCCCCCAGTCATTCGATGTATGTTTATCACTGGTTTTTTGGTGCGATTAAAGACTGTTATCACAGGTTTGGCTAATTGGCGACACCGTGTGCGATGTCCTTATTGCGGGTACGATGCTATGGCTGGTAAGCATGTCGATTCCACCACACCCGATCTCGCTTTAATTTTTTTTATAAATACGACAATTTAGTTCCACACCTCCCGGCAAGAAGGAATTAACCACGGAAATCAAATTCTGGGGAAGCTAGTCCGCTTAATTGTCGAGACAAATACCCTCACTGGTTCGTCCCAGGATTTGATTTCAGGTGACATATAGTAATAGTTCTGTCTAGCCGGAATGGCACTGGCATCTTTTGTCTGTTATGTCGCCCTTCCTGTGAGAACCTTTGCTTCAATATGCAGATTCGCCCGATCTCACTTGTCTATTCAGAATAGCAATTTGTTCATATGCACGTACGTAAATTCCTAACGGTATATGGATGTACTGAGAAAGTGATTCGTCTATATCCAGAACTCTTATTATGGGGAAACTGTACGCCTTCTTTCTGGTGATTGTACTCCCATTGGTATTCACTCACAGATCATATAGCTACTCTAACACGCTTCTTGTGACATTTAACAATCGGATTGCCCTACGGAAAATCAATCCTAACATCAACATGAACTATGACAGTGGGGGAAGCAGTCGCTCACCACTTCGCTCACCAAACGACTTTAATGCCGAGTTCAACACCTTCCGTGTTGGCTCCGATAGCTTTGGCGGAAAGTCAGCAGGTTTGGAAAGCTACGAAATCGCGGTAAGCTTCACGTTGATTGGGACAGAAGGTCAAATAGTAATTCATTTTGCTGCGTGTCGACAGACCCTGACAAACGAGAAAGCGCGGGATATAACCACCGTTGGGTCCGCTGTTTGAACGCCCAAAACCCTTAAGGTTGATAACATCTACTTTTTATTTTTTTCTCCTTAAAATCCATTCGTTATTTGGGCGTTTTCACTTCTATATGCTTTCGTTGTGTTTTGTAATCCGCACTGCAGATTTAACTGCAGCGACATTCCTTTCTAACTTATTTGCCTATTTTGTCCAAACTTTTTACAAATCCACTCTTTTATGAAAACAGTCTATTCGCACAGTTTGGCGAAGAGAATTCAATAATGTGTGTACGATTACCAACCAACTTATTTAGCAGACATAAGAGTCCAAAGCAACCGACCGGAACCTTCAAAACATACATAGGCGCGCGTTAATTGCCAACCGGGCAGATCGGAAAATCACTGAAAATATAAACTTGGTCAATGGCGGGTACAGAACCAAGGTTCAATTCTTCAGGAAATCACAGCCCTTCCTCGTACACGCGGCCCGCTGGTTATTACACGTTTGTACACTGACCGGAAAACAACAAGGCGGCAGAGGTCTTCTACTGCAGAGCCCGATTTTGGTACAACGTTTAACAGGCACGCACTTACTCGGACACCCAGCCAGAGCGCATTGGCGTGCCTTGGGGCATAGCGAAGAGTATACCTTGCAGATGCGGTTCGCGTCTGTCGTAGTGATCGCGTTCGGTGCAGAGACAGGAACGACGACACCTGGTGCGTTTGATGTCAATGTGTTCGTCCCAGGAATGGCGAATGCGCCGGCGGTATATTGCATAATGGATTGGATATCGTATGCGCCTGCTGCATCGTCTGCGAAACCTGAAAGAAGGTTGAAATTGGATGCCAGCGTGCAGCAGCCCGTCGGGACCCCACTGCTGCAGCAGGTCTTCCCGGAAGGCATGTTGTTACATGTCGGTGAGAGGTTTGCGCAGTTGTAGTGCACAAATTTCTCCCTGTCTGGCCTTTGGTGTTCATGAATTAGACCTTATACTGTCGGTCAGTAAAACAAGAACAAAAAAATCAAGAAGCTTGGCTTGAGCAATTAACTCACCGAGCGCGTGTCCGAACTCGTGGGTCGCCTGGACTACCCCACAACTTCCAGGTGAAGTCGGACAGCTCTGTTGCAAATTCATCGTCAGGGGTGAATTGAAAAATCCAATTGGCGTATTACACCCTCCGCAAGAAGGCGCCTTGATCGTAAGCACCCCATTTTGCCCCGTAGGACTGTTTGCAACTTGTTTGAAAGTAAGATAGGGCGCCGCGGCTTTCCAGTTGGCAATTGCGCCGCCCACAATTGGTCCAAGCAACTTCTGGGCACCGGCAGAGTTATAGTTGTAAGTGACGGTCCCGCTGGCCCATGGGTTCTCGTTGCTAAAAATTGAATGTGCACGCCGCGTTAAATTGGTGAGTGGCTGTCCCGTGTGATTATGTGCGACGAGGGCTTCCAAACTGCCGTAGATAACGTCTCCGTCGATGACTGCAAGACCTTCGTCCGTTACCCAGTAGCTCACATTCCGAACGCCATAGAAGTTGTCGATGATTTCAAGGACGGTAGTTGTTTTGTTGGGATAGATTGGAGAAATGGTGTCGTTAAGCCATGCCCAGGACGCCGAAGGTAACAGGACGCCAACGAACCAACAAGCTAGGGAAAAGGAATGCACTGAGATCATGGAGTAAACGCTGTGCGTAATGAGTTAGGTCCAAATTTCGTTTAAGTAACTTTATGAGCCTTGACGGACCAAATCCTAGCCAAAAGTGCGTGGATATGTAGGTTCAATGACCGGAAAGGCGACCTAGAAGACAACTTTTTAGGAGGCGAGCGCAATTGAAAGAGGATAGACACACCGAATGAACGGGACAAGTGGTCGATCGTTTCCTGAAGACCATGCATTGAATTTAACTGGCGTTGCTAGCAGTGCCCGTCCACCACTGCGTATAGGTTCTGGGTCGAAACTGCTTCACGCAATGATGTTATAAATAGAACCATGTCGAGTCAAGGGACGACGAACGGAAAGCATGTGATCGAAATACTTCATCAAGTATGAGGCGGAGGAGCGTCCTGACTTCAACAGTGACTTGCCTTGCGTCGACCGTTGTCAGGGCACGAGCGGTGAACGAGTGTATGACTGATATGAAATCCTTGACGTTAGTACTGTCAATTTGCGACTGAAAAACAGGACCTCACGGGGAAGACTGTGTTCAACATGCCAACACGAGTAACTCCTCCCTAGCCCTCACTTGGGGAAGCGACGGTAAACGGACACGATGGGAATTTAGAAGGTGGTAGTCTCTGGATCGTGAATCGCGGAGGTGTTCAATCTCGTAGACATAGACGGGTGAGCTGGACGAGGACATGGTAGTCTTGCCGAAAAAACCGTGAGTCGTTTGGGGACGGCTTCGGCGTCTGCCGAAAGCTCCCGGGCCATCCACTCGCAATCAGGCCTATCCACAGATAAATGGACTCACGTGAAAACTCAGGCTTAAAACGCCAAAATTATTACGCTTATATACAGTCGTCTTACGAGCGGTAAGAGAAATGGGAGAAACTTATCATTTCGGTAATGGACTTGTTAGGAGAGAGACTGATAACAGGTGGCAGTAGTTTCATGACAAATAAATCTTATTTCGTCCCTTATGCCGGCACACTAGCCAGATACGCGCAGACGGCAGCTAGAAAACGACATATGCATTAGCCGTTATGTTTACTAAACCAAGAACCACGCACCTCCAAGGTCGATACGGTCCTCGTTTACATGAGAAATCAAAATGTTCTTTGTTGCCTCCGCACCAATGATCTCGCCCAATGCCTCTTTCAGATCACGTTGGAAGGCAGGAACGTCGGTTAGGCTATTGAGACATCAGACGCGAGTTCCCAGCGAGATGGTACCAATAATTACTAACCTCCCACTAATACCAACCCTTCCACGCTTCTCTATTCCGCCACCAACTTGTGCGCGATTCATCAAAACCAGGACGGCGGCGACGGCGCATGCGCCAAGACGCGCAGTGCGGAGCAGAATTGCTCGACATATTTCTTTCACCGTGTTTGCGTCCTCTTCCGTGACGTTATTCGGGGATAGACCAAGTCTTTTCACTAACAATTCCTTAACAGCACTGTCGTCGTCTGCTTCGTCGATATCCCACACCAGTTCGAGGTTAATCCCGCCTTTGCTATTAAGCTTTTCGCTGGAGATGCGGTTAAAGAGTGGTCGGTTTTTAGTAAGCAATGGTGGGATGGTGGTGTCGATATAATGGAGAAGTACAAGTCGGACAAGCTCGCCGACAGATGAAGAAGAGACGAGTTTTTCGAATATTTGTTTCCCAGGGTGGGCAGACTCACGATCGATTTGATGGTCGAATTGTGTGCGTTGCAGATTCTGTCGCAATCGGATCACTGAATGCGAGTTGCATTTCTAAAATGTACATACCGTGATATTCCCAAAGCTGCCCCATTCAGTGTTCAGCACCATCTGGCTCGCTATACCGTTGCATTTTAAGGACTCGACATTCTCCGCCGCTTCGACATAGGCGCCGTTGGTACCGCTGTCAAATATTGCACCTGTATAATATTAGGCACTAAAATACGAAGTATAATATTCACCTACCGATCTCGCACCCCCTGGATTCGTAAGCTTGAGCCAGAAGTGTCGCGGTCGCCTGGGGTATTTCGAAAGTGAACTTTCTCTTTAGCCCTATGATCTAGCGGTTACCTACATCGTTGATCAGCGCATTGCACTTAATATGGAGCTCTTCTATTTTTCCCAAAGCAAATTGAAGGAGTTCAACGACGTCCTTTCCTACGGTTCCACTGGAAGAAACGCTTGCTGAAATCTCCTTGGTCCATCGCAGTAGTTTTGCGGAATGTAGACTTGTCTTCGTGACGGGAAAAGCAAATGTAATCCCCATGAGGAGTGGCTTCTCCTTTGCGGAAGAGAGGCGCCACTTGTCAACGACAGCCTCTTTAACACGTTGTGCGATGTACGCTGAGATACTATATAAGAGAATCTCTGACAGGAACGGGAAAGACAAACCAAAGAGCTCATTAGCTGGCCCACCAAGTCGATCTGATGGAAGATCGAAGGTTTGGTCCTGGCGTGTAACCCTTCGACCCTTTAAATCGAAATATGATACAGTCCTTGGTAAAAGCGAATCAATGTCATTCTTTGACTCCTCGTCAAGTATCCGAACGAAAAACCTACAATTTATTTGCCACAGTTAATGCCAGGAACGAGCCTTTTTCAGTACCGTCAGGGATACGGGTAACATATGTGGGTCTAGAGAGAGGGGTCAACGATTAGTACTACACGGATTGATTGAAACGTTTAACTTGCATCATAGAAGGCGGATTCTCCACTTTAAGATCTTCTTTAAAGACGACTAGCATGTCTGCTACGATTTTATGAAGAGTCTGAGAAGAGACAGAAAATAGCTTTTTCGGGAAAAAGCCGTAATTCTGGAGCAGATCGCCAAGTGGGATGAACCACCAACTGGCGCCGGGACCTGGGGACGCGTCGTATCCGTAGGTTACCTATTCAATAATTATAACTCTGCCAATTTGAACGATGTAATGAATTTGACGAACCGTGGCGTTCTGACCCGTCCCACCGAGATTGTAAGCTGTCAGTACATGGTTCGGATAACTGCTGGAGTAGGTGATCCTAGGAAAACCAGAGTAGGTTAGTCGAACTTATTCATGATAGAAAGTGCACGTGCCTCCACACCTGCCCCCACATCGACGGGAAATGCCAAGTCCGACCTGATTCATGGACAGTGACAGCAGCGCCTAGTGAATCAGACACCATGGTCATATATCTAGTTTCACCTGTCCTGAGTACAGTGGCGATCCTGTCGTCCGAGCGAACCTCCCACTGCAAAGATGCAAACGTATTGTAAGCTCCCTCTATTGTTGTAAATGAAATTTCGGACTCGCCATCTGCGCCTTGTCAGCCGTAGCATAACCAACCACCGTCCTATTATCACTTGCAAGACCTAGATAGGTCGACACAGCTGGGTTGGATATGATGTATAATCCAGGAGGGGGCATTGCGACTTGTCCGTTAACACGTACCCTTCCCAGAATCGCGTAGATATATACAAAGTCTAACGGTCCTTCAACTGATTTAAGCGGTCGAGCTTATCGAAAAAGTGATCTGTGTGAGAGAGCTCGATGTCAGTTTTGACAGGAGGTCTTGGATTGTGTGAGTGTCAGGTGGTCGACCTCTGTAATGCGACTCCTCTGCGGAGGAACTGTTCACCAGCCTATCGATCATATATTAATTACTGCTGTTCAGATACTTTCGGTGCCCCCCTACTAGTTATTCCAGTCCCAGATCGATCCACCTCGGCACCCAGTCATAGCGGGTTTAGCCCTTAGAGACGCTGGCGACTGGGCACGCCACGAAAAGGGCGTCAATCACTGATATGGAGTTTTCTGGCGCATTTTGTGAGTTTCTTTCAATCATAAAGATTCCCTAAGACCATCTTGGTCACTCGGTGCTGCGACGGATTAATTATAAATATCATTGAATCGAGGAAAAGAGGACGAACACTGGAAAAGCTAAACTACAAGGAGGACAGATGGGAAGGGAAAGAGCGGATTTGAAAGGGATAGAATAACGAAGTCATGACGTCGCGACGCGCCGAGTGGGATTGCAAAATTAACTTTGAAGATCAGAAGTTCGAAGTTATCGAGTGAATGTGAGCGTAAAATGGAAGAGAAAGAAATTGAAACGCACCCAAACGTGAGAGTGATCTCACGCGAAAGCATTTCGTTCTTTCCATCAGATTGGCGCATTCGCTAAGTAAGCGCATACAGCAGCTGAGGAACAATGAGTCCAGCAACTCTTCGCATCGAATATACTCAGGATCACGCACCTCCAAGGTCAATCCGGTCCTCATTCACATGGGAAATCAAAATATCCGTGGTCGCCTCCGCACCGATGATTTCGCCCAGGGCCTCTTTCAGGTCACGTTGAAAAGCAGGAATGTCGGTGAGACTATCCAGGTATCAGACGGTAGTCAGTAGTTTAAGGCATATACTGACCTCCCACTGATACCAACCCTTCCGCGCTTCTCAATTCCTCCGCCAACTTGTGCACGGTTCATCAAAACGAGGACAGCGGCGATGGCACATGCACCTAGGCGCGCAGTGCGGAGCAAGATTACTCTGCATATTGCTTTTACCGTATTAGCGCCTTCTTCCGTGACATTATTCGGGGATAGGCTCAATCCTTTCACTAACAATTCCTTCAGTGCGTTGTCGTCATCAGCTTCGTCAATGTCCCACACCAGTTCGAGGTCAATACCGCCTTTGGTGTTCAGTTCTTCACTGGAAATGCAGTTGAAAAGTGGTCGGTTTTTAGTAAGCAATGGTGGGATGGTATTGTCGATGTAATGCAGGAGCACTAGTCGGACGAGCTCGCCGACAGATGCAGAGGAAACAAGTTTTTCGAATATTCGTTTACCTGGGTGGGCGGACTCTCGGTCGATTTGGTTGTCGAATTGTGTGCGTTGGAGGTTCTGTTGTAATTAGATCACTGAATGTGAGCCGTATTTCCGGAATGGACATACCGTGATATTTCCAAAGCTGCCCCATTCCGTATTCAGGACCATCTGACCAGCTATACCGTTGCATTTCAAAGACTCGACGTTCTCCGCCGCCTCGACATAGGCGCCGTTGCTGCCGCTGTCAAATATTGCACCTATACGGTATGTTAGACACTAAAGCACAATATATTATGTTCAATTGCCTATCTCGCATCCCCTGGATTCGTACGCTTGTGCCAGCAGTGTCGCCGTTGCCTGGTGTAATTATTTTGTTAGTAAACGTTCTCTTTGGTATTATGGACTATGGTTTACAGACATCATTGATCAGCGCATTGCATTTGATATGAAGCCCATCTATTTTCCCCAAAGCAACTTAGAGAAGTTCGACAACGTCTTTGCCTACAGTTCCTCCGGAAAAAGCATTGCCTACGATCTCATTGGTCCATTTCAGTAATTTTTGCGGAATTTAAGCTTGTCGTCGTAACAGGGAAGGCAAAAGTAATCCCATGAGTAGAGGGTTCTCTTTCGCGGAAGAGAGGCGCCATTTGTCAATAACAGCCTCTTTAACACATTGTGAGATGTACCCTGGGATACAGTATTAGAAAAATACGATAAGAACTGGAAACACAAACCAAAGAGTTCATTTGCTGGCCCACCAAGTTGACTCGATGGAAGATCGAAGGATCTGTCCTGGCGTGTCACCCTTCGACCCTTTAATTCGAAATATGACACAGTCCTTTGCAAAAGCGAATCAATGCATGACTCCTCGTCGAGTATCCGAACGAGAAACTTACAATTTATTTGCCACAGTTAATGCCAGGAACGAGCCTTTTTCAGTACCGTCAAGAATACGGGTAACAAACGTAGGTCTAGAAAAGATGAGATTAGTAATTGTACTACGTGGTGTGATTGAGATGGTCCCTTGCATCATAGAAGGAGGATTTTCCACCTTAAGATTTTCTTTGAAGACGACTAGCATGTCTGCTACGATCTTGTGCATCGTCTCTGAAGCCACGAAAAATAGCTCATTAGGGGTAACACTTTGATTCCGGGCCACCTTCTGCAGACCGCCAAGGGGGATGAACCACCAGCTGGCATCAGCACCGGGGATGCTTCATATACGTAGGTGACCTGTCGGATGATCGTAAATCTTCCGATTTAGACAAAGCCATGAAGTATGCCCAACCGTGGCATTTTGAACGGTATCACCAGTTTTGGTGGCTGTAAGAAGGTGGTTTGGATTTTCGGCGGCGTAGATGAGCCTAGGAAATTTCAAGAAAAATTGCAGCGAGTCAGTCGCACCCGTTGAATGAACCAAACCTACCTCCACATGTTCAGTCCCATCGACGGACCATAACACAGTTGACTAGTTTCCGTAAGAATGACAGGGGCACGTTGAAATTCGGCCCTCGTGTTCATATACCTAGTTTCACCGCTCCTAAGCATTGTGGTGATCAGGCCGTTCGAGTGGACCTCCCACTACAAATACAGTATATGGGAACACTGTAAGCTCGCTGCAATATCAGAACTGAAATTTCTGACTTGCCATTTGCGCCTTGTCGACTGTAGCATAACCAACGACAATCTTCTCGTCGCTTGTAAGACCTAGAAAGGTTGGCACAGCTGGGTTGGATATTATGTAGAATCCGGGAGGAGGCATTGCTACTTGTTTCGTTCACACGTACCTTACCCAGAAACACGTAAATGTATAGAAAACCTAACGGGCATTGACTGTTTTAAGCCGTCGAGCTTATCGAAAAAGTGATCTGTGTGAGAGAGATCAATGTCAATTTCGACAGAAGATCTTTGGATTGCATCAGGTGGTCAACCTCCGTAATCGAACTTCACTGCGGAGGAACCATGCACCGGCCTATCGAGCCTAGATTAATTACAGTGAAGAGAGATTTCGGTGCCTCCTTACCGATAATTCCAAATGGATCCGCCGCCACACGAAAACCTAGTGTAAGGGCCCTTGACATCGCCTCTTCGAAACGCGAATGACCCGGTGCGCCTATATGATGTTAATCGGTGCTGTGGAATTCATTTTCGCATTTCAAGAGTTTTTTTACAGTGATAACGACTGCCCAACAGGATAGTCAGTCGGCGTTGTGACGGATTAATTAGAAATGTCATTAAATTAAGGAAAAAATGAAAAGCTAAAAATAAGAAAAGGATAGATGGGAAGGGAAAGAACGTACTTGAAATGGATGGTCAGTATAACAGAGTCGTGATATCAGTGATGCGTCGTGTATAGATCTGAATGATGAATGCGAGCGTAAGATGGAAGATTTGGAAACTAAACCGTACCCGATGTGACCCGGCCCTGCACATCTTCATAGTGGACTTTGTGTCCCCCTTTCCCAAACGTATTCAATATGATTTGGTCGAGTGCTACTTTGTATGCGTAAACAGATTAAAAACACAGGTCGATCGATACCTTGAGGGGACGTCAGTATGACCGCAAACAAGTTATAGGAAGTATTTGTGAAACGCAACTGCATGACGTCCTGATATTTTGTTTCTCCTTCGCAGACACATTCCAATTCAAGGCCAGCCAGCATAGTATCGGCGACATAATGTGAGTCGCCAAATGAGTTAAATACCACCTAGTTACGAGTCCCCTTTAGGGGATGTCGTTCTTTCAATACGAGGTTGCGAAGCGTGGAAATTAAGGTCGTATATATGGTAATGATTTCAGGGTCCTCCTACCTTTTCGAGGCAAAAGTCAGGGGATTTCTCTTATTTCAGGGTCTTTCATCGTAATGTTGCTTACTGGTTGCACGTTTTGACAAATTTTGATCACTTAAGTATATCCGCGATTAGCAACGCGGTAGTCACCGAGTCACCGGAAGACCGAGCCGCACAACTTCATCTTCGACCACCACTATTTTCGCTGCCCCTCACCTCACCGTCCTGCACACCTCTTTTCCAGCGCGTGACAAAAAGTATTTTATTACATTTATTACTGAATCTAGCTACGTAGTTAGGGATTGGCACGGGTAACCCTTACCCCCGAAAACCCGTACCCGCGGTCAAGGGTACGGGTTTTCGGCGGGTACGGGTGGGGGTCCATGCGGGTCAGGTGGGTGCGTGGGTAGACTCAACGGGTCGGCCGTAAAACTTGTACTTTACCTATAAAATTACATTTTACTTGGTGCCACGGACTTAAAACACTGTATAGCACAATAAAAGTGCATAAAATGTATTTGTTTATGATGTTTGAGCTATGCCTACCTTTTTATTAAGCCATCCAAGGTGCGTCGAGACTCGCAAAACGAACACAATCTTACGGGAGGCATTTTTTAAAATGCCTCCAGTAACAAAATCTTCGCTTGGAACAGCCAACAAGCGCCGAATTTGGACTCAGCGCTTGACCCGCCAACCCGCATTGGGGGTACGGGTTTTTCTGGGGTACAAAATTGCCTACCCGTACCCGTACCCCAGCAAAACCCGCGCCCCAACCCGCGCGGGTCGCTGTACCCGTGCCAATCCCTATACGTAGTAGGTACTCTCGCGTTCAAGGCACTGGCAGTGGAAGAACTCGAGACTCACGGCATGCGTAGACGCTAGTCTCGTATCAAGAACGTCCACTCGGATTTGATTGAGCCTAGTGTAGACTCGAGGAAATGGCTGTGGAATACAAGGAAATATAGCAGCTTGAGATAGAGAGAATGGTGGCAGGTAAGCACAACCACCACATGATCTCCCACCACCTCTTCGTTAACTATGAACAGTTCCCCCCGCCGTTCATCACTGCCAATTCGACGACGACAGGCAGTGAGTGGCCCAAAGCGCCCTTATTTCACTACGCGATGCCTCCCACTTCCCATGCTAGGCTACGGCGACCGCCCTGGCATTTGGCAGCACTAAACTGCCCTCTCACTGCCCTACGCCGACAGGACTTCGCGACCGCTGAGCTGAACCACTGCCTCCCCGTTTGTTTTCACAAATGGGACCCAATTCCTAAGCACCCGTCGTCTTCCCGCCCCGTTGGTATGTACGCGGTTCTCCACACTCATCCATTTCGCAAAGAGCGACCCCCGCGCCCGCCTGTATCACCCATTTGCCTTTCAACCTCCAACTTTCGCATGCTGACGTTCTCATCAAGGCTGTGAGAAGCACGAAACTTGAGGAGCGAGCGGCCCCTTTCGCCGTCATCCCGCTCAGTAGAACGAACCAGCGGGAACACGACTCTGGACCCGCTGATTTCGGAGTCGACGGTAGGCAATATGAGCCTGGGGATAACAGCGTCGCGTGTTTGGGTTTCCATGTCTGCATAGGGAATGACGTTTGCGACTTCCCCACTGACGCAGCTGAGGAGTTATTGGTACTCAATGACGAGCGGGAGTGGCGAGGCGAGTGTAAGTGCGCAGTCGACGCTAAATAGCACTGGGATTGGGATTCAATGGGTAGGGTGTTGTCACGTTATGTCAGTGTCAGTAAAATTTGGTCAATCATTCTTATTCATTCATTTGCAGATTCCTGGCATCAGTTATAGCCGCGGAACCCACTTTCCACTGCCGGCCCATGCACTGGACATTCTGTAACCTCACATGCCCTGGCACCTCTGGCCTTCACTCCCGCCGCAGCTGCCGAACGAACCCAACGACGACGACAACGACTACTCAAATAGTCGAGACCACCGTCTGCGTCGAGCGCATCGTAGGTGCGCGGGCGGCACGCCTCGAGACTTGGAGTCTGGTTCGAAGGCGCAAGGGCGATGAGAATAGGCGAGCAGAAGGGCAGGGGGTAGTCCCCGCCTGCCCCGACCTGCAGTTCTCCTTACTCGTCCTGCGACCCCAACTCATCCGCACTCAGTATTTCCACACCCGCAGCTCCAGGCCCAGCCGATGACGACGACGAGGAGGAGGAGATCGTGGACATCGTTTATGGTGCCCCTTGGTGTTTCAGAGTCGGGCAGGAGGCGCAGAGGAGACCCCGCCCACATCTCTCCTCTTCTTTGAGCCTTCCCCATACCCGTGAAACAGCTACGACGGTGACAATGGGAGTATTTTTAGCGGTGTGCCTTGAGGGAATCGGGTCTTGGAGTCGAGTTTGGATGTGTAGATGCAGATGCGTGGCAGGTTGCAAGTCCCTTGGTGAGTTTATCGCTGCGGTGTCCTTGTGCGGTTGTTTGACCTATCTTCATGCAGCGGGGTCGTACGCCGGGTGTATTCTCTGCACTCCGGAAGGGGATAGGCTAGGGTGGTGCTGCCTCCCTCTCCTCCTCTTCGAGATTTCCCCCGGCTCTTCGCACCCGCACCCTCGCACCCGCACGTCCAGACCCAGCCGCCGAACGGACGAACGAATGATTGAGGGTACAGTCTGGGGTGGGATAGCTGGAGATACCAACAAGGTAAGAAGGTGTTTTACGAACCATTACTTACCTCGAATTCACCCACCCGCAGCTCCAAACCCAGACCCCGAACGACTCTGGCGGATTGTTTGAATCGTCTTCGTGCAGCAGGGGCATATGCGACGGCGCCGGGGGAGTGTAAATACGTGCTCCGCACTGTGGATAGGTTTCCATTCCATTTCTCGTTTTATGCAATCTTTTCCAACATACTATGCACAGATGGTATTTTCCCGCGACATAAGCAGGTCAGGCATCGAGCTCAAACTCGGCGCCTATTAGGTGTTCCAAGCGAAGGTTTCGTTACCGGAGGCACTTTCAAAAGTGCCTCTGGTAAGATTTGGTTCGTACAGTACGATGGGATTATTGGGATAGGTCATAAACGAGGATAAAGTAGCTCAAAGATGACTCAATTGCTGTAATCTAAAATGTTTTTGATACATAGAACTACATAAATAAGTATGTAGCCTCTACAGTACCCGTTTTTGTGACAAGACATCGACTCAACCCACACGGGTTTTTTTACCTGCCCTACCCGCCTTGACCTGAACCTCCCGCGAAAAACTTGTACCCGGAGGGATGGAGTGTCGTCGCATCTCAGTAATGTAAATTGTTGATACTAGTTGACAATAATATTAAACTTTGGGCATTTCGTCCAACAGTGCTGAAGGCGGAAAAGGGCCACGAGGAGCCAACCGCAGGTTGGCGACGAGAGGCCCGTCGAAATTTGAAATGACGAAGAGCAGCCAATTAGGGACCTTTGAAAATATTGATGTTACTACAAGTTTACTAGTCAAAGGGATGCACATTAACAACTATTATTGACTAAAATTTACGGTAATTATTGGGAGCAAAAAAAGACTCGACTGGGGACGAGTTTTGCCGTGCGAAGCATCGGCCTTCAACCCCAAGTACTGAGGATCGCAGACACCGCTGACCCTCTTTCTGCCCAAAACATTCAACCGAAACGGAACGAAGAGCATATATTAGGACTTCAAGGATTTATGAAAGTAACGCTGCTGAAAGATGGTCGCAAGTCGGATAGGTTGTCGTTCTGCGTGGTCGTTCTTGGAAATCTCCAAACGGGTCGAAACTATTCATCGAAAGGTCGGGCGAGGATGAGAAAATTTAGGGATTGTCACGGGTTTGGCAACCCGTGCGGGTTGCGGGTAAGGGTACAGGCGGGTACGGGTACGGGTTGGACTATCCAGACCCTTGCAGTACCCGTACCCGTGGCGAGGGTTTTGGGTTACCCGCCCCTATACCCGTGAGTTGGTGGTGGGAAAATATCATGTGACTGTCTGGTCATGGAGCGAGGCCCGTTCATGAAAACGGGCCTCGCTCCATGACGAGACAATCAACCTTGTCGCTTGTTGTTGGCCTCCAATTCAATGAACTCACCCCATTTTGACTCGTACCCTGTTTTGACTCGTACCCTGGACTGCTAGAGTCAAAATTCAACTTGAACTCGGAAAATTGACCCGTTTGCCACGTATTTGATCGCACAATAAGTTATTTTTTTTTGTGAACTGCGCTCTTACCGATCACCTAAACTTGAATTCTTGGTGCTGAAGCCAAATTGCAATAGACTTTACTTTGACCTCTAGGCTTGGCGCTTTATTGTTCGCCCTTGAAACTTCAACGTTAGTGTTGCCTTGTTCACAGTAATTCCTATTGTGAGTTTTGTCCTCCCGATCATCACGACCCCCGCATTTTCTTGAACCTCGAGACTATAACTAACATACATTAGCCCTCCAAATCTCCGGAGGTCAAAGATAACCCTCGATCATTGCATTTTCAACCCTCAAAACCTCAAAACTGCAACACCCGCTACCCCTCTGATCTCCGAAGCGCAACAACTAAGTTCCTCGACTGCCTGAACCATGAAACTGCAATTCCATTCGTCCTCCGAACCTCCGACAACCCTCGATCGGCATTTTATCCAGCGCTCGAATTCCGATCATAAAATCTTCAATGTCGTCTTTTAAAAGGACAAACTTTGTCGAATTTCCCCTCTCGCCGACTTCCACTCTTCCAACTCGAACAACTTCATCGCTCAACCTCCAACTTTACCAATGTCTTCTTCCAACGCACCCACTCAAACTCGCAAGCGCACCGCATCGGAACGCGCCTCGACGAATGGTGACCCTCTTCTCTTGAATAAGAAAGCGCGCCAGGAGCGCAAGGCTAAGGAGCGCCAGGTCAAAAATGCGGTATGTCATACTCTCATTTGTCTCTGTTTCCTTGGCTTACAACTTTCGTGCTCCAGGCGCCTGGCGAATATGCTCTTGGTGACTCGGTACAAAAGGTGTGTATTTATAAATTTTCTCCCTCGTCTCAACCAACGCATTGCATGAAATAGGGTCCTGGCGACCCGGCCTCAACTTCGAAAGCCTCTCGTGATGGAAAAGCTGCGACTGCCAGAGCTGCAGGATCTTCTCGGGTACGATTTCTCTGATTCACACTTTTAAAAGTCTTTAACCCGTTCGTTTTTGATTCAGGCGAGCCGCCAGCCATCCGTTGAGGATGTCGAGGACGAGGATGACCACCGCCCTCAAAACACCTTGCCTTCCAGTGCGCGACACATCCTGGAGCGCAACGACGACGACCCAGGAAACAAAGTAAGCTGCAATTTTATTTTAATGATCTAATTTACAATTATTTTATATAGAATGCAACAGGATCTGCCAGTGGTACACGTACCGGTAAAGAGAGAGTTGTATCCAGCCGCAAGGGTACTAACGTGGTATGTCAAGTTAATCATCTGACTTACAAAATATCTCGCTTGACAAACCAAACTTTCAGCCTCGTACTGCCAGTTCTCGTCAGGCCACTGTTGAAATCGAGGACCTCGATAATGACGACAACCAACCGCGTCGTCCTACCCTCGTTAAACGGAAATCTCGTCTTGTGAGCTCCGGCGATGACGAGATACCAGACTTAGAGGAGAATAGTGATTCAGAGGATGAGGACGAAGTTGAAGTTGTCGAGGAGGAGGAATCTGCGGAGGCCGAATTAAGTGAGTTTTCACTAATGTTCAATCAACACGTTACTGACCTTTAAGCAGAGAGGCTTTCGAAGGACTGGGTCTCACCTATCTATGTATTTTTCAAGCCTACTCCCGCTATCGAGTACATCCAAGGTCGGCGTGTCCACGTCTTTAGGTGCGCAGCCAAGTCCTGCAAGAATTCTAGTCCTTTTGTCCGTCGCTATCTCGATACCGGGGATGCGAAGTCTACAAGCAACCTTCGAAGGCACGCCAAGCTGTGCTGGGGTGAAGAAGCTGTCGCTGCTGCCAGTGCTACCAAAGACGTCACGGCAGCTCGAGCTGCTTTGTCGACCATGAAAGACGGGTCAATTACGGCTGCATTTGAGAGGGTAGCGAAAGGGAAGGTGACTTATAGTCATCGTCAACACACCAAGACGGAAGCTAGGTATGTATTGCATGTCTCTCTCTCAATATAGCCTATCTAAATCTCTTGCAGAGCCGAGATCGTCCGCTGGGTTGCAGAGAGTAAGCGACCCTTCCAGATTGTCAACGACCGCGGCTTCCAGTCATTGATGAAAACCGGACGTCCAGATTACCATATACCGTCAGCTGAGACTGTCTCGCGCGATGTCAAACAGGTTTTCGTTCGGGTCCGTCGTCGCATTGCAAAGATGTTACAGGTGCTTTATACCCCTCATTGGTCTGACAAGTTACTGTAGCTGATACTTCACTAGGAATACGATGGTGCACTCAACTTTGCTACCGACGCCTGGACTTCTCCCAACCACAAGGCCTACATTGCCATCACAGTCCACTTTGAACATGAGGGAAAACCAGTCTCCATGCTTTTGGATCTCATCGAACTCCCCAAATCACACTCCGGTATAAACTTGGCCAGCGCCTTCGCGAATGTCTTGAATGAATTTGGTATTAGCGACAAGGTGCGTTCAAATGGATTTGGAGATGACCGAAGTCTTACAATCTGGTACAGCTCCTGAGTATCACCTGCGACAACGCCTCGAATAACGACACGATGATTGAGGAGTTGTCGAATCTTCTTGAGGATTTCCCGGGGGAAGCAAATCAAACACGATGCTTCCTCCACATTGTCAACCTTGTAGCCAAGAGTGTTCTTCGTCAGTTTGAGCCTCCAAAGAAAACCAAGGACGACGCACTTATGGAGGGCATACAAGAGCTGGGGGCTTTGGACGATGAGCTTGAAAGTTCTGATGACGACGAACCCGAGGGTATACCTGATTTGGAGGACGTCGAGTCAGATGAGGTTGAGTCAGACGAGGTCGAAGACGATGACTTGGAGGAAGTTCCGGATGAGCGCTTGGAGATGTCCGAAGATGAGATCAAAGAGTTGGAGAAGACAGTCAAGCCTGTTCGATTGGTTTTGGGCAAGGTGAGTTAAAGAAGATCCAACTGGTGTTCAATCCTTGCTTACGTCTATTTCAGCTTCGTAAAATCGCATTTACTATCAAGAACTCTACCACTATTGTCCTACCAGAGTGGTTCTCGACTCTCAAGGACCTCAAACTCAATCAACGTATGATGCCGCGGGATGTATCGACGCGCTGGAACTCAACATACGACATGCTCGAGTTTTCTGTAAAATATCGCACTGCCATCGACACTATCACAGGAAATCGGGCAATGAAGATGCGCGAAATGGAGCTGGATGCATCTGAATGGGCTATAGCAATGCAGCTCCGTGATACGTTGAAGGTGCTCTTTTTCACTTTGTACGATTTCTTCTGTCTTATTTCTTTGGGGTAGATTTTCAAGCACGCCACGTTATTCTTTTCAAGGGATACACCAAATATTGGTGCTGTAATTCCTGCTATGGACCGCATCGATGAACACTTGGCTACTTCAGCGGAGAGTTCAAAATACTCCACGGCTATTCGCTCAGCACTGGCCATCGGAAAACGAACTCTCAACAGGTACTACAACAAGACCGATCATTCTGAAGTTTACCGAATTGCAATGGGTGAGTTGTAGCCTGTAGCCTCTTTATGGACGTTAATTTCAACCCTTTTACCAGTTCTTCATCCCCGTCACAAGCTCAAGTACTTTAAGACTGCAGGATGGGAAGACAGCTGGATTGAAACCGCCCAATCGATTGTCCGTGAAGAATTTGATCGGACTTACGCACTCAGGGATGTTGATGTAGAGATGGATTCAACAACGGTAAGTCTTTACTTGCTTTCAATAAACAACCGGCTCTTCTGACGCCGTCTACTTGTAGATACCCGCTTCTACTTCAGATTCAGAGAACATCTTTGACAATTTACCAGCGCTTAATCCCCCAGCTCCAACTGAATTGCGCGACGAACTTGAACGCTATCTCAGCACAGACCCTGAACATGTCACTGATCCAATTATATGGTGGTACGAAAGAAGGACTACATACCCCCGACTTCATCGCATGGCTCTGGATTATCTGATGATTCCAGGTAAGTCCATGATCGGTTCCTTGTATTACGATTCAAAGCTCACTGGATACCTTTACAGCTACTTCCGTTGATGTAGAGCGTGTCTTCAGTCAGGGAAGGCTCCTCTTGTCGCACGTTCGAAGCCGACTGTCTGTTCAGTCGACACGGGCGTTGATATGCCTTGGCGGATGGAGCCTCAAAGGGTATGTCAAGGATTCAGATATCCAAGCTGTAACAGCAACGCCTGGCATTCCACGCGATGAGTCTGAGGCGCCGCTTGCCGAGGACTGGGATGCTCTGGATTGAAGAATAATTATAGTCTGTTGTATCTACATCTGTTGAACGTTTCTCCGACTCAATCTCATATCTTGTAATTACAATTCTCGATCACGTTTTAAACTTAATTGACCAGGAGCTAATAAACCAGCGATATAAATGTTAATGATTCGAATGCCAAAATTTTATCTTCGAAAACTTGCCTCCTTTAGAGCCTCTTGAGTAGTGGTAAACCATGTATGGCTCCAGGTAAAATCCAGAATAATTACCATACCCGTTCTGCGAACCCGTCAAACCCGTCAAACCCGTCAAACCCTTACCCGTGACCCGCGAAAACCCCTACCCTTTCCTAGGGGTACGGGTTTGCTGGGGTAAGGGTACGGGTAGCCCCAAAATACCCCAGGGTTACCCGTGACAATCCCTAAGAAAATTTGGTCAGCCGAGGAAACTAACCGGTGGCATGACCTCTTCAGTCCAAAGAATCTGGGATTTGACAACACCGGCATCGTTCACCAGCGGTGCAGGCGACGGCAATACCCGAAGATGACCTAAGCGCTGCCTTGGAGTCCTCGGCAAGTTCGGCAGATGTCCATTTGTGGTGAGTCAGCCGCCCCCGCCCATCCCTTGTGACATTGAGCTGGTGCATTTGCTGTGCATTTGACACCCCCGCTCTGCGTAGTAGAGTTCAGATATGATTAGGGTCATTTAATTGTATTTTTAGGTGCTTTATTTGTAGGCTATGAAGATAATACAAGTCACTGCTGGCGCCGACCCCTGTTTTCATGAGGACTTATCACTCCCCCACCTTTTTCCATGTACATCCACGGATTCCAGGACAATCCACATGGAATCCATGGAATCCACGTCAGTCCATGACCATTTTATTTTGCAGAGAACACAGCTAAATTGACATTTTTTTCCATGGAAAATCCATGGATATTTTCTCAATTTGCTTGTTTCCATGGACTATCCTCATGGACGTCCATGAAAAGTTCACGGAATTTGTCCATGGAATTCCACAGATTATATATGAGTTTATCCATTTTAATTTCCATGGTAGTCCATGAATTTTCCATGGATTTATCCACGGAATTCACCAGAATTAATTATTTAATGACCCGAAAAAAAAGTGCACACCAGGGGAATTGAACCCACAACACGTGGGACAAAAGTAGTCATCCAAACCGCTGAGCCACAGAGCCAACAAATGTGCGCATATCTTAGCTTATACATACGTATTTGAATCATGTGACGTTCCTGCGCTGCCAGTCAACAAACACATCGGAGTCAGCGGTCTGAAAAGGAAAGTTACACGATCACGAGCACAATGCCTGCCACTTGAAATGTTTATTTACGTGGAAAGGAACTTTACACTTCAAATGTTCGTCAAACTGTAGGGACACTTTCCATATCAAATGAAAGGCAATGTGGGTGATAAAGGTGGAAAGGTCCTTTCCACACTATTGCCATGACTAGTGCTTTGAAGTCCTGTCCCAAGACTAGCAAAAGACCGGGACTGGACTGGACTTCAACTGATCAGGACTGCAAAATACAAAGACCGATGAAGACCGGAACCGCGGTCCAGTCTTCGGTCCATAGCAATTTGAGAATTCTCAAGACTGATAAAAACCGGTTAAGACCGGTTTCAACCGGTTTATGGCTCTGAAAAAATACTGAGTAGTAGCTGCAAATAAGAGCTTTCAAACGATCCCAGAATCATAATTTTCAGTTGAAAATTGATCAAGTTACAATTAAATTACTGCATATCATATTTTTCGTATGAAATATTAGCTCATTGCGCACAACATGCAGTCGGAATTTGCCGAAACGATAGGCGCGCGCTAACAAAGCGGACCACGCACTATCGGAGGCCATTCAGAAATCGACCCTGTTAAGCCGACGTTCGGTATTTGCACTCCCCTCATACGCCGACATCATTTTTCGCCCTATTTTCGCGTTTTCGAACTCATCCGACATTTTATTTCTGCCATGACAGCTCATCAATTGCATCGCGTCGCATGTCGCTCCGACGAATCGCTTCAAAAGCGTGTTGTGATGTCATTCGCTCTCAATGTATGTAGTATATTAGTAATTATATATATTATTTTATCTGTACACTACGAGATAAGCCTCAAGACCGGTTGAGACTGGTTACTAACCGGTCTCAACTGTAACCAGTCTCAACCGGTCTTGCAACCACAAAAGACCGTTCTGGACCGGTCTACGTCGGTTCGGTCCAGTTTTTTGGGCCTTTTGAGTTTTGGGAGACCGGTCTCGGTCTCGGTCCAAGCTTTTGAGGCCAAAAAACCGGACTGGACTGGACTTCAAAGCACTAGCCATGATGATACCTTTGTTTCATTATATTATTTTAGTCACAAAACAAAGGTTTGGTTGAAGCAAAAATATATAAAGGACGTCTTCACATGTTCCTCCACATTGACGAACATTTAAAATATAAAGCAGCTTTCCACCTTGACCGACATTTCAAGTGGAAAGTTCCTTTCCACGTAAATAAACATTTGAAGTGGCAATCATCCTGGGGGATTCACGTGCAAGGGGCCTTTCCAGTGTGACGGTCCCAATGTGAAACAATGGTTGATTTCTCTTCGTTCCCACCACCACCTGTCGTCACCCATCCCCCTCGTCGCCACCCATCCCCTCGTCGTCACCTCTTCCGCAACCTGCTCCCTGCGCTGTGCCCCCACGATACGCGCACAAACGACGCCGCAGGACTTCGGTCACGACGGCAACATGAAAACCGACACCGCTCGCACGTCGTCAGGTGTGAGGTGGGGAGGACCGCGACCAGCAATACGGTGAGTGCTCACCGCCTACCCCTCCCCGCTAACCCATCCCGACAGGAAACACCCCCCGAGTTGAGGTGCGAGGCGCCGCCAGTGCCACGTCACGGCGCAAAGACGGTGAGTACGACCCCACCTCGCCTCCCTACTTCCCTGCTGACCGCCACCCAGCCTCAGATACACCCGGGAAACAAGAACGACCGTGCGACGACGCCGCGGGGCCAAACGAAAACGCCAACCGCGCCGCCCTCCTCTCTGCCGGTGCCACGTCACGCAGGCAGAACGGTGAGTACAACCCCACTGTCCCCTACCACCCCCGAGAACCCTACTAACCACCACCCAGACCCTGTGAGGACGACAACGACTGCATGGCGGGGCCGCAGGATTGAACCCAAACGACGACGGCGATACGAAAACCGCAAGCGCGGTGTCGGAGACGCGAGGTGACGGGGTACACGAGGAATGGACCACCAGGTGAGCCCCCGTCATCCGTTCCGACCTCCCGCTAACCATTTTTCGCAGCAACCGCCCCTCTCCACACCCACCCCTGTGACCCCTGCAGAACACAAACGAGGGGACGCCGAGGCCTCGGAGACCGACGACGACGACCGCGTCACCTCCCTTGTGCGGCCACGACGAAGCGGACCCCCACTCCCCCAGCCTTTCGGACCCCCCACGACGCCGCGGAACTGAACGACCAACCAACGAGCCCGGACCGGCGTCGCACGAGCGAGAGGATGAGAAGCACGGGACATAAGGTGGGTGTAGACCGCCCTTCCCTGCCCCCCGCCCCCCGCTAATCTATCGCAGGAACAGTACCGCGACAGTTCGAACCCGATCCCGCGGAGGATACGACATCGGGAGAGAACACGGCACCGCCAGTACCACGTCACAGCGGCGGGACGGTAAGTAGGCCCCCTCTGACCCCGACCCACTGCTCACGACCACCAACAGCATCGCAGACACCGCCGAAGACGACCACGACCCCCTCGAACGAGCCGCGGTTATGACCACCGCGACACGAACAGCTCCGCAGGAGCGAACGAACGGCCAACGCGAAGGTGGGGGAGCGATGGCGGCGGCGAATGGCACCTGGGGTAGGGTGACGAGACTGGGAGACGACGCAGGCGGCAAGGTACACCCCCACCACTCTCCTCCGCCCCCACTGACCACAGCTGATAGAAAACACGCCCCCTCCCCCACCCCATGATTTGCGCACAGCGGAAGTGACGCCCGCCCTCCCATCACCCTCCCCTGGACCCTACCCCCCTCCCCATTGCACCCACTGACCCCTCCCGCAGAAAACACGTCGCCTAACCCACCCATCCTGGACGCTGACGCTACGAATTGGAGCGAGCACCGCCGAAGCCGAGCGACCAACGACGGCCCAATGCGCGCTGCGAGTCGGGTCGCAGGTTCTGTGGTGGGGCTTGTTCGTGCACCTGCGTTGCTGTTGTCGGTATTTTCGTTACCACAGCTCCCTTCTAGCCTTCATATCATGTACATAGTTATTCTTACAATAAATTAATTTTTATAATCTTTGTATTGAAGTGAATAGTCCACATGGAATCCATGGATCCTTGTGGATTCCATGAAGTCCACGTGGATCCATGGATTCCATGTGGATCTGTGGACTCCATGGATTCCATGGAAAATCCATGCACTTTCCTTGAAGGTCATGGAATTTTTGTAAGTTTTAAGGAGTCCATGGATTCTATATGGAAATCCATGGAATTATTGTGGATCCATAGCATCCATGGATGTCCATGAACATAGGTGGGGGAGTGAAAAGTACATGTTTTCATTGGAAACAGACATTAAAAACACGTCTCCTGTATTGAGTCGCCATTTCTTCTATAAATATAAATGCTGTTTCTTTAAAATACACTCAATAAAACAGGAAACCTGTTTATTCGGGCGTTTTTATGCCAAAAATATAATCTGTGTCGCAAAGAAATATTGAACAAAGATAATTTATTTTTTTCGACTGTTTTTAAAGGAAATGGACACAGAAATAGATGATTTTTATCCAAAAGAAAGAGTATAGGAAACAGAAGTTACAGTGGCCGCTCACTGTATCTTCTGTTTCCTATACTCTTTCTTTTGGATAAAGGACTTCTATTTCCGTTGCTATTCCCATGAAAAACGGTTGAATAAAATAATTCCTCTTTGTTCAATATTTCTTTGTGATACAGATTATATTTTGGGCACAAAAACGGCTGAATAAACAGAATTCCTGGTTTATTGCGTGTATTTTAAGGAAACAGCATTTATATTTAGAGCCTGTTCAGTGTGGGTCAGTTTCGGGTCCAGTTCAGATTTCAGATCAAGTTCAGTTCTGAGTGACATTATGTAATCACGTTCCCATGCCTCTCTCTGCCAGTGACCGTTGTTGCTTTGCAGCGGCTGCGGCTGCATTTTTCGTCAACGCAGTTGTTTGCGCTGCTCAAATATTTACAGCGTCCTTCTACAACAAGACTCCTTATCATACATCTGCCCTCAGTGGTCATGCTTGGGTACAGGAGCTCATTCATGGTCATCCAGACCGAATCAGATGTGAATTGGGCATGCGGGTACATGTTTTTGAGGCGCTCGTTGAGGCTCTACGTGCTGTTGGATTGGAAGACCTCCTCTGTGGTCTCGTCTATGTCGGCACCTCTGTCATCGTCCCACTTGAACCCCGACTGAGCCTTAATGTTGGCCACAATGTTGTATGTCTTCTTCAGCTATAGGCATTCAAGTTTTCGCGTCAAGGAAGGTAATGAGGATGAGGATATCACCTTCAGTCCAGTGTGCCTGAGACGACATAGAAGTGAATACACGTATATGAACTTGCTACTGTGCAGTGAAGAAGGCTGACGGACGCAACGCAACGCAAAATATACCTGGGATAACCAGTCACAGCAAACATCACACTGAACTTGATCTGAAATCCGAACTGGACCGGAAACTGATCCGTACTGAACAGGCTCTTACAGAAGAAATTGTGACTAAAAACAGGAAACGTGTTTTTAATGTCTGTTTCCACTGAAAACAGGGGTCGGCGCCAGCAGTGAGTCCTATTAGCGGTGGTCAGCCGCCCAGCCTCGCCGCCCATCCCGCAATCCCGCCCAGCAAGCATTTGCATATTTTTGATGTTCGGCTGGCGCATCTGGCGCTCCCACTCTGAATGGAAGTCGTAAAGCTGATGAACATTGAGGCTTTAGTATCTGTAGTCACCTTTTCTTCGTAATTATTCGCACAACACTTACTACTATGAGCTCAGAACACGATCCTTCCCAGTGTATCAAGTGTTCTCTGAGCACGGTATATGACTACGCCGTGCTTAAATACTGTTTAATTATTTTAATACGCTGGCTTTTACATAAAGTGATGCTTTGAGCGACGACAAAGGCGAACATACGACGGCACCATTCTCTTTTTGATATTTTCATGATGTGACCTATTTAATTTAATACATAATACGCGTACAAGTGACCTCTCCAGTGATATAATGCGCGTTCGCTTAGCTGGACACCTTACTCCTTGCTCACCGTCGTCTGCAACAGTGACTTCAAGTGCTCTGGTGAGGGGACACGTGCCCCGGTATTTGCCGCCGGTGTTGATGGCGTCGATCACCGCCGGTGTTTCAACTTACGGATGCCCTGCTTCAGTCAAAACGTGTGTCGTTGATGCTACAGCCGACACTGAGGCGGTAGAGCAAGGGTAGGTCATTGAATTCGGTGCAGGCAAGTTCCAAAACTAATTCCTGTCCAAAATATGCAATGGGTCAGAGATAATTCCGGAAAATTGATGTCCAAACTAATTATAACCGACAGCAAAAAACGCGGTTTTTGTGCAGCTACCGCGCATCTTGCAATAACGTGCTCATGGGAAAAGTTTCCGGTCGACAAAGACAGACAATTTTCGAGAACCCGTTATTGAAATGTCGGAATTCATATTTTGAAGAGAATGAAGTGATGTTGGAAGAGGGATGGAGGTTGAGTTGAGAGATATCGCGTTGCGGAGTATGAAACGTAAGCCCTATTTACAGACCCCGACATCGGAAATGATCACCGGATCAAAAAACGTGCCACTGCTGCCGGAAACGTGGCACAGATGGTCAAAAGCTGCCTCAGCCATCTCACTGAAAGGCTTCCAGTTAACTTTTCCGCCTTTCTTAATTATCCTGCTCCAGGCCTGTCTCTAATCGGGGTTTAGGCTGCCGCTTCTCGTGAGAACTTGAGGTCGGAAACGTTTGAAGCTCGTATGCAATCATAAGCGCTTAACACCGGAGGCAAATCCTAGGGCACATAAATCCAAGTGCCCTTAAGGCACTTGACATGTACGCAATATGTACCACACAAAATGACACGTTTTCGAGCGGATGACAAATCCAGCGTCGAGTTGGCCTCGAAGCAGGGCATGTGTTTTCGAAGGTTATAAGTCTCTCACACAGCCATAGCAGCTATAATTATACATGATACCTAGCATTTTTGCTAACTAAAGTCATATATCCTGGCCACATCTTTGCTAAGGTGGCAAATTTGCCAACACCATGCATGGCCCTCAAATATACATGCCGGGGGTGCCGGGGGAGGGTGTTTGATGGCTGTTGGGGGCGGGACATTGTAAACAAATGTCAACAATGCCTAAATGGTGCCCGGAAACTGTATTTCGGGTGCTGCTCGCTGTTGGGGGCGCATTTGGGCGCGGAAAATTTATATTCAGGGTCTAATAATATTATCAAATGCACCCCCGCCTTGTGCGCACCCTTCGGGGGGCGGGAATGGGTGGATGGGGCGGGATGCTTATGGATGACGTTCAAATATTAAGCGGGGGCTGCTGTCAAACAGCTGTCAACACTGCCCGAAATGCCATTCCGGGCTGCCCGACGCATTATTTCGGGTCGCGCTCGCCGTGCGCTGCGAATCCCGACACGGAAAAAATTGCAATAGAATAGTATGAATATTCTCTATTTATTGATACCATTTGCGCGCCTCACGGGGGGCGGGGATGGGTGGATTGGCGCGGGCGGGTTTGGATGACGTTCCAAAAATAACCCGCGCCAGGCACGCTATTTTTAGAAGCTTTGATGGGATCACACCATTCGGTGCTGGGCTTCGTTTCGCGCATTCCACCTCGTTCCCATTGTAATTTTATGTATGTTAGTGCATAGCTGTAGTCCCCTTAAAAATACAATTCTAATGGTATAAATTTTATAGCAAAATTCGATTGGGAAGGGGTGGATGCGCCGTTGTCTTTCCGGATGACATCTCAACCACCTTCTATATTTGGACATACTACTTCAAATAAATGTTTTAAAATCTGTATTAGTTTACTCTGATAGTACACGTAGATTACAGAATCTAGCTCGAAATTAAGTAAAGTCTATGTAATCCCTCCAACAAAACCGCTCGTTCGTCTGCTCCCGCGGCGCATTCGTTGGGGGCCAAAAACGGCATGTCGAGCTGCTACCGGTAAGCTGGGGGGACGGCTGGGACAAATGGAGGAAGGGGCAAGGAGGTCGAGGGGAAGGAGGAGGACGAAGGGGCGAGCACACCAGTGATGGAGAGGCGGCGAGGTGTAGGCGTCGTCGAGAGAGTAACGAGGAATCGATACTCGTCGATTCCTCCACTCGCACAGCCGCATCGTCCCTCCTGCGAGATACACAGGACCAGCACTGCTGGTCCTGCCCAATGTCGCACACCCGCCTGCCTTGGACCGAGGTACAGCAGCAGAAGGGTGCTGCACACCGTCGACACCGGCAGACACAACTGCGCCAGATGACATGTCCGGTACGCAGACACTGCTCGTCGTGCAGTGCGGCTGCGACAGGTGTTGACAGACGGGGAGGCAAACGGGAGGGAGGACGAGGGGGTTGGGTGAGGCGAAGAACAAGCAGCAGCAGCAGCACGGGTATCTGCTGCTGCCAGCCTGGTCGCGGTGCCTCGGTTGTACCTCGTCGACACGAAAACCTGGGGGGCAGGGCGAGCAGGTGCGGGTGGCCGAAGGGGGAGCAACGAGACGAGAGCATGCATGCGTGCTCTCGTCTCCCCCTGCGTTGTGACGCCCCAGCGACACCAGCCGGAGCATTGATGCTCGTGTCGATGTGGTTCTCGTCCTTGCTGACTTCAGCTACTCGGCGTCGGGTCGGGGAGTAGGGCAGGGCGTGATGGTGTTGGATGTCGAAGAAGGGGGCGCGCGGAGGCGGCGAAGGTGGGTGGACAGACTGGGCAGGTTGGATAAGCGACGGGGGCGGATTGGGGAGGAACGAGTCTTCGCGACTCGTTCCATGACATACCTCGCGGGACTCCCAATACATGGGTCTCCCCTTTTATACTTCCTCCCTGCTCGTCGAATCCTCAAGCCAAACGTCGGCCCACAGCCCTCAGGTTACGAGGGGGCTCGCGACGTGGCGGCGCGTGCATTCGTGTTCGTCCGCGTCTCGAAGACCTGTTAAATCGGTATTAAGTCAGTTATAATGTATATAGAACCAATAAAAATGACTTACCTGGCATTGCTTGAGGTCCTGAGAGCAAGGACAGGAGGGAGAGGCCGGGTGGTCGTGGTTGGAAGCCAAAGATCAACAGCGTTGATGGCTGTTGATGTCGCATGTGCCGTTTTCGGAATGCGATGCGATTGGCTCGATCACCCGGGCCGAAACCTTTCGGGATCCTCTTCATCGACGAGAACGTCTCGGGGGATCCTATAACGACGATTTAGAATATATTTAGGTCTCGGAATGTCGTATATAAATGTTTAACGTACTGAATACATCTGTCCGCTAGCACAAAGCGCCCATAATCTAAGTGCATCGAGGTCAAGTAACTGCTCGTGGTGATTTACGGACATTCGTGCTCGACCTCTTTGCCTTTTGGAATCAATTAAATGCATTCTAAACCGAAAAAAAGCCATGGGGCTCTAGTGAGTAACTATCTGATGAATATTCAAATACATCATAAGCACTTGTCATGTACCCATGACATTCTAACCGCATTACCTTGTTATTGGCATGAAACGAAGGATGTTTTCATTGAAGATGTTGGATCTCATTTGAAATTTTAGTTCTTTATTATCCCTATTTCGCATTGCTTGTTCCAAAGTATCTAAAATACATTTAATTGTGTAAAACTTGAATCCTAGATACTTATTCCCCTCTCAAATCCGTTGCAAGGAAGGTAAATGGAACTTCGAATGTTCAAGAACCCGAAATCACCACTTTGAAGGTCAAACTATCAGGTATGCGTAGGTACATTGTGAGTATTCCGCCAAAATTGAAAGAATTAGGTTTAGATTTATTCTATACAACTAACTACTGCTACATATTTGTCATACAATCCCTCCTGCCCTCGCGAGCGACGTTGTCGACGACGAGGAGGGCGCGGTGAAGTCACGGACCGGAGGTTAAAACTCCGCTCGAACCATTGATCAACGATGTTCAAATCGTTGATCACCTCCCACCTCCACCTTGCTCCTCTCATCCCACCTCACCTCCTTCCCCAGCACGGTCAGCAGTGAATCCTCGAGCCCGGGGAAGCCACTGGCCGTACTGGTGGACTCTCTACTCAACCCGCGACCAACCACACCTCGCAGCGCCCACTCCCCTGCGAGAGGGATGTCCACCCGCGACACACCGCGACCAAGAACCAGGCGAATCGCCCCGAACGGGCGCCGCGTTCCGCTGTCACAAGCCCTCGCCCCTCAACGTCTCGGCTGCGAGCCGACGTCGAACTGTGGTGAGCAGAGGATGAAAAAGGGAGGGTAGAAAAGGGAGACCCAAGCATGGGAGACCCGTCTGGTGCGTCGGGAGACGAGCCAATAAGTCTCGTCTCGCAGTTCTCTTCCTCCCCGGCACCTACCACTCACCTGAAACCCGCAGGTTTGCTCATGACGCACTCGTCGCGGCACCCACCGCTCACCTACCTCGACCGCCTGTCAGCGCACCGCATCGACCTCCCTCCACCCCCAGCCTGAGCAACGGCCACCCACTGCAGCACAGTGCCGTCACTCGCATTTTTGAGTCGACGAGCATGTTCGGGACCGGATTGGCAGCAGCACCTACCCGTGCTGCTGCTCGTTCTTGGGATTACTCAACCCCTCGCCGCCTCCCCTTCCGTCCCCTCGCCCCGCCTCGAATCAACATTTGCCCCTGCCGCACTGCGCGAACGGCAGGGCTCGCATTACGGATAGGCCGTGCTGGCGCATGAAGATGTGGCAGCCGGGGAGTCGACGTTCATCGTCGACTCTCACTGCCCACCTAACGGAGCCGCTGCTCTCCCTTCCTCGCCTCCGCCTTCTCGTCCTCCTCGCCTTCCCTCTCTTGGCTTTCCCGCTGGAAATTCGCGGCGCCTGTTTGGGAGGAGGAATTGACGGTCTTCGTCGATTCCTCCGTCGCTACCCACACACGAGCTGCTCCACTGAGTTTCCACGCGACACCGCTCACCTCATCTCTCACCACTGCCCCCGACTTACTCGCCCTCTCCTCCCATCCTCTACCGTTTCCCCAGCATACCCCTCTCCTGTGTGAAGGGGCCGTCGTTACAGGTGTGGGAGCCGTCGGTGTGCAGGTACGCAGAGCACCACCTACAGCAATTCAGCAGCCCGTTTCGGCAACGAACGGCAGCGCCGCGGGAGTACGAAGCACCACCAACGAAATCAGCAGGCCGTTTTGGCACGAACGAAGGCGTCGCTGGAGCAGGGCCAAGAGAGGGCGAGATGGGCGAGATGGGTTGACTCGGAGCTGTAGTATCTAGGTAGTTTTAACTAATAGCTGTAGTTTAGTAATTGTACTATTAGACTAATTTATAACAATTTTTCTAACATTTATCGAACAATTACAGATGCAAGTGTAGCACAAATATGGAAGGTGGTTGGGAGGTCATCCAGAATGACGACGACGCATCCACCCCTTCCAGTGCGAATTTTTCCATGAAATTTACATCGTTAGAATCCAAATTTTAAGAGGATTGTAAATATATACTAAGATAAATAAAATTCCAAAGGGAACGAGGCGTAAAGCGCGAAACGAAGCCCTATCCGTACACATCAAAGTTCTAAAAATAGCGTGCCTGGCGCGGCCTATTTTTGGAACGACATCCAAACCCGCCAGCGCCAATCCACCCATCCCCGCCCCCTGTGAGGCGCGCAAATGGTACCAATAAATCAGGAATATTCATACCATTCTATTGCAATTTTTTTCGCGTCGGGATTCACACTGCACGGCGAGCGCGACCCGAAATACTGCAGCGGGCAGCCCGGAATAGCATTTCGGGCAGTGTTGACAGCTGTTTGACAGCAGCCCCCACCCAATATTTGAACGTCATCCATAAGCATCCCCGCCCATCCACCCATTCCCGCCCCCCAAGGGGTGCGCAAAGGGTGGGGGCGCATTTGATAATATTAGTGGACCCTGAATATAATTTTTCCGCGCCCAAACCCGCCCCCAACAGCAAGCAGCACCCGAAATACAGTTTCCGGGCACCATTTAGGCATTGTTGACATGTGTTTACACTGTCCCGCCCCCAACAGCCATCAGACACCCTCCCCCGGCACCCCCGGCATGTATATTTGAGGGCCATGCATGGTGTTGGCAAATTTGCCACCTTAGCAAAGATGTGGCCAGGATATATGACTTTAGTTAGGAAAAATGCTACATATGATACATGACACTGGCTGCTACAGGTGTCTCACAAGACTTATCCGTGATCGTAGCCAATCTACGCAAACCGAAGCCCCGAACGGAGTCTAGAGACAAACTCTGGTGTGTAAAATGGCGGCACACAAACCAAGTCAAGGGCGAATACGTTTGGGTCACTGTAATTTTCGTTTCAATGATTACTTACATTATGATAACTTTATGAGACGTCGAGGCAAGAGTTGGACAGAGTATGAAGTACAGGTCAAGTGCCTTAAGGGCACTTGAACTCATGTGCCCTGGGTTTTGCCTCCGGTGTAAAGACCCAGAGCTCGACAAATGACTGAGTGAAAGTGGATTTTAACGGATAATCATGACGATCTGATAAAAATTCGCGGTAAATTTCCAGTGAAGCATTCAATGGCCGTGGTTCAACTATACGTAAGTCGACTTCCGAAGGGAGTTAATCTCGAACAAACAAAACTGCCGCGACACAACAAGGGCGGAAAGGGGAGAAAAATGGCTGTTTGTTTCGTCCAACGGACCCAGAAATATCTGATCAGACCTACTCTGCACTCAATCTAATCTGAAATCTTCGTTTCGTATCGTTCGTGCTCGATGCCTGAGCATTCGCCCCGAATTGCCCGCACTTCCCTATCACTCATTTCTGGCACACGGCAGAAAGTTGCAAGAAACGCCTGCTTTCTTCAAATTCTTTTTCGCATATTCAATTTCTTTGGAAGCCCTGTTCAAAGGGAGACGAGCCGCCAATGAACCAGAGTCAGGTCAACTTGCACATACGCTGGTGTCCTCGTATCTTCGTAGCCACATTAACCTTGACTCTCTTGACGCACAATGTAGTTCATTTAATAGCGCGAGAGTTGGAGAACCGATATAAGTATATTTGAAATTTTACAATGTACTACTACTAGTAACCCCAGTATAATTCTTCATTTAAAATTTCGTCAAACCAAAGTAATACGTTCATATTGCGAGGCTTCAATCATAGATATAGCCCGGTCCTTCATTCGAAGCTCGTTAAGCCATATAGTTCCCATTCGACGATACGCCTCAGCGCCATACACGTCTCCTTGATTAGCTCTCGTAACAAGCAAACAAAGATAATTCACGCTATCCGTACCGTCCGGGTTGAGCGTGGCGTCTCGCCCAAGGGCAAGCGCGTATATCTCCATGTCCCAGAGCTGCGAGCGCTCAAACCTGTAGTCGAAGCAGGTCGAATACTTGACTGAAATGTCTTCTTGGTTCGGGTCGAGTTTGTGGGCCCACTCGTACGATTCGTCTGTGAGCCATAAAGGAACCCCGTCGATAAAATGAATGCCGTCCTTTCTCTGCGTAGAAGTCCCGAGAAATTGGAGAGGGATTTTTGGCGGGGCAATTAGGTAGAGATCGGCGCCGACAATGCAACCGTAAAGAGCCTCGTTACCTGGTTGGTAGGAGTCATCTTCAGGATTGGGTTTTATGAAACAGTTCTCGAAGGTAGCGTACTTTCTAGCTGCATATATGCGCCCATCAGGGTTACGAGTTTGGATCGTCAGCTGCGTACAAGCCCAGGACCAAGACGGCGCTATATATGTCTGCGGAGGGGGAGGCCAATCGGGATACCATTTCGATTCAACGATGGGACTGACAACGGGGTCGATGCACCAGAACAACTGCTCGATGATCCTCTTCCTCCACAACCCCGCATAGTACTGATCGCTCTGTAAAAGCTGCCCGAATTTCTTCACCAGTCCCGAAATGGCTATGAACTTGTCTCGGATTGGAAAGGTGATGTCGCGGGCTGCGTAGATATCGATCAACGTATCCCACTGCGATTGGATATCCGGCCTCATTTTTTTGAACAGGGGAACGAGCTTCGTCCTGGGATTGGCGCTCAGGTAACGTCCGCTTATGAGCAGCCCGTCTTCGCTTAGGAAGTGCTGGTTGCATTCGTAGTACATCTGATCCCCGGAAAAAATGATATTGCGCGTGCTAAGAACTCGTTCTTGGACCACCCATGCACAAGCAGTGATTGGATCTTCCTCGAATAAAAAATGTTGCGTCTGCCTATTCTCCTTAGGGGGGTCAAGTACCGTGATGAAGACGGTTCCCTGATAATACCCGTTGACAGAAGAATAATCGAAGCTAGTCATGCTTGGAAGGGTTCGGGTGTGGAAGGTTCCCCAGGTGGGATAGCCCGATGCGGACGCAGTGATGGTGAAGTGGGCATTACCGTAGTACTCCATCATTTTCTTACCTTCTCGGTGGAAGTCCTGGTTGTTGCCTTGCTTGATACAGTAGGCATCAACCCATAGGTATTGGATCCGCATGAATCGCGCGACTGCAATCGCATCCGAAATTGTCTTGGGAATGGGATCATTGATATTGATTCTTTGGTTTATATAGGCATTATAATTGAGGTTGGTCAACTGATAAGAGGTGTCCATGATCCCCCACGTATAGCTGAGAGCCACATACTTGTCTCGCTGGCCTTGTGCGACCACTAGAAGCTTGATAGGACCGGCGGACCCCGGCGGACCAAGATCGAGTACGCGGGTTGGTAGAAGGGGAAGTTGTTGACCCTTCGGCGGCCCGCATAGGACATGGTGTTGAACACATGTATCAATCCAAGTCTTCGCAATATTTAGCGTGGCTGGATTTCCGGAGTCCTGATTGACCAAGCGCCCTCTGAAGATGTGAACAAGTGGATCAGGGATGGATTTCGTGACTGGAACAACTTGAACAAAAATTAGACAGCGTCCAAAGAAAACATACAAGGATTAACGGAGCAACTGAAAGCACCAACACGCCATATGACTCCTGGTCGATCGCCTTTAGTCCAAACAAGAAAGCCTTGCTGATTATTATCCCGACATGTTATAAAGAAGTTTAATTTGTCATCATGCAGAACGTTGTTGGTGAGCCTTAGAAATTCCCCGTGAATTAAACGACATAGCTTGCATGTTTGCGCTGAACGCGCCAGATCAGAGAGGCATGGCCAATGCGGATACCCGAACGGCGGAAAACCGTAGACCTCATCTGAACTTGGATCGCTTCTTTCGACACAGAAAAGATAGGACCTTTCAAAGTCGTATGGTTCTCCTGTGATGTTTTGATATGGAGGTGGCAGCGGTGGGGGGTTCTCCAAGGGTATATACTTGCAAAGCGAGCAGCGTACCATATCGGGTGAAAAGGCTTCAGCGAAACAATAAGCGTCCTTCACTGGTGAACACTTTATATCAGCCAGGGAGCTTGAACGGCATGCAAGACGGCATGAGAGACAAGATTGACCGATAAAGGCTCTGGTGGATTCTCTGACATACCCCACACGAAAGACTGACACCGTGAATTGCCGTGAATGAATGTGCAGGGACATTTTGATGAGCGATCGGGGAACGGTCCGTGCACATTTTTATTACCAAGTCACACATCCTGCTTTCTTTCTTCTTGCCTTCTCCGCCAAATATCTGCGTCAATATTCACCACCCCTTCAGTTCTGCTTCAATCCTCCTGTCCCTGGCTTTTCAGATGTCGCCGCTATGATGGAGCTGGATTCTTGAATCTTCGGTGTACTCACTGCGTTGTGGGTAGGAAAGGGCTTCACTGCTCTCAGTAGCGGCTATGCACTCTTCATAGGGCCAGAATCCCTTCTCGCATTCGTTTTGTTGTCTTCCTGGTCCGAAAACTGTATGTTTTTTTGGCTTGTTCTAATATTTTGAATGTTCTGGTACCCTAGATTCTTGTTCTCTCGTTTCAGGTTCGGTATGTCGCTTTCAAATTTCATGTACTAATTGTTTCCATCGTAAGATTGCATTACTATTACTAATGACCTCAAGTTCGAGGTGCAGGTCGAATTTAAGTGTGCTGATGCTTTGTATGTCTGTCTGGCTTTTTGCTAAAGTATTCGTGAATCCACTTACATGTTTTCAGATCAGTTCTTCCCCACTGGAACAATCTGATTCACACCTGGCATTCAAAATTACGACGACCGCTGGTTTCAACGCTGGCAAAAACCTCCGGTTAAACCTCAGCAATTAATTAGTTTGCCCTAACCAAGACCATTGAACGTTGAACCTCAGTTCCTCGGGCACGAAGAGAGCCACAATATTCGGCTTTCGTGTCCGCGACCCAATGAACTTCAGCGTCTTATGCCTTTTCAGTGGAGAATTTGGGAGGTAGGAGCTCGGAAAATCAGTCGCGAATCGTCGCTCGTTTCTCTTGAGGACAACTCGTATGCTCGTATGGTGCGTCGGTTCTACCTCTCTGCGCAACCCATCTATGACCCCATGTGCAGCTCCACGTTGGTCTGGGCCTACCATTTCGCGTTTTTCACTTCGGAAGGCTCTCGTTCTATAGGTATGTATGTCTCGGGCACGTTTTTCTCGTTTCACTCTTTTATCTGCCACCAGTATTGCTTGGAAAATTTGCCGAACGCATAACTGGCCAGTTGCAACCCTAAGTCTTCGCATCAAATCGTGTTGTTCTGGGCTGTTTTTTCTCTTTTCTTTTTACTGTCTCATGCGTGTTCTTGTCAGGAAATGATCGCCTTATCTTATCTTATCTTTTCTATTCCCTTTTATAGAACGATGTCTTACTCTCGTAGTATATAGTCTTCCGTCTTCCGTAGATACGATTCCAGTCTTGCGCTGGTCTATTCACCGCTATCCTATCCTTTTGGCCTTTTCCCTCGCGCGACGCTGACATTAGCGCAAGACTGCACCTAAACCGATTCCCTGTAACACATACTGCACGGCCGAGACTTTAACTGTTGCTCGGAGTTCACTGCCCAATCTGAGACATCATGTCCGAACACTCACCTCAAACCCTCATCGACGATGATATACCGATGTTGTCAAACACAGGGGCTCAAGCTCCTCAAGACTTCTTTTACCAATTAATAGCCGAATCAAATTACAGACAAGAGCAGTCTGTGATGCGGCAGGAGCTGTATAGTCAGCGGATGGAGGAACTTCTTGCCGCGCTGACGCAGAACCGATACTCATACCAGCCTCAGGGTCAGGAGAAGATCAAGGCTGCTAAACCGAAGAAGTATGATGGCAAACCCGACGAAGTTCGCAGCTTCTTGCTCAGTCTTCGAGTTTTCTTCCTTGCCGACCCTAAGGCTTATGGTAACGATGACGATGCGAAGGTTAGGTTTGCGATAACCTATTTGGAAGGGAATGCGCAGAAGTGGCTTGATAATTTGATGGAGGGATTGGGTGCGGATGAGTTGCCGTGGAAGAAGTGGGAGAATTTCGAGAAAGATTTCAGGGGTCACTTTGAGACCTCGAACTGCCGAGACGATGCTCAGATCAAACTTGAGAAGGTCGTTCAGAATGACCGCATCCCGATTGAAACCTTTTTCGAAGAAATCGAAGTCTATAGGCGAGATTCAGGATACAATGATGCTGCATTAATCTGCGTCTTGAAGAAAAGCCTTACCAACCGTCTCCTTCAAGATATGTACGCAGCCATTGGTGCCTCGGAGCCTACAACATATGATGAGTGGAAGAAGCTTGCCATCGAAAAGGACCATCACCGTCGGAATCTCGAGGCAAACTTGGACATCCGTCGTCATGTCCAACAGTCTACATCAGTGACCAATTCCAATGTGAACAGAGCGAGTAATGACGGCAGTAACCGTGGGGGAGCTCCAAGCAACCGAGGAGGGTATGGAGGATGGAACAATTGTGGAGGGTACGGCGGAGGTCATGGAGGATACGGAGGAGGTTTTTGTGGAAGTTATAGTGGAGGTTATGGAGGATATGGAGGACCAGTGAATACAAGTGGAAGTGGAGGAGGGTCAACAACAAATACACAGAGTCAAAGTGGAGGAGCAAATCAACAAACATCAACCCAAACCCCTGCTTCTGGTACATTCGGAGGTGCCGGAGTACCCATGGAGATCGATCGGACTCGTGGAGGGGCGAAAGGAACCTTTCAATGCTACAATTGTGGCGGCGAAGGGCATCTTGCACGTAATTGCCCGGAGCCAAAACGTCCTCGTCAACCCCCGCGTATGTTCGTGCGCAGCATGTTTGATACTCTCTCCGACAACGATAAAAAGGGTTTACTCACTGAATTGGGTTTTCCTACCAACGAAGAGTGAAGGGTTGTGTGCCCTCTTCGTCTACACAATGTATTAGTACGAACACGTCAGCAACAATACACGATTCTACGATTCCATTTAAAGCCACACACCCAGAGAAGAAGAGAAAAGCGGCCTCGGTCGAAGATGTCGAGGACGAGAATGAGAAGTTGATGAATGAAAAGGAGAAAGCTAGAGGACCAGGCACTCTCGAGGATAACACAGATGATCGAGATGAAGCAGAAGAGAAGAAGTCGGAGGATGCAGAGAAGTCGAAACCAAGGGCAGAACAAAAGGAGAAGGATGAAAACTTAGATGATGCAAACAATACGAATGCGGCAGCCAAACTTCTACGACAGCTGAAAGAAATGAAAGACAAAGCAATCTATGCGTTGAGGAGGTGGACATCAAATCGGCGGCAAGACGAAGTCACTGTATCCCTTTTCCAAGCGTTGATAACCGCTCCAATCGATGATGCTATTCGGACGCTCGAAGATCTTCGACGCCCATTACGACATGTCCTTCGAGGAATGAGCAGTGCCCAAGCCAATTCAACTATCATTCCAGCAATGCTTCAGACCGTCGATACTGCCATGAAATTCACGGTTGACTGCTTACTTGATTGTGGAGCAACGGGTTGCTATATTGACGAGTTGTTAGCAAGAGAACTTGGTTTAATCCTCGAGAAACTCGCACATCCAATTCCGGTTTATAATGTCGACCGAACCCTGAATGAAGGAGGCCCTATCCGATATGTTGTACCCCTGCATGTCAAGATCGGAGACCACGTCGAGTCGATAACATTCGCCGTCACTAATACAGGTCCTAACAAAATCATCCTTGGTCATGCCTGGCTTCGGAAACATAATCCAAGCATCGACTGGACTCGGGCGAAGGTACTGTTCGATCGTTGCCCACGAGAATGCGGCTTACCCCAAGTGTGGAATGAAACCGAGAATTTGATAGGGGCGATTGAGGAAGATGAGGAGGAGAGCGTTGAGGAAGAGGATGAAGACGAAGATATGGATACATCAGAAGAAGGAGAGAGAATCTCTGAGAGATTATTTGTCTTACCGGAGGATGTTGAGACCATTCGTGCTAGTTACACGATATCTCAACATCTCGCAGAAGAGAATGCGCGAGTGAAGAAGTTGAAAGCAGATGCAACCGTCCCCGACAGATATGTCAAGGACTTCAGCCCCGTTTTCGAAAAGTCAACCTTTGATACACTGCCACCTCGACGGAAATGGGACCATGCAATCGAACTCAAAGACAACAGTACACCATTTACGAGCAAAATCTACCCGCTAGCTCGAGATGAACAACGACAATTAGATGAATTTATCGAAGAGCACTTACAGTCTGGTAGAATCCGACCGTCGAAAAGCCCGATTGCATCTCCATTCTTCTTTGTTAAGAAGAAAGATGGGAGTCTCTGCCCTGTCCAAGATTATCGTTGGTTGAATGCAGGAACAATAAAAAATTGATACCCCTTACCGCTTGTCTCCGAGATCATTGACAAGTTGCGCGGCGCATGGTATTTCACCAAGTTTGACATTCGATGGGGCTATAACAATATCAGACTTAAAGAAGGCGACGAGTGGAAGGCAGCATTCATCACAAACCGTGGACTCTTCGAACCGCTAGTCATGTTCTTTGGCTTAACCAACTCCCCCGCAACCTTTCAAACGATGATGAACAAATTATTCTCGGGCCTAATTACACGAGGTGTTGTGATCGTGTATATGGACGACATCTTGATCTTCACAAAGACGTTAGAAGACACGGCTGGAAGCGGAATCTTCTCCGAGATGCAGAATGTTAGTATAATCGTAAAATATAGCGGAACCTAGAATTTTTCGTTCCAACTTTGGGAGAACAAATGCAAAATCTAAAATTTTGCGTGAATTCTCCCAATTGTGAAATTTAATGATCTCGCAATACATTCTGGAATGATTCTGCACTACGCACAATTATCCGCTGCCAGCTGGGAAAATATTTTAAAGCCAAAAATTGGCTGACAATAGACGTCCTTGGCTGGCGACGGAAAATTCTGCGGCTCGCAGAATACAATAAAAATCATAAAATTTCGCAGAAGTCAGAATTTTTTGTTCTACATTTGGGAGAACAATAAGATCTGTATTAATTCTGCGTAAAATTAGCCACTTGCAGAATTTTATGATTTTACGATTCATTCTGTGTCCCGGAGAATTATCCCCTGCCAGCTGTGAGAACACCGTGCAGTTACGAAAGAAGTCCTACGAATCCTCGCTGATAATAATCTGTCACTGAAACCTGAGAAGTGCGAGTGGGAGAAAACGAAGGTGGAGTACCTTGGTATGGTAATCTCGGAGGATGGTGTGGAGATGGACACAGTGAAAGTAGAGGCAGTGCGTGACTGGCCGGAACCGCAGAACAAGCGTGAACTTCAGCAGTTCCTTGGTTTTGCGAACTACTATCGACGATTCATTAGTCATTTCTCGACTATGAGTTGTCCTTTACACCGACTCACCGGAAACCAGCCATGGAAATGGGGAGCGGAAGAAAGAAAGGCATTTAAAGAACTCAAGATGGCTGTTACAACAGCACCTGTGCTAGCGTTTCCCACCGACAAAGATCCTTATCGAGTGGAGGCTGACAGTTCCGGATATGCGACAGGTGCAACGTTACTACAACGTCAGAACAATATGTGGAGACCAATCGCGTTCTTGTCAAAATCCTTAAGCAACGTCGAAAGAAACTACGAAATTCACGATCGAGAAATGTTAGCCATCATGCGAGCGCTCGAAGAATGGCAGCATCACTTACAGGGAGCGGAGCATACAGTCGAGATTCACACTGATCACAAAAATCTCCAGTACTTCACAACCGCCCAGAAATTGAACTGCCGGCAAGCCCGATGGTCACTCGAGCTTGCAAACTATGATTTCGTATTGGTACATCGACCTGGCCATACTATGGGAAGAGCGGATGCATTATCTAGGAGACCGGATCATGAGAAAGGGGAGGACGATAACGACGGTGTGATTTTGATTCAACCTCACCATTTGCGAAGAGTGGATGTAGAAATCAAGGATGAGGGGAAGGAATTAGTTGAGAAGATCCGACGTCATAAAGAAGTGGAGCGGGCAGTGCAGCTGAAGTTGCAGATGAAGGAGAAAGGCTGGGAGGAGCATGAGGGATTAATTTTATGGGAGAATCGTGTCTACGTACCGCCGAACCGAACTCTTCGTGAGACGATCATCCATTTGCACCATGACACCTATACCGCTGGCCATCCCGGGCGATACAAGACCGCTGAATTAATCCTACGGTCCTACTGGTGGCCACGCATTCACGTCGATGTTCGCCGATATGTCGAAAGCTGTGACCTTTGTCAACGAACGAAAGCTAAACGAAACAGACCACAAGGACTACTCTCACCAAATCTTATTCCCAAGTATCCCTGGCAGCGGATTTCCGTCGACCTTATAACCGAACTCCCCATGAGTTTAGGTTACGATGCAATCATGGTTGTAGTTGACAGACTCACCAAAATGATTCGCATAATCCCTACCTACACTTCCCTAACGTCTGAAGGTGCTGCGCGACTCTACAGAGACTTCGTCTGGAAGGATTTTGGACTACCTGAATCGGTTGTCAGCGACCGAGGAACCATATTCGTGTCCAAGTTCATGGATGCATTGAATCACTTACTCGGTATCCAAACCAATGTCTCTACGGCCTATCATCCCCAAACTGATGGCCAAACCAAACGCATTAACCAAGAAATCGAACAGTACTTGCGCATCTTCGTAAATTACCAACAGGACAATTGGGCCGAATGGTTGTCCCTAGCAGAATTTAGCTACAACGACAAAGTCAACAAAAGTACTGGACATTCACTTGGCTAGTGTAAGCCAGTGCTGTTCGCATGGCAAGGACGAGTCCTGATTGTGTAAGTATCGTGGTTGACAAACCGGAGTAGAGATAAAGGATATAATTGATGATATTTTTGTACATACTTACATAGATGCCCATAAAGTAAGATAGGTGATATTAAGTGTTCATACCGTCGCGTAAAAACACCAGAAACCACACGCTTGACAGTATGCATGAGGAAAAGATCCTCACAGATGCCTGCAGTTGCGAATAGGGCCAAAACACGGTCAGGCGATCGCGAATGCAAGTAGGAGGGCATTGGCGACGCAGGTGTGGGCGTAGTGGTCGCGCCTCGCAGTAGGAAAGGACAAAAAAGCGAGGTCGTCGGACTCGATGCTCAGGCACCAAGTCCCAGAATGCGAGAGCATGAGGGCGTGGTCCAGCAGTTGCGAATGGCACGAAACCGTCGCGGAAAATAACGCGGTTTGCTCGATGTAACTTGGAAGAGGACGTGGGTAATGCCACAGCACAAAATGGCGAGGGGAGGAGACGTTGCTGGCCATCGTCATCCTCGACCCAGCTTCCGGTGTTTGCAAGGGATGCAGCAGGAGATCCAGGCGCAGGCGGTGGCTGTTACTGGTGCCATGATCACAAATGGAGCCATGGAAGTCGCAGGGCACTGGCCGGGGCCGTCAACAAGACAACAACGACAGGGCTGCCCTTACAAGGTCGAAGGAGGGTGGTGGTCGGTAGTGGGCTCCCTGCACCGTGATGGCATGCGAGAAATGGCGCACAAGTTACTTGCTGCTTGTTGTTGCCATTGTAGCAATCCTGTTAATGATGCGGTGGTGAGAACGATGCGGTGGGTGTACTCGAGTGGATACCCACTGCTGTAGACTTTCTGACCGACTTTTCCTTACCCCGTTCCCAATTCCTTGCCCACTACGCCAGATGTGGCATGAACAACGACGCCGCTTTGTTTTGATGTGAATATCTTCTTGGCAGTCGCCAGCCGTTCGCTCAACGCAAGCAGAACGAAGCCAAGTTGACGGAGGAGTAAGATCAACCAGAGCCGGCGAGGTCGGAAAGAAGTTGCGACGCTTATGTAATCCCATCACGGGAGTTACCGGCGTCTTAAACGTTCCCCTCGCCAAAATTTGGCCTGGTCTGGAGATTATGTAAACGAGTCCTCCTTCGTCGGACTCGTAACCTTTTATGCTGAACTGGGGGAGAAATCCGCGAAAAGGAGTTGAAGCGAAGAGAGAATGTACGGTGGAGGCAGCGAGCGATTTCGTAAAGAGGATGGATGAGCTGAGAAAAGAAGCGGAGGCGGCGTTAGAACGAGCAGCACGGGATATGAAAACTCACTTCGACCGCAGTCATCAAGCGTCGCCCGAATTTCACGAAGGCGATGAAGTCCTGCTGGAAGGAGAAAACTTAAAAACGAACCGCCCAACAAAAAAACTCGAACACCGACGTTTTGGACCATTCAAAGTAGAAAAGAAAATCGGACAGCGTGCTTACCGACTCAAATTACCCTCAACATGGAAGGTGCACCCAGTCTTCCATGTGTCCAAACTTTTCCCATACTGCCGAGGAGACCGCCCGCAAACAGAACCACCACCGCCCGACCTTATAGATGGAGAACCTGAACAAGAAGTTGAAAAGATTCTGGATGACCGTATCAGAAGAGGAAAGAAGCAATACTTGGTGAAGTGGAAGGGTTTCCCGATGGAAGAGAACGAGTGGCTGACAGAGGAAGATCTCACGCACGCCAAACGAGTTTTGAACGAGTACAAAACTCGTCCTAAAGGAGGGGGTAATGTCAGGAAATGATTGCCTTATCTTATCTTATCTTTTCTATTCCCTTTTATAGAACGATGTCTTACTCTCGTAGTATATAGTCTTCCGTCTTCCGTAGATACGATTCCAGTCTTGTTCACCGCTATCCTATCCTTTTGGCCTTTTCCCTCGCGCGACGCTGACAGTTCTGAAGTCCCGCAGATTTTCATTTTGTCTTCAAATGTATTATATTCACGCACACCACACATCGTTCAGTTGTAATGTCGTGTGCTTTGACTATATATTCCAAATTGTTTCTCACATGGAGCGAACGCACCCTCTTTTAGCCCCACTTCACGAGTTATAACAACTTGAATCCTAATGACCTACGGCACAGGAAAGCCTTTCAATGAGATTTACGTTAGAAGAAACAGTCGGCGTGACACACGAAGGACACGGAAGAAAGGGAAATCGGGTCGGGTTCGAAAGTTCGCCACCATTCAACAACAATCAGAAAAACACGTCCAACGCCCTCCCCACACCCAGCACACCCAGAAAATGAGTCAATACGTGATCAAAAGAGCTACGAGAGCCTCTACGGCTCCTGTTGCTGCATAACCTGCCAGGTGGGCTTCGAAGGTCGAAGAAGCATTACCCAAGGAGTTGCAAACATAGTGTGAGTGGCATGGAATGATAATGCGAGAATATGTCCGTATGCGTGTCGTCGGTTGGCGGCGAGGTGGGGGGCGAATACTACGGTGAGCATATTATGGTTAGTAGCACATAATGCACTGAGTGAAGCACCAAGTCGCAGTGGAGGGAACTCTCCAGGAGTCTCCTGCTCCTGCTCCTACTGATCCTGGCCGGTAAACCTGTATACACTCACGGCTCCCGGCTCCTCTCCCTCCCCACCTATCGTCCAGTCGCCGAGGTCGCCGAGTCACAATCTTCATGTCACTCGGCCCAAACGCGATGGAAGTTGAAAAAGAAACTCAACATTGAAGACTGGGAACAACTCATGCGGCCATCGAATGCGAAGTTTGCTGAAAGAACTTCGGGAACGGAAACACCTTGATACTGCAGTGGCTGGATGGACGGCACAGGACAGCGGCTACGAGGCCGGATGTCGGATTTGCTGCAGCAACTCGTGTTTCCTCGTCCTCCGCACACGAGACGATGCCGAGTGTACTAAGTTGTAGAGCGTCTCCCTGGACATGAGCAGCGGATATCAATGTTGAATCCTTGTTGAGTAGCACCAGCTAACCTGTTCCGCTCCAGCCCACTTGGCGCGCTTTCCCGCCATTGATACGTCATCACGACTCCTCCACCGTTGTACTCTTCCTGGCGATCGTGGTCAGCTTGAGCCTGGGCGCTCAGTGACGAATCCAGCGTGGCCACGTCAGCACAACTACCAGCTCCGCCGCATTACACCATAGTTCTCTGTCCTGCGAACGCGAAGAAATACCGCACGCGGAAGCGGGGGCCCTTGCCAGGCAGCCAATGGTACGCCAGTAGAGTGGAGCAATGACCCAGGAATTCTATATCCTGCTTCAGGCGGACAGGAGGTTGAGAGGTGGAGACGAATGATCGCGAATGACGGGATACGTCGTGCTTGAGGTACCAAGTTAGAGAACGGATTAACATGGAATTGAGTTATTGCGGCGGGTAGGGACGGGATTAAAAGAGGTGGTTGAAAAGTCGGTGAAACAATGTAGTTCGGAAACAACCAGAATTTCGAGCCAATAGATGCACCCGAGGTTCCCCTTGCCGCAGAAGAACAGGTTTTCGATGGCAGCGTCGTAATTGGTGTTGCTAAAGGTTCATGGCTGAGGAATACGAATCTTCGAATAATCCAAGCGAATGCTTATAGTGATCTTCTGAACAATGAAATGCATTCAGAGATATCAGAGGATAGAATAACTAAAAGAGCGCATACCTAATCGCTAGGCTCCTTTTCATTCCACAGAGCCATCTATGGTTCCGATGACGATGCAAGCTCGGCGTGGTCGTGGGTTTTGCAAGGACGAACGATCTTGCTTACAAAAAAATAGATCTTCATACGAAGTGATTATCCTGTTTGTATAAAGACTCAGAACAGCGTTCACGAATGAAATGAAGAAGCTTCTCGTAACTTGTATTTCGAACTAGAGCGTCCAGGACATCGCAGTCGTATAGACTAGTGGCAACATGCATGATGCGGGGTCCTCACATAATCCATCAAGACTTTCGGGGCGCCAAAGATAGGACAGAAGTAAACCTGGTTCCCTATAGAGGGCCGAAAGAGAATTGTACGCCGAGTTGGAGGTGGAAGGAAGAACGAAGACATCAACCAGAATTGAAAATTGAATCCAACATGCAACACGTGACACAATAACGCGTCAGGACGCGCCCCTATTCTGAAATTTTCAGGCGGCATGTCGGTATCTTCATCTGAATAAAACAAAAACGATAGTCACGGGCACAAATATTAGAGTAAGTTAGTTCTTAATTCGTTTTAAATCTCGCGAAATACACTGCTAATATGTTGAAACTGTGCTAAAGTACAGGAATGGTTGCTTAAGATCTGATGATTTGAGAAGTCCAACACGAGGCGAAGAGATAGTAGCGAAAATTAAAGTCAAACTAGATCATGTCGCGAAGGAAAACCTGTACATGGGTACATAGTTTAGAATGACGCCACCTGGTAGACCAAGAAACTCTGCGCTCTTCTTCAAAACTGCACGCTCTTCTGGACCGACCGATGGGATGGTTAAGCCTAATCGTACAATCGGAGAGGGGGTAATAGGACCGGTGGAACCAGACCACAAGCTGAGCTCGTTCCTATCACGGACTACAAGGAGAGCGATACTAGGGGTGTCCACCGCGCCGTAACGGCGTACGGCCGTAAGGCTACGGGTACTCTACGGCAACGGCGCTACCGTCACCGTACCGTAAGGCAGTTTCTCGAACGCTCAACGGTACGGCGCGGTCAAAAAACGGCCGTCTACGGCCGTATCTACCGTTGATGTGAGTAGTATGTTTTTGGGGGTTTTATGAGGGAAAACTCACCGCTAATCTAATGTCTATTTCAACCCCAGGAAATTTAGCCATGAATACGCAGCATGTCAAGCAAAAAGCCCTCGTTTTCAAGGTCAATGGTTGAAGGATGCATCAATGATGTGAGATTTGTTTAACTATTACCTCCGTGATTTGGCTATTCAGCGACTTTTGCAGATAGTTTGCCACCAAATTATCTCGCGGACTATGTTATTAGGCAGTAGACGCGACGACGACAATAATTGATGGTGTAATTCAGCTGCCAAGTCTGCTCACCGCTGTATGACCGTCCACGACCGTAAACGGCCGTTAAAATACGGCCGTTATGTTGGCTCGCCGTACCGTAGCCGTACCGACATGAGTGCTCTATGAAGGCTCACGGTACGGTGTCGGTAGCCGAATGCCGGCAGCCGCCGACCGTAAATACGGCGTCGGTGGACAGCCCTAAGCGATACTCGGGTAAGTAGTGCCAAATTCCAAAACCTGAAGTCGAGGGAGTAATTCCCCAGTCACGATTTTCTGCATTGTCGGGAGGTGAACATGAATGCTCCAGGGTAAGATCAGCGTGTGTACATCGCGAATAAGCGCAAGTAGCTCTTCTAACTCATTGTAGGAGGTATCACGACGACTTCGCTTTATGAGCGAGGACGCCCCAGAACCGATCGCACAATTTGATAAAACGAATACTTCGATGGGAACCGTCGAAGTCGCAACCATTGTCGTGTATCGTGGAATATCCCACTGGAAAGGAGAACACTGGTCAGATCTTTCGACCCGGATCCTTCTAAGCATCGGTAGGCGGAAGAGAAGAATAATGTCGGGGTAAATACTCGGGTTTACGAATCGGATGTGAAAGTACGACAGGCTCGCCATGTGGAGCGGGCGGCAAGACTTTAAGAAATGTTTTGCGTGAACGCCAAGCTCAACGTAAAATGCGCCGTCTATGAGCGAAAGCGCCAACTGACGCATCATCCTGATAAAAGTCTCGCAAGGCATTAGCGTATGTCCAAGGTCTAATTTGACCATTTGATGGAGCGGGAGACGAAGGTCGAGCATATTAATGTTATTCATGATTCGAATTGTCGCTTGACGGAAGTTGGGGACTGATTGGAATATCGTGAAACCCAGCGATTGTTGCAACGTAAACGGACAATGGGATGAGCTAAAATCGTTGATAAATATGATATTGAGAGATTCCAACAGTCTGAACCGGCCAGCTCGGATTCCGAGAAAAAATTCCGCATTTTGTTCGCCGTAAACCATGCATTGAAGATGTTGAATTCGTTCGACGTGAGGAAGAATGATTGACCGAACGATGCTAAAATCTCCCCGACCGTACACAAGCTGTTCGACTCCCATGCTCAGTAGATGAGGGTTGGTGGCGCGCAGTCGGAGATGGGCGTCGAGGTCGGTGAGGAAATAAAATGCTAAAGGACATGAGCCGCTTCGTTGAATGTAAACCTCGAAGACTTGGAGAAGTCGAGCGGAGTCATTGTACGGCTTGGAAGAGAAAACGAATGTTTTCCAGCAGGATGGCGTGGAGAGTAACGCTTTCCGCCAATTCTTGCAAACGAGCTGGACGGTGTGTCTTGGGTCCTTTGTGGACGGCGGAAGAATGACAGGAAAGTCTTCGAGCAATTCACCGAAAACTCTGCCCATGATCGTGGGATGGCGTATGCATGTACGCGTTGAATTTTGCATCGTGCAGGTATGAACGTTGAGCACAGAGTAGGCAGGATTATATATTTACTGAATGGACTCTGCAGCAGAAAAGGGAGTAAGAATTTGGCAATAAGGAACGAAAAAACAGCTCACCGTCACTCAAGGTGTTTAGGACGCTTCCGGCTGAGAAATTCTGGGTAGAGGAGCTAAAATACGGGGGGCGAAATCGACATGGACTCGTTGCTTTTGGACGCTGTTTAATTGAAAATCTTAATTCGACATTCAGACAATTTTCCAGGCTCCAGTCCGGGCGAAACTCCCAAAGTGTCTATTTGTTCAAATTTACATCACCCTCGAGGCCTGCGCAATAAACCCTTTCACTCTCTCGGCTAGCCAATTTACATAAAACTGAACCTCAAGGCAAAACATCTGTTGCATTAAGTCAATACCAATCCTACTTCCCTGACTCCAATCCATCCCTTAATGCTCAGTAATGGCAAGAGTGTAATATTCCTATGGTTGATTCGAGGCGGTCTAGATGCTCGGAGCTGTGCGATAAGTATATACGGATGTTCAGAGATACTAAAAACCAAAAAAACGAAGGTTAACTCACCCTGCGTGGTGCAATGCGTTAAGCACAAGAGGAAGGGTCGACCATGCCTTAAACATCGTACCAATTCCATCTAGGCTTGTGATCGGCAAAATAAGATTTCGGGAGCCCAATATGGAAGACGGAGAATCGGACAGCCTCCCGTCGAGAAAACCAGCATTGAAATTGGTTGTAAAGATGTGGGGAATCAATCTGCTCCTGTAAATGTCTTTAGAAAGCACACTGTACCACTCTGATAAATGCCACAGACGATAACCAAAGTATGCAGCACATGCAGCAGGCTAGGATTTGACGAGACAACGCTGGGTAAGGGTAAATTTTGGAATGTTTAGCCTTTCAAGGGTCCCCGTCTATAGATCTTTCCATTCAAGGAAAAGCTGGACCGCACTTTGTGCCTTGAGAGTCGTGTCTGCGTGTCCAAAAGTTCGGAAACTGATATGACATTTTGTCGAAATCCCTCCTCGGCACTATATCTTCGGAAAGCGCTGCTGTAAGGATGAAAACTCGCCCCGACCACGGAACGGCCTCGCTTTTCATACGTGATAGGGCACGTACAAGTTAAAAAGATTTCCCCAGGTGGAATATTAGCGTCGCTCAATGTCGTATTTCAGTGGGACACGAGTCAAGGATGAGGGAGGTCGAGGTCAAGCCAGGGCGGATGTCATCGGCATCCAGTCGGCATCGCCGTGGGCAAAATAATAATTGATCCACCTCCACGACATTCTCCGAGTTCACCCTCACCTTTTCCGTTGGTTGTTCCGTTCTCCGTCACATAATACCGTGCATTAAGGTCATCCTGCCCACCGGTTAGAACATTTACGTTGGATTGTTGCCTCCATGAAACCCACCTCTTAGGCAGAACAGCTCATTCGGATCCTAACTCAGCGCGGTACCGATCGACTGGTCATTGGATATTTCAATAGCACTCCCGTATTTCGTGAGTTGGCTTGTGGATATTCGCATCTATTTTGAACATTTCAGGATTCTAACCTTGTGGTTTTATCCTAGGATATTGCTAGGCTGTCGTACGTCATGCTATAACCTACCCAACAACCCATCCGACAAAACGATTGGTGGAGAGGTTCAAAGTCACGATTTGCTGCGTGGTGTGGGATAGTTTTCTCCCTTGGTAAGTTCTGCTCCTCTTTTCATGGTAATCGTCGAATTGGTCGTGAAATACCCCTTGTTTCGCTGTCTCCTGAACCACACTGACATTCCTTTTATCCAGATTATTTGCTCGATGAAATCATGGTCACCGATATATAGCACTCTCAACTCCATCCCACTGCGAACGTCACAATGACGTAGCAGCCCTCGCTGCCTGCATTTTTCTCTGGATTCTGTCGAACCTTCATCACACCAACAATCCACGCGCCAAGCTCTGCACATCCGACAGCGACGACAACGGACATCCTTTCCGTGAACTCCGCCGACGTATCTCGCGCCCATATTCCTTCTGTTGAGCGACTTGAGGCCATAGTTCGACTCGCCATACCGAGCAGTCCAGCCTCTTCGTTACACACTCAATTTAGACGTTGCCAGCGCATCCGTTGAATCGACATCACGCCAATCACTATCTACCACCAATATTTCACGAATAACGCGTCTACAGCGTCCAGGCCACTTCTTTCCCTCGCTTTTGCGTCGTTAAGTTGAAGTAAACATTACAAGGAGACTTCCAATTCTCAACCCGACCCCTCCTCTGCGCATACATTAACGTTGAACTTGGTGCATCGAGAAAGGAACGTCGATGTGCGGCTCGCAGATCCGGATACAAGTCGAGACTGTTGAATGGTGGTGGGGGAAGACTGTATTGGCGTCGTGAAACGTTGGTCGGCGACTCCATGCAAGCGGAAAATCTTTCGCCCTACTCCCTCAAACGAGCATACATTCGACTCTGGCCTCAATGGTTTGAGTAAGGAACACGGAATAGCTCGGATTCGCAGACCAGAACGCAGAGAGATGCAGCAGGGCCGACGTCACGAAGTTCGAAGCAACAGAAGTGAAGGACGGGCGTCAGCCTGGGTGGAAGGACCGAGGTTTTCAACGTTCATTTCGATGCATCCCCATCCGCTTGCTGTCAACCTTCAGGATGGCGCTTCTGGATCTTAATCTGTCATTAGTGAAGTGGCTGTATATGGCGTCCTAGGCGCGCCAGCAGCAGGACTTCAAAGCGCCAAGTATGTTCGTGCTATCCCATACATGTCCTCGCATTTTCTCATGACTCGTCTGTGGTTTCTCTCAGTATTTGAACTGCTATCGCCTTCCCTTCTGTTCAGTACGACCTGTCTAGTCGTCTCGTTGCTGGTTCGCTGTCGGTGTGGCAAGGAGTGCGTTGAGTGATGAGGGCGGAAAGCGGAGGAAGGTGGTGGATTGACTTTTCAGTCGAGAGATGAGGAGCAGCAAAGAGGCAGATGAACAGCTGGTCGTCTGTCCAGGCGAGATCTATTCGCAAGACACCTCGGCGGACGATTCCTTTGTTGGACAGAAACGCTTGGACCTGTATCCGAGCTGTGCGGCACATCATCAATGCATCGTCGATCATCAGCAAAATTTTCCACTTTGTCCGAGATGCCCTGGTTCGGCACATGGATATCTGGGCTCCATGCTAGTCGAGCACGATGAGTTAGGCGGAGCATGGAAAGCAACGAACGACGAGTGACGAAGAGATTGACTGCGACGACGCCACGTCAGCACCACCTTTAGAGGGCTCAGGCCGGTACACCCAACGTCTAGACTCAATCTTGCTGAAGGCAACCGTGACCTGCAAGCGTTTTGTACGAGTTTGGTTGTCGATTGCACTGTCGCTGCAGGTGGGTTGTTAAACTCTATCCTTTGCATTCTGACGTCCTAAATATGATCCAATGCGGTACTTCCAGGTTCCAAACCTGGTTTCTCCCGCGTCCTCTAAGCTTGGCTAACTGATTTTACAATTTTATCCCCCAACCGGAGTCGCAGTACGAACCAGTACGAACCCATTGTCGTCTCCATATCGTTTTCATCCCTCTTCCTGTTTACGTCTCCGATGAGTATTTTTTCTTCAGATATTTGTCTTGTTTTCTTCCCGATACGTTTATAGAAAAACGCTTCCCATCCGAATGTTACTTGGCTCGGAGCCGATGGAGCTGAAGTCGTCGAACTTCAACTTGTCAGTTCGACGCTTATTGGCATTTATGATTTGGATTTCGACTGATAGCGAGACCTTTTATAAATAGTTCGGCCGACCATCCGTTCTTAAAATAGACCTCAAATCAGTGGCTATGCACCGTTTCTAATCACTCAAAAATTGACCATATGTTTGCGACAAACTTCTTCAACACAATTTGATGCATTGACAGCTCGGTGCACAGATGTGCGACGCTTAGAGTCTGCCAATACAGCCTCCTTTGCTAAAGACGCAGGAGACTTGAGACAAGTTGAGAATTTCACGACTTGCTGACATCGAAGTTCGAGCTTTCGCTCACTCAAACACTCGAATCCAATTGATCTTCTGTGAAGATCTTCAAGATAAATGTTCGTCCTAAAGTACCTGAACTGAGGTGAGTTATGTCAGTGATCCATAATGATATCGGTCATCTTCACCCCGGTCCTTTGCAGGGCTACTACCCCGATGGAGGCGGCCTCCCGAAAGCTTTCAGCACACGTAATGGGAGAGAGGAAATTTTGATGAGCCTAAAACAGCGCTGGGCTTTGTCTAGACGCCCTGCACACATGGAGATCTCGTATAGGCGTCCCACATCGTGATTGGTCACGTCTGACACGGAGGGAACGCAGACTGTTTCGCCGATTGCGCTCCTGTGAAAGTTTAGGTCATCCCACTTCTTGGGCGTCAGCTTCGACAAATTGTGCTTACGGTGCTTACACGACGCAATTTTCATGATCCCTTGGGTATAAAATGGGTCTACATAAGGTAAACGCCATCCAAAGTTTGTTATCGCTGTTCAATGTCGCCAGTCGCCCCAACCCACCTCCTTTTCTCTGCTTTCCCCGCCTGGGGTGAGTATCTCCATTGTAAATTGGTCACTATACTCAAGGCTCTCGTCATTAGGACATGTTCGACCTTTCTGCATCCTGGCCGCTCGGCTAGTGAACGAAAATAAGAACATTATTGTCACGATGATCATCGCTCCAATGCTCCTAGACAAAGCGCAAGCAGAGATTTTGTCTGAATTTCGCGACGGGGCTTCTGAAGATGTACGAAGACGCATAAGGTGACCTTCTATTCCACATTTTCGGTGTTCAACTCATGTGTACGTTTACGCAGGGTTCTCTCGACCTCTGACTCGACCTCTCAGGAGATCGGCGAGCTCATGAAACCACTCGCGGAAACGTATGCGACTGCGTACCAAGCATTGACCGAAGCACGCCCGATCACCTGCGCGTTAAAAGGGACAACCTTCGAAGCAGTTCCTGCGCCAACCGCTATAATTCTCGATGTTAGTAGACCCGTCTATTTAGAAGTTCGCCTCCTCAGCGCTCTTCTTAGTTCTTTGCTCTGCCTCAATTGCAAGTAACCCGCGCGATCACTGGACGTTCTGTCCCAATAACGGCCTGGATAACGGGTCATGCTTCTTCGGTTATACGAATCTTTGGCCCCGAATCCCATGGTGGTCGAGGCGACCTTGGGGCATTAGTACAGGCAGAGGCTGCTCGTACTGGAGTCGCCCCAGAAGTCATTGGTAACAAGGTACGCGTCAATCTCTTGACCATGCTGCTATTTCAGTTACTTACATCGCACAAGGTATACAAACATACTGAAGGAAAAGTGATCAACATCGCTGGGCTACCCGCTATGTACGACTATGAGTATTTCCCTCAGAAGGTATGTCTCTGTCTTCAGAATAAATAAGAACGATTCTTGAGAAATCCATAGCTCCCTTTTGAGGTACCTTTTTCCGTCATTATCAGTGGGGCTCAGACGTATGTTTCGATCTCTATTCAAGTCATATATACAAGAATCTCAAGCCCGTAATAGTGTTCTCCGAGAATGCGACGCCGTCTTCGTGTCATCTGCTTACGCGTTTGAAAACGAGTCTTTGGCCGCTACGAGGAGTTGGTTTGCTGAAGAAAAGAAAGAAACATACGTTATAGGACCTCTCTTGCCTCTTAGCTACGGGACCCTTACCCAGGGCTCGCGTGGTGCGGTTGAGATCGAATCATTCCTTGATAGAATGAAAATTCAACACGGCGAAAAGTCTGTTATATTTGTAAGTTTCGACTTTGTTACCATACTATTGACGGCTTAGTTACACGGAAATAATGCAGATCTCTTTCGGTACTGTCTTCTGGCCTCCAAATTCAGATTATGTCGAGGAAGTCATTGAGGCATTAATTGAGAAAAAGTTCCCATTCGTAAGTCAAGTTGGTTATTTCACAATTTATTAATTTAAGATTATTTTCAATAGATTTTCTGCGTAGCCTCACCATACGCCAATCTTTCCGATACCTTGACCGAGAAGGTTACGTCTTCCGAATTGGGGATGATGACGAAGTGGGCACCACAGCAATTCATTCTCAATCATCCGGTAAGCTTTCGTATGTACCCTGTTCCTTTTCAGTTGAAGTGATCATGTTTGTCTTAGGCTACCGGTTGGTTCCTTACTCATTGTGGCCACAATGGCATCATGGAGTCTCTCGCAGCTGGGGTTCCATTGTAAGTTTTTGTACTCTGAGGCGATGTAGTTTTCTAATCTTTAATTGAATAGGATTGCATGGCCCTTTGAAGCTGATCAGCCAGCGGCAGCTGCGCACCTTACGGAGAACTTGAATGTTGCCATCGAACTGATCGAAGTTAGGACCGGTGAGCACGGCTTAAAGCCATTGCTCAGAAATGGACGCGCTGCCAAAGGTACTCGTGAAGCTGTTGGATTAGAAATTAGACAAGTTGTCGATTCCTGTCGTGGGGACAAAGGAGAAGAATTGCGAAAGAATGCAGAATATATGCGGGTGAAGTTTGCGGAGGCTTGGGAGGAAAACGGAATCAGTAGAAAGGAGTTGTGTGCCTTCTTGGAGAAGTTTGTTTAGACAGTGACTAGTTTAGTTCAATGCCGACTATACGGCGTGTGTTGAATATTCGAATCTGAATAGCAATTCAGTACAATGTTTGGCTTCAGAAAAGACGGTCCGGTTGCTCCGAGTCAGTGAATCACATTCTTCTTCCCACGTATCCTAGATTCCAAACCGTCTTCCTCGACTTGCCTCCACCTATGCTCATGGATCTGATTATACGATATTCGTCAAATTACAATGGATTTTCTACCTTTGCATGCCAGCAGTATTCGTTGTTCATGGTATCGTGCGCTACTTGTATCCCGTGGATGACGCTCTGTCCGCAACTCCGCTGTTCAAGCATTGGTTTTTCATAGACCTTTGGCCTATCTACACCTCTTTTGCGTCGTTCACGGTGCATTACGTCCTCGGGATCTCGGGCCTTCTTCACTTCACAGGCTGTCTGCAACCCCCAATCTTCATGTATCTTCACGCGTCTTCACGCTGTCCCGGCATCTCAGACTTGGTTGTCGACTGACTTGCTCTTTGTTACCTGACTGGAATGGAGCGGTAAACAGGCGGCTCAATCTAAATATCCCCAGGGCTACACACATGGATCTCCCGCGAAGTTTCCCGCAGCATTCGTCCACCCACAAGGCTATTGCGTAATTTTAGCTCGCTGGGGCGAACAATGACCCCGTATCTTCTCGTTTCTTCTCACAGATAAAGGGAAGTGTCAATACAAGGTGTATATGTCGACACTAGCGTCGAACGTGCTTGATATACTTAGCACACCTCACTCCATAAATCCAGAAAATAACCACCCCAACATTTATTCAAGACCCTGTTCTCGTTTATATCCCAACTATGTTCCGCGTTGACCTACTATGTCTTTTCCTTTTTTTAGCGGCATGCCTCGATGCAGAAGCTAAGCCAGCCTCAAATCCTTCTGTGTCGACACCTGTCGTAATAGCAAAACAGCCATCGTCTACGCGAACTACATCGACGGGAATCACATCCAAGCGACCCACTTCCACGAGCACGAGCACGACGGCCTTTTTCGCGACCCCACCGGCTTCTCTGAGCGTTCCAGCCGATTTCACTGCTGGTCCATTCTTTGCAACTGACTTTCTTCATGCGTTCTTCAAAGGTTTCGAAGCCACTCAAACTTCTTTCGAACCCCAGCCTCTCGTCACTGATCCAGTTGTGAGTGCCTTTCGCTTTATGATGATGCTTTCGTGCAATAATAACATATTTGTCCTACAGTCGAGAACCGTCTTCCCGCTTGATCTTACGAATCCAAAAACAATTCCAACGCAGAATGTTAACGACCCTGTTGTCCTTCCTCCGTCGTTGTTAATCAACTCGCCGACTGTAATATCCCCTTCAACAAATCTTTCAACTCCGGGCTCTATTCGGTTACGTCAGATTGCGTTCAACGACATTACTGCTATTATCAACAATACTGCGAAGACCTTCTCAACTACATGCCAGCAGTGCATTGCGAGTTTGGTTATCTACAAGGGTCTTGCGTTAACGGCGCCGTGGGAGGTACCGCAGCTGTTGATTGAGATGTGTCATTTCGTCAACTTCAACGGTGCGTGTATTGTATTTTGTGATCTACCTGGGTTTATGGACTTTTACTTTTGTAGCTTTTGGAAGCTGCGAAGCTGAATTTATGGCAAATTCTGACGGTCAAATCGCGACCCAATTACTTGGCAATGCGGATGTCACTGGACAGGATGGTCTGGTGCGGAATGTTTTCGATATAACTCTCAAAAATTTACGGTTAAAGACTATTTCAGTGGATTTGTGCGAGGGACGTGATTGGGCTCCGCAAATCATGCCCTCAACCACCTCCAAATAACCTTACCGCTCTTCTCTCAACCTGGTTCGAAAAGCCCAAGCCCCCAAACGCCAGGGCTCCTCCTCCGAGCGGAAAGCCGAACTTGCGTGTTGTTCATCTTAGTGACTTGTAAGTCTTGATTAATATGTACACGATTGACGTCTTGCTCACTGCGAATCTGGCTATTAAAAGCCACATTGATCCTCGTATGTATCTCTCCTTTTGATAACCTAGCAGAATAACTATTTTTACTACTGTCATTCACAGGTTACACCATCGGTACGGAAGCCAACTGCACTGATTTCCTTTGTTGTCGGCCCGGGGTCAGGTCCGTTAAAATTCTTTTTCCTCCCTTGGAATCGCTCTGATAGAAGACGTGTGCTATTTTAGTTCGTCTACTGGGCAGCTCTTGCTGCCTGCTCCCCGATTCGGCGCTTTCGAATGCGACACTCCCTGGAATTTGGCGAATGCAGTCATGCACGCCGTTGGTCCCTTGACTGGGACTGCCAGCGGAACGAACAATGGGGGAGCCAGTGAGTACTTGCGTCTAACGGTCAGGCACCATCCGCCTGTGGCGAGTACTTAAAATAAACACCTCGACAGAGAATAAAAATGCCTTTACAATCTTCACAGGCGATCTCACTTCGCATGATAACGACAACCAGCTATCCCGCGCTTATGTAGAATACGTGGAAAGCGCTGTTTATAGTTTGTTCAAGGCTTATCTAGCGGGTCCGGTCTACGCTGTCATGGTGCGTACATCTTTATCTGCCCCGCAGTTCGGATGAACTTTTAAATTGTCAATAGGGGAATCACGATACATGGCCTCAGGCATTTGACGCGCCACATAGCATTCAACCACAAACTCTGTCGAACCAGTTTGAGTGGAATTACGGGCATTTGGCGGAGTAGGCAATATGGTTATTTTTTGGTCCTCCTCCCTTTCTAATCAATTCTGCAGTTTGTGGGAGATCGAAGGCTGGATTTCATCCGATGTTGCGAAGGTCTCAAAAGCAACGTAAGCTCACGGATACTCCACCAAAGGAGTTGACCTGCTAACCGCCTGTTTAGATATTCTGCTTACTCTACAATTACGCCGTTTGGATTAAAGATCATTACGTGCGTCACTGCTACGAGCTAATAACAAGTACTCGAGTATGTACTTAAATTTCTACAGTTTGAACACCGATTTCTGGTACAAAGATAAGTGAGTTCTCCGTATAAATTCGTATGTAAATTCATAGTTAGCTGACTCTTCTCCCTCATTCAGCTGGTTCAAGTGAGTACTGCCTCGGGGTATCTCCTCATCTAACTCAAATTCATTCAAATTGTCCAAGTTTCATCAATGTGAGTGGTAATTGTGTATCTAAGGTCGACTGATGATCCCGTATTTACTCTTCATTATCCAGACCACCAATCCTGACGTGAGTGGTATGCTCCGCTTCTTGACGGATGAGCTACAGGCTGCCGAGGATGCCCATCAAAGAGTATGGATCCTCGGACACGTCCTCCCAGGTTCGTCAAATTAACGTTTCCAGATCACGAAAAATTAATCATACCATCGATATAAGGCTGGGATGGAACTGCCGTCCTCATCAACGGTCCTAATTTATTTTATCAAATTATCGACCGCTTCTCTCCTCATGTCATTGCCAACGTGTTTATGGGTCATATTCATGATGAAGTTCGTTATATCTACTATGCGTACGTAGATATTTGTCTCAAAATTCTATACGAAGGCTTATATCTTGGTAATTTAGAGACAACGCCACTTTCATAGATAGCACCACGGCGCTGACAACTACCTGGGTCGGCGGATCTGTTACCCCTCTCGCTGGGTTGAACTCTGGTTCTCCGAGGAGCTGCAAGGAAAGAATTCGTTTACTGATTAATTGCTTACAGGATTCAGCATGTACGAAGTAGACCCAGTGACCTTTGAGTATGTCTTTGCCACCTCTTTTCGAATTGACGCTCATGCCGCATAGCATCATGGAAGCGTATACATGGTTTGCCGACGTCAATGATTTCAATAAACTGGACAATCAAACAGAGGTTGGCGCTGCGTGAGTTCGTTAAACCTGCCTTCATTGATCCGTTCACAAGTCGGCATTTAGGTACCATTTTGAATACAGTACTCGCGAAACTTACGGCAGAGGTTTCGATTGGCCAGAAACTGCTCCACTAAGTCAACAACAGCGATCCTTCAAGTTTCTGTCGAGTTACAATTGACTTTGAATTTTAGATGCAACCTGGTGGCATTTGGTGACTGAGAGTACGTGTCTTGGACAGGTCGGAGGGGGACTTCTAATAATTATAACGCTCACTTTAGGTTTCACCAAGAACCTCACTCTCGTAGATACCTGGACCTTAAACCAGGGACGTCAATCTGCGCTTACAGTGCCGGTAAGTGAATTTCCCGATTGACACTCAACTCTGAGAACATTCTATGCAAATTTAGTGCGATGATACGTGCCGCAAAGCCAGAATTTGTTACATGCAAAGTGGATCACCTCCTATTGCAGCTAAATCGAACTGCTCGACTGGGTTTGGGAGTGTTCAAGAGTGATTCATCACACATGATTTTGGTAATGGTCGCAGAACAGACGACGTTTGATAAATATTTACTCTGGATGGCATGTACGATTAGCTTTCCAGGGCTCTCCCTTCGAAATATCAAACGCTTGTACTCTTCCAATTGTCTTGAACTCTCGGTTAGTGTGACGACCTGTAATCAAAATTTCCTCATAAAACACCTGATCATTCCTGCCAGCAAATACAGCGCATTCGTGTGCGCGTGATGCGCCAGCTCACTCTCCGCCTTGCCGTCTACCTGAATATATTTTCATTTTAGGATGCCAAGATTTTCGAGCTTGGGCTGCGATTATCCCACCATACGTATTTTATTCTATTTTTACCATGTAAACCTCGGTATATTCTCCTTTGCGAATCGATAATAGGCTGCTGATGACGCCGTTCCTATAACGAGACAATCGACCAGTGATCCAGTGCCAGAGAAGTTCCGCTCGTTTGATAAAATCTTCTATTAAAGGCAACCAGTTCTGTGCTTTCGTGTCGGTCGTCCTCTCGGCTTTGCTTCTGTGATACTTTTCAAAAAAAAAAACCATATGTTCGCCGATGCATAAGCAGCGAAAATTATAAATCGCCCAGCAGATAACGGAAGGCATTCGGATATTCTGAATCAATGCGCTGTTGGCATCGCTTCTGTATTATTTAAAAAGAGGTTAGTTAAAGTCCTCGATTTTCCATTCCTCGGGAAATCTAAGGACTGTCGTGCTTTACAATGCTGTCGAAATTTCTCTTCTTTTCGGTGTTTATTGCAGCGGCCTTAGGCAACCCTCTGTTCCTGAACAAAATCGTCCACGACCAGCGAAGCAGCGCGCCAGAGGGATTCATCCAACAGGGAGTTCCTCCTCGTGACCAGTCAATTAAGCTCCGCGTAGCGCTTCGCCAGAATAATATTGCTGGACTTGAGGATGAATTAATGGCTGTCAGCACTCCTGGAAATGCACGCTACGGACAGCACTTATCCAAAGAAGAGGTACGCACCCGCAACTCATCTACGCGTTTCGTATGTTTAAACGGTTCTCATAAGGTTGAAGCTTTCGTTACGCCGACTGCTGACACGGTTTCTCTGGTTAATCAATGGCTGCTGAGTAATGATATCTCCCCAGAGACCGCGTCACCAGCTGGCGACTGGCTTCAATTTTCTATACCGATTGCAAAAGCGAACTCTCTCCTGGGCGCCGACTTTCAACTGTTCAAACACGCCGAAACCGGGAAGGAGTTCATTCGAACACTATCTTATTCCATTCCAGCTGCATTACAAGACCACATCGATGTCGTTCATCCTACTACAACGTAAGTTCCAAACTCCGTTCGCGATTCCGAACCTATTACGATTTTTCGACAGTTCGATAACCCACACGTCCACCTCCCATTCATCTCAACTCCCAAACCACCTGCACGAGGACCTCAAGAACGAGCCGCGGATCTATCGTGTTCATCAGCAGTCACTCCTCCATGTCTGCAAGCCCAATACGGCATTCCTACCACTCCCGCGACTCAGTCGTCCAACGTCCTCGCAGTCTCCGGGTTTATCCAGCAGTTTGCTAACCAAGTCGACCTCGCCACCTTCTTGCGTGTATTTCGCCCAGACATGTCGAACGCGACCACTTTCACTCTTGAAACCTTGGATGGCGGGACGAACCCACAATCGAAAAGCCAGGCCGGCGTCGAAGCTAATTTGGACATTCAGTACACCATCGGGCTTGCCACGAAGGTACCTACTACGTTTATCTCCGTTGGGAGTAACTTTCAGGATGGCGCGCTAGAAGGATTTCTCGATATCATCAACGCTCTTCTTGCGCAAGCAAATCCTCCTACCGTCCTGACGACGTCTTACGGCCAAAACGAAAACACCATTTCTCGAAGTCTGGCGAAGTAAGTACACTGATCAGTTGTAAAATTTCATGTCCCAGCATATGTACTAACCAAAAAATCGACCAGTACCCTATGCAACGCCTATATGCAACTCGGAGCACGCGGTACCTCCATCCTCTTCGCTTCGGGAGATGGCGGCGTGTCCGGCTCCCAATCTGCCACCTGCAAAACCTTTGTCCCAACGTTCCCCTCCGGCTGCCCTTTCATGACCTCCGTCGGCGCTACCTCCGGGAATCCCACCGAAACAGCCGCGACCTTCTCCTCTGGCGGCTTCTCCAACTATTTCGGGCAACCCTCCTACCAGTCCGCCGCTGTTAAGTCTTATTTGACCGCGCTGGGGACAACGAACTCGGGGAAATTCAATACAACGGGGCGGGCATTCCCAGACGTGTCTGCGCAAGGCGAGAACGTGGAGATCATAATAGCTGGCACGAGCGAGCCAGTCGCCGGAACGAGTTGCTCTAGCCCGATCTTCGCGAGCGTGATTGCACTGTTAAACGACCAACTGATTGCGGCTGGGAAGTCGCCACTCGGGTTTTTGAACCCATTCCTCTACTCGACGGCTGGTAAGGCTGCACTGAACGATATCACAACCGGTAAGTCCTCACAATCCTACGAAGAATGGAACCTCGTACTTACTATAAACGTAGGGAGTAACCCTGGATGCAGCACAAACGGCTTCCCAGCCAAAGCAGGTTGGGATCCCGTCACTGGCCTTGGAACACCCAATTTCGCAAAATTAAAGGCAGCTGTAGGCCTATAAGGGATATATGACGGTTGTAGTAACATCTATACCATATGCTACGCTAGAATTTGAACATATTTCCTGGCCAAAGCGTGCATGGGACAACGTCGAGAATGGCATGTTGTCTTTCCGTCAAAATAGGCGTCAGGTTCAAATCGTCTGCAAGGAAACGCGACTCACAGATACAGCGTTCGAAATAAGACGGCCTCTTTCTCCACCTGTATCGTCCGTCCTTCCGAGTTCCAACCCAACGCGTCTCACTGCCTGGTGTTAAGTAAAATAAACACTGGCTGAAATCCTTCGTACAGCGTGACGCCTGAAATCAGTATGGCGTCCACCATCCAACCTACGAGCCGCAGACTAACCAAGCTAGGCAAGGGAAGAATGGTCGTTACTCCAGAGGGAAGCCCAGGCGGAATCGATGTGTAGACAATGTAAGGGCATCTAACAGAGTATTAGGGACGATAAAAACGAAGTAGAGTACCCACAAAGGCTGAAACGTACTCAGACAGACAAAATAGACCCTTCGCTGGCACTTATTGCATGTGTAAAGACCTTCGTGTTGTCGCTGGTTCGACGCGATTAACAAGTCGGCGGTCATGAATTGACCTGCCAACATCTTGATGGCAAGCTGTAACTAGCATAGGCCAAGAACGACAGGGAGCAGTGGAGATGATAAGTATCGCTGAGCCCAGATCGTGGTGAACAGTGAGTGTGGTGGCGAATAATTTCTCACGGGCGGGGTCGCGGTTTCCAACCGCAGCCAAAGCCAGCTCAGAAATGATATATTAATGATAGACCATCGACCGACAAACTACGCTAATAGATTGAAAAATCAGTTCGACGGGGGCATGTATAGAATTGAAAAAAAAGAAGACGCCTCCATCTAGAAATCTAGAACGAGGCAGACATGCATAGAAGTCGAAATTCCGACCGTGTATTTGAAAATAAGAGGTCAAAACTTTAGTTTTAGTCCTGTATCTTCTCCTTTTCCTCCATACTTTCTACATGACGGTCCGAAGAATTTGAATCATCTCCTTGGACGACATGTTTGCCGAGCTGTTCAATCATTGCGACTTCATCTTCGCCGTCGAATATACTGTAAAATTTTAGTGTACTCATTTATATTATTTCAAACGGAACGTACGCTGCCGTTTCTTCCAATGTGCGCTGGAAATAGGTAGATCAGAAACGGATAGATTTTGAGGAACTCGGATGGTAACTTACGTTCTTAGTCTCGACAAGGTACAGCCAGATGAATATGAGCTCGAAGGTTAGCCAAGCGATATATACGGTCTAAATTTTGATATATATGCGCGTCGGTAATTTGTTGGGCTCATTGGCGAGGAATCACGCACGTAATATTTCCATCCAATGCTACCGAATGATGGTCAGGATGGTCAATGATTAAACTCCGAGTGAGAGCACAACTTACTTTTGAAGTGCGATCGGGTTGACATATCTTTGGCAACGGAGTAAGTGCTTGCATAAATTTCGGACAGCTTGTGTAACACTTACTGGTTGAAGATCAACGAAAGACAAATCGTGAAATTAAAGACGGTAAAGCCTCTCGACCGCAGGTTATATGGCAAGATTTCGATCGTGTACCTTGAAAGGTGTTAGTTAACGATGGCTTCGGTTTATTTTCGAGGTCTTTGATCGACGAAACTCACGTAACGATGAGCGGAGAGTAGGCCAACTTAAGTAAAAACAGACGTTGGAACATGGTTATCATGCGAATTGTAGGAATCTCACCGTGTAAAATGTGGAAAACAAAACTAGAAAAGTTCTCGGTTTAGAAATGCGGATCAATGGTCAAGAAAGTGGTCTTACTGATCATCGCGATGAAAGTATGGGCCGTCGCCGGGTTTCCCCTCTCACTGTAGAGCGCGAAACAAATAGTTTCAAGAGTCCATGCTACGAGCATGCCTGTTCCAACGGATTAGCCCATGGATGACTCTTCGTACAAAACATGTCAAGAGACCGACCTGCCGTAGAAATGAGGAATAGCTTTCTTCGGCCGATTTTATCGCAATAGAGGGAAGCGAAAATGCAGAGGGCAAAGCTGTAGATGGAAAGGATTCCATTCTGGGACCGTAGAAATAAATCACAGCAAACAAGAAGAGAACGAGAAGCAACATACGATAAGAAGTTGGATTGTTGGGCTTGTTACTTAACCGGTCCGTGAGTTAGTATATGCGTCTCATGAGCTGTAAATGGAATGAACGAACTTCCAATTGCGTCGAGCACTTTATTGAGGTCTGTGAAACGACTTTAAGAGATAAGTCAAATGGCCACACCAAAATTACTTACAATAAGAGCTGCGGTCAATAAACGATTAGTACAGGTTGTCAAGCAGTGCAAAAATAACTCACGCCAATCCGTTCCCGGACCACTGAGAGAAGAATGCGATGGCGATGATAATCCTCATGCGCTTCCTATTCCCTGGCGTTTTGAAAAGCGTTAGCCATCCGACGCTCTTCGCCACTTCGCTGTCGAGCTGAATGGTGGCTCGAATTTCTTGGAATTCAAATTCCACAAGAGGGTCCTTCCTACAGAGAAGAAAGGGTTATTCACGCGATAAAACGTGAAAAGGACGAGCTCATACTCGTTTCCATTGGCGTGATAGTACGCAAGAGTGTGCAGAGCTTCTTCTTCCCTGGAAACATTCGTTCGATGAATCTTACAGGTAGTATGACGACGATTACATACCTTCCTTTGCTCATCAGCCATCTGGGCGATTCGGGCACAAACCAGATGAAGCACAGCTGAATGACAGAGGGGAATCCCTGGATAGCCGAAGGAATTCTCCACGACCAGCTTGTGTTGATGTGGAAGGTCCCAAAAGTCTGGGATTAGGTATTGGATTTGAGATTACAGGGCGAAAGCGCTAAAACATACCGTCCAGGCAGCGATTATGCTTCCGAAAATCCTGGGATAAATCAAATAAGTAGGAGAAAAACCATCGCATGAAAGCGTCAATCGTACCATAAGCTGTTATAGAGCGAGGTTATCTGCCCTCTTTGACCTGCGGAACACGTCAGGAAATTTAATGGAAAGGCTACATATACTAGACCTACTAGGATATGCCAACTCCGAGATCAGCATGGGCGAGCCCGTCGCAGCGAAGTTCAGTCCGAATCCAATGAGCCAACTATTGAGATTAATAGGATCTCAATGAGCTACCGTATTGAACGTAAAACCGGGTATAAAAACTCACCGAGCACCGATAAACATGTGTACATTCTGCGATGCGGTCTGGAGAACAGTTCCTATGATCATCAAGCATGCTCCCCACACGATACAGGACCTCCGTCCTAGAATATCGGCCATGTAAGGCGCGAACGGGAGGGCGGAAAGCGATCCGATGTTCTGTATACAGCAAGATGAGTGGACTGAAAACGTATGGATGAAGAGAGCGATTGGTCTTACCTGAATAGCACCGAGCAATCCAAGCTGGATAGCACTCGTCAAAACCAGTTATCAGCAGCAGTGTGTTTTAAATAATTACCGATCCACCAGTAGGGTGGTGAAAGGCGCTTTGCCATTGCGGCAAAGATTGCAAGCCGTCTTTGAGTCGTTGAGATCTTGACGGAATACAGACGAAGAGATGGGTACTTACTAACCATGCTGCCTGGAAATATTCGAAGAGAAATTAGATTCATTGATTCAATTATGAGGAAATAACTCGCCGTCGTATCCATTCGTAGAGGAAGTGACAAGTCTAGCGTCGTAATGTGTGATATTGAAGTTACTATTGAAGAGATCTAACGGGAGGCCTACATTATGACGATCCAGAAATTCAATAGGATCAATCCTGCGATACGTTCAGCGCATTTACCGGAACTAAGCTAAGTAAGAACATACGACGGTTCTTGTACCACGGTCTCTGGTCAAGGAGGTGTTCATAGCTACGAACATCACCTGGAGAGGCCGTAGCAGTAGCTCCAGCGCCCATATCGAAGAGGTTCTAGGTGAGCGGGTGCCACAAAACGGGGCGACTAAGAGGTCCAGCGCAAGTCCTGAACAGTACCGATGTATTTAAAGTCGTGAATCCAAGGTCCGTGCAATATTTTGTATCGATTTCGGGCAGATGTCGGGCCGCAGTACGACTGGATATTGAATGGGAAAAGCGAAAACAAACCTTCTTGGGCAAGAGCTTCCGTCTTCGAGGGGAGGAATCGTATGAAGCAGCGTCAAGTGACGCGGAAAGTCAGTCCTGGAGCAGTCAGGGCTCCACCAAGAACGTAAGTGTCACCGACGATAATGTGGAGGTAGACGTATTCTGAGAGTGCATAGGATAAACGGATTGTCCGCTGAGAAGAAAGAGACTGAGATGGGGGCTCCAGAAAAAGATATCGATCCATTTACCTCGATACGAGAAGTTAAGACGAAGTTCTGCACCGCTTTATTCCCAAGTTATCCCTTCGATGGGTGAGCTTAACCCATTTTCGACTGTTATTCTATTTTCGAGGTGTCTATTTCTTCACCACTGCTTCACGTCGAGTCAGCACAAGAGAACCTTCAAGAAATGTACTCACAGTAATTAAAAAATGGGAAATAGTTGAGCGGATGACGACGACTGTGAAGGTACGTATGCCACGTACCAGAGCCTCTCCAACCGTGACGAAACGAAAGAGACGAGTTGATGTCGTGTCAGGACTCATGCGCGGTGGTAGCTATTCGTGATATGTTCATTTACTTTTGAATTTTTGTACGGTCGGCGTTCGTTCTAGGAGCGAAAGCAGACCAGACGAGCGGACCATCAAACGACAAGAAAAGCACGGGTTTCAAGGAAGAGTGGCCTCAAGCAGCGGCCGCGGTGATGTTCAAAAGAGACGCTATCCGTTATTTTTAAGACCCAGACCATCAGAAAGAATGAACGAAAATAGTTTACGGTGTGCAGAGACCAGGATCCCAGTCACCCCCTTCGAGATTGGCCAGGAGCAGAAGCATGATACGAGTCGCAGTGCTAGCAGCGACTGAGAAAAATCGTAGAAACATTGCAGAAACGCCCCGAGCGCAAGGACTTCCAGGCTAGAGCATAGTGATTAAAGCTAGAGGGAGATGAGAACCACGGGGAACGTCAGTAGCATGGACGGTACGTAGAATACGTTGCGTACCTAAAGTTGTATACCTCGAAGACGCCTCTGAAGATAGTTATGTTTGTTTGTGTGTGTAAATTGTGGCTATTGATAAGATAAGATATTTTCCAGTTGTGATTCGAAGTCTTCGTCTGCGCAACCCACAAGACGAGGCGTGTATTTAAATAATGCGACGAATTTTCACTTGGACTTGTTTTTGCGTACTCGACATACCTAGGTGGAGTTCTCAAAGCATGCCGACTATGCCGACGCGACAATGCGAGCCGACGAGTCGCTGAGGGGCAACCTGGATTGACCTGGAGTCCAACTAGAGTCTAGAGTCAAGGATTTATTCCACTACGAATGTAAAGGAGTCTTGTGTTTCTTATGCACTGTCTGAAATGCACGCGCTACTTTCTATTAAGCACGAAGTAGAAAAGTCGCCACAAATTAATGCGAATCTCTGAATTCGAGCTCCGCAGTTATCGGCGCTGTTGTTGAATCCGTGATGACCTGCGATTTGTCATCGCGTTTTTCTTCCTCTCGCTCTCTTTGATTCCCGCCACCCGCCCACCCAGTTTTCATCCACTCGAATCCGTCGCATACAATGGGTAGGAGGAAGATCGAAATTGAGCCTATCACGGTGAGCTATTCTTAGTGTCATACCTTTGTTCGAACTTAGAGATTTGGTTGGCCGGATGTTGCGATTTGGATTTTTCGTCACTACTTAGCTTCTCCTTCATCTTCTTATTTTTTGGCATTTACTCATATTGTTATTCTCTCGTTTTTCAGCAGGAGAAAAACCGCACAGTTACGTTTGTGAAGGTACGCAGTTTCGCATTCATTTCGCTAACTATTTTTGTGTCCTGATGGGCTTGGCGTTTTCCTTTTTTCGTTGCTATTCTTATCTTTGTATGACCCAACGTTCACCGATCCTTCCTTCACTACGAACCTCGACGACCCGCTGGACGATACGATAAGCAGCGTATGAATGGCTTGTTCAAGAAGGCGTATGAGCTTGGGGTTTTGTGTTCAGTCGATGTTGCCGTCGTCATTCTGGGTATGTTTTCCCATTCGCGTGTTTTCGAGGGTCGCTGACGACGTTCTATTTTTAACCTCACACTTAAACAGAGCGACGACCTGGACGTGACGAGAAGTTGTACGAGTATGGCTCGTCCGATATCAGGGAGATTGTGCAACGACAACTGGAGGTACGTCGCCACTGCTCTTTTCATTCGGATCATTCTCAAACAAATCGTTCGTTCGCAGCATCACGGCGAACGGGTTTCACGCGGGCCAGCTTACTTTTCGAACGTAAAGGACGACGAGGAAGCAGGTGAAGGCGAGGACGACATTGAGCGAGAGCGAGATGCTGTAGGTGATTCTGAGGCAACGTGGACGAATGCAGGAAAGGTAGGTTCTCCGTGTCGTTCTCGTCTGAACGATTGCAGTAACCTCCCATTGTGCAGAGCGGATTCGAATCCACGCTATACTACTCGTACAAGAACAATGCAGCCCATACGCATTCTTATCCACCAACACGTACCCCTCAGCCTACGCAGTCCACCAGCAACGACAGCTCTGGCTTTTCAAGTGCGAGAGACGATGCCAATGCCAGCACCGGAGTCGTCTCTCACCTCCCTGTTTCGAATGACCGTACCTCGGCTGACCTAACCCGTCCTACGAAGCGTCGTCGATCGAGGCTGGATATCATGGACCCAGGGCGCAGGTCTCCAGCGAGCGTCAGGTCGGCTGGGTATATGCATTCAGATGGGGATCGATTAGGAGAGGATACGGGACGTTATTGTCGGCCCATCCTTCCAGCTCCAGTTCCGAGTCGTCAAAGGTTTCGATTTCTGACACAGGGTACCTGTTCTTCTATCTGCAGATTTGGTGACACATGGTCCTAGCAGCACCGAGAGCTCGTTCGACCTCTTCTCCGTGGCCAACTCGGGTGGTTCTCTTACAAGAAACGTAAAAAAGGTCTTCAACGACGACGGCGATGGAGGAGCAGGTTGCAGCAGCACCTCGAAAACCGTCAGCCTTCGCTCCGGCGGTTCCAATGGAGGAGAAGCGAGGATCTCGCCCCAGGACGAATTCGGCGCGATATTTGTGGGCAGGAAGAAACGCGGTGGAGGTGGGAAGCGCGGTGGGCAGGGTATCAGGACGAAGACACGGAATGGGGGTGAGAAAATAGAGGAGACGCCCTTGTTGGAGGTCGAGCGTAACGATGTGCAGATGTATATTCCAGCATTGAGAGGTGAAGGGGATGGAGAGAAAACGGACAAGGGAGAAGTTGGGGGCGCGAGGTCGGGTGAAAATGTGAGCACGCAGACAGGCGATGCTGAAGGTTAGCATGACGAACGGTTGGTTGAGCTGTTTGAGACGATTTTGGTCTTTTTGATGCTTTCTTTGCGCCTTTCTCGATGTTCTGATAAGTGTTTTGAGATTTTACAGTACAGCACAATGTTTTACTTCGAAATATTGTTTTCTTGACCACAATATTTGCTCCCTAAACGCCTCGAGCTCTATCTTCCGATGGACAGGCGGCAGGTCGCTTTTATAGAAATTACCTAATAATCTACGAGTCTGAATTCGGACGACATGCCCCTTGCTCCCGTCCACGATGACCAAGCCCCCAGAGATTCGAGTATACGCTTCGTTCCCTAGCACCGTGGCGCTTGGGGCCGACCTCAACCTCGACTCCGATAACTGAAATTGGGTTCTTTGCCTCTCGTTTCTGGTCGAGACGCTGAATGCACTCAAATTCTCGCACAAGCCGTACAAATGGATTCGCTACGCTATGGGATGCGTAGTCGGAGCACACGGTGACCTCTCTTCCAGTCCTGCCAGTTTTAGTATCGCAAATTACAACGATAACCTCCCAGCTGACTCCACCGCTCTGTACTATTGGATCAGTGACGACGAGAAGCGGAGGATATTTCCTGAAGGCTTTGAAGTTAGGGGACAACCGAGACTTCTAGTGCTTTCACCGCTCGGATGGACAAATTCCACTCCGATGTTGCGGAGCGCGATGGTAATCGATGCCTCTTGACAGGTATGACGGCTTTGATTTGTGACGCCGTGTACCTCTTGGCTCACGGCAAGGGCGATGAGGTGCGCTATCGTACCCTCTTCCTTTTCTGAATCCTGCTTACTATTAGACGACAGTAGTACATTGTAAATTATACTCAGCGTCGTAGCTGAGACGCGACTGGTGGCGACATCGTACAAGACATCAATAACGTTCGAAATAGGCTTTTCCTGAATAAATTGACTCATGCTGGATTCGGGAAACACATCGCTTTCTTACCCGTGCGTAATCGTTTCACTCAACCAAACAAAAGCGAACCGTCTTAAATTACTAGACGCCTAACTTCGCTATGTGACCACGGCCGATATCGACCCCACCGCACCCCCTGAAGAGAAAAATATACAGTGCACCTTTTCGAACCTAATGTCACAGAATTTCTTGGGGGTCCTGCTGCTCTTCCTTCAGGTACTCCACTCCGGATATCTGATGGCCCTGACTGGCCGCCCGATATTCTCTTAGGGTTATGGGGCACTTTTTCGTTGGTAGGGTAGGGTAGGGTAGGGTAGGGTAGGGCTCGTTTGGTGGTAGGGAAGGGCAGGGTAGGGCTCGCTCGGTGGTAGGGATGGGCAGGGTAGAGTGGCGGTATGTAGTACGTTTGTGAGGAGTCTGTTGAAAATGCGAACAGAGACGACTGCGGAACGCACAGCGGTGGTCCCTTGAAAAACGCGAATGCGAGTGGATGCTAGAGTATGTAGTCAGTAAGTGAGTGCTCCCTCGAAAATGTGACGTGCCCACGTACCGGGTACAGATGGCGAGTGTGTTTGTGAAGACATCTTGTTCCTGGAACAAGATGGAAGTGAGCAGTTGAAAAACTCGAGGTAAATTATTCCTGGAACAAATGGCAAGTCGCCACTCGAAAATGTGTACTGACTTTCTCCGGGAACAAGTCTTACTTGTTCCAGGTGCATGTACAGACGCTCTCTCACTTAGTATGTCGTCACCCTATCCCTGACTCTAATGTCATTCTTATAGTGTATGCTTGTATTTTCGCAACGTCTCTGTCAAATTTCTGCCGAATCTCACAATTCTGAATTCATTCGACGACGAATTACGACCAGTATTAACGTGGCAAGTATCAGAATTATTGACCGTCGCGTTCATTTTAAAATTTGCTCTAACATCTCTAATTCTGCACCAAATATTTCGGTCATAGACTCATTCTACGACGAATACTAGTCTTTACTGTCGCCCCAAATTTCAAGACGATCGCCCTCCACGTTCCTCTGAAATTCGCATTTTCCTCCCTCTCACAGTCATTTATCTACCTTCACTTCGCTTTTTTTTGTAGATTGGTCCAGTTAATTGCTCCAGAAGCAATCAATTACTATAGTGGCAGGTGAAGCGGTTTCTTTGTGTTCCAGGAACAACTCTGTTCGCTTTCCCTGTTGTTATGATAGTGTCTTGTTCCAGGATCATGTAAGACTCAAATCTTCGAAAATCACAAATTTCGGAATTTCTCTATCAGTTTTTCGTTGAGGATCACGATTTTAGATTCATTCGACGACGAATTGCGACTTCTATTAACGTACTAAATATCAGAATTATTGACCGTCGCGTTATTTTATTACACTCAGTTCAGTACATCTCTCTACTGGTTTATTGAAATTGTGAAATTGTCTGTAACATGTCCGATTCTGCACGGTTTTTTTCGGTCGTTGGCTCATTCTACGACGAATATCAATGTCTAGTGTCGTTCCAACATACAGAATGATCGCATGTGGCGTTCGTCTGGAATTCGGTTTCTTACAACCAGTCAGTCGGCACTTACCTTGGACTAGATTGATCACCGTCAGGTCACAGCGTCAGGATTAGGGATAGGATTAGAGAACATACCCTTCAAAAACGCGAAAGGGATCACTATGTACTTGTACCTGGAACAAGAAGACGGCTGGTCTCGAATCATTGCCTTATTACTTGTTCCGACAACATACAGCAGTCCTTTCAAAAACGCGAAGGGACTCGCTCAGTACTTGTTCCTGGAACAAGTCACCATCGCATTTTCGAAGGAGTACTCATAAATTGGTCCGAGAACAAGTCTGGACTTCAAAGGGATCACTCAGCACTTGTTCTCGGACCAGCTCCTTCAGAATTGGGAGGGGACTTGCTCCCAGAGTAATCTGGGAAGTCGTTTGCATATTCTAACACTTTCGAACGAGCCCGGAATCATGTATTCGGGCCCTATATTGACGGAGATACAGTCGTCGGCACTTACCCCAAACAGCGTCAGGATTAGGGATAGGATTGGGGGCGTGACGGAAAGCCAGAGCATTTTTCGAGTGACCTTTAACGACGAAAGGAGACTTGCACCTGGAACAACTGGTGAGTGGTTCTTTCAAATGCGTGAAGGAGGTTACCTCGAGGTTGTGCCGAGAACAAGTCAGAACAGTGTCCCTTCGCGTTTTCAAAGGTCCATCGAAAACGCGAAGGGACTTGGTCCAGGAACAACCGGTAAGTGGTTTCTTCAAAAATGCGAAGGGACTCACTCCGTACTTGTACTTGGAGCAAGTAGATAGGTTCACACAAAGGAGATAGCAATGGTTATTTATTCAATAAGATTACTTAAACAGCGTGGCGGGTTTTGGGTGAGGGTGATTACGGACAGTAGTATTACTAGAATCATTGAGTTAGTATGCAAATCCGTTCATAGTTCGTAAAACATATACTCACAGAATGGAGATACCAAGAGGGAAGCCGATAAGGGCTGCAACAACAGCGCACGAACATCCTGCGATTCGTTCTCGGCGCCGCGTGGTTGTACGTAGTCTTGCGAATGCAGCGGCGGCAACAACGACCACGAGTTGAGTTCGAGGGAGTACGGGTGCATGGGATGTGGTGGCGACGAGTTCGTAGTTTGCGAAACAGCCACCCGCAAGCCTACAGACGGCGGGGTACACGAAAACGAGGGACAAACGGGGTGGTTCAGCGTAGACACAACGGGACAATTGGCGAAAACACGGGTCGAAGGTGGTAGGTACCACAGGCGTAGACACGACGGCAGGGTGAATTGCAGGAGTCAGACTCCCTACAAATCGCCCTAGTCGCGTGCGTCTGCCTCCGCACCGTCAACGAGCAGCGGGGCGCTCCTCGCCTACCCATTTGAGATGCGACGTAGCAGCGCCAGGCAGGGGCGATGCAGGAGTCAGACTCCTTACAACGCCCCCGCCAACTGATGTAGGAGTTAAACTCCATACACCTTAGGCGACGACGACGGTGGTAGCAGCAGAGCGATGGTGGAAAAAGACCTACAAGAGGTTTGTTATCACGAAAATAGAGAAAATAAAAGGAAAGAACGGGCTCGCGAATGAATCGCAAGCCCGTTCTGACTTACCTATCTGGGCGTCTCACTACACAGGCCCGCCGACTCCCTAATCTTGAAGAAACGGCGGCCCACGTCCTTCGTTCGAAGAGAGGGGCGGGCGGGATTCGTTGCAAGGGGGCGACGAACCACCTCCAGCTCGCATTTGCAAGCGAGGGAGGTGGCGGGTGGACGGAGAGGATATCTGTAGAAACATAGTCAGTACGAGAACAAAGAAATAAAATGAAACAACGGGCCCTTACTGACTCAGATGCGCCGGCTCACATCCTTCGTTCGAAGGAAGGAGCGCCGCGGCGGCCGTTTCGAGAGTCGAACCACCTCCGACTCGCAATAGCAAGCGAGGGAGGTGGCGGTGGTGGGTGGATTGCTGAGACGAACACCACCTCCGGCTCGCGCTTGCCTGCGAGGGAGGTGGAAGACGGTGGTGCGAGCCAAACCCCCGACTCGCTCGTGAACGCGAGGGAGGTGGTGGGTGATCGAAGGAGCCAACGCGGGCGTAAGACCTGCCGGAAGGTAGTTAGCATGCAAAAAGAAAGGAAAACGAACAAACGAGCTCGCGAATCAATCGCGAGCTCGTTCTCGTACTCACCTAGCGGGCCTCCCACTACACGGGTCCCCCCTGCGCATCCAGCCCCGTACCAACGAAGAAGAGAGCGCCCGCATCCTTTTTTCAAAGGGAGGGGTACGCGGCGGCGATCGGGAGGGGTGGTAGTTGTGCGAAACCTCTGACTCACGCTTGCATGCGAGGGAGGCGGCGGTGGGTTGGTGGTGGCTAACGGAGGCGGCGGCGGTGGTGCGAGTCAAACCTCCGACTCGCTTTGGATGCGAGGGAGGCGGTGTTGGGTGGGTGGTGACTGACGAGGGTGGAGTTTCGAGGGAGGGAGGGCGGTGTCATGTAAAAGCTGTAGATATGTAGTTAGTACATGAAAATCGGATCAAGAATTAACGAACGGGCTCGCGAATGAATCGCGAGCCCGTTCTAACGTACCTAACTTGGCGTCAAGTCGAGCCGCCTCCTACTCGCATCAACGCGAGAGGGAGGTGGTGGGTAGCCGAAACAGTCAACGAGGGCGTAAAAGAACTGCCGGAAGGTAGTTAGCCCGTAAAAAGAGAAGAGAAGAGAACAAACAAACGAGCTCGCGAATCAATCGCGAGCTCGTTCTCGTACTCACCTAGCGGGCCTCCACTACACGGGTCCCCCCTGGGCATCCAGCCCCGTACCAACGAAGAAGAGCGCACCCACATCCTTCGTTCGAAGGGAGGGGCACGCGGCGGCAATCGGGAGAGGGTGGTGGTCGTGCCAAACCCGCGACTCGCTCTTGCATGCGAGGGAGGCGGCGGTGTGCGGGTGGTGGCTAACGAAGGCGGTGGTACGAGAGAAGGAGGGAGGCGGCGTCGTGTAGGCCTAGATAATGTCGTTAGAACACAAAATAAGGAACGAACGAGCTCGCGAATGAATCGCGAGCCCGTTCTTGCTTACCTAGCCGGGCCTCCCACTACACGGGTCCCCCCTTGGTATTCGGCCCAGTAACAGCGAACAAATGCCGGCCCACATCCTTCGTTCGAGGGGAGGGGCACGCGGCGGCGGTTTCGAAAGAGAGTGGAGGGACGGAGGGTGGTGGGTGGGTGGGAGAGGTACTTAGAGATATCAAGTTCGAAACGGGAGCGTGACGACGTGATTACATAATCACATCACCACCTTCTGTTCCGAACTTGCTTACCTCCTCCCTCCTCCCTCTCGTCCGCCTCCCTCTTTGGCCTGCCGCCGTGTACCCCAGCCTTCGAACCAAGGGTGTGGGCTGCCACTGCCAGCCGCCTTGCCTCCTCACTCCCGCCTCGCTCGCCTCCTCACTCCCGCCTCGCTCGCCTCCTCACTCCCGCCTCGCTCGCCTCCTCACTCCCGCCTCGCTCGCCTCCTCACGCCCGTCTCGCTCGCCTCCTCACGCCTGCCTCCTGCCTCGCCTCCTCATGCCTGCCTCGCCTCCTCACGCCCGCCTTGCCTCCTCACGCTCGCCTGCGAAGGCGACGCGGACAAGCCTCTCGCACACGCGCCTCGCTCGCCTGCGAAAGCGACGCGGACCAGCCTCTCGCACATGCAATCGCCGCTGTGTGCAATGAAGGCCATAGGCCGATCTGGTGATTGGATATCCAAGGGGGGGGGGACCCCTGTCGGGGGAGGCCCAACCAGGTGAGTGTAAGAACGAGTTCGCAATCGATTTGCGGGCTCGTTCTTACTCCTTCTCTTCATCTCCGTAGACTGTAACTACTGACCTTCGTGTAGGTCTTTGGCCCCTTCCTCCGCTGCTACGTCTCGCCGCTACCATCTGTTCGAGCTGGCGTCTATTCGAATGGCCGATGTAAGGAGTCTGACTCCTGCATCGAGCCATTACGCCCGCCTTCCTCGCTGTGGTGGGAGGGTCAACTCGGTAAGTATAAGAACAAGCTCGCAATGTATTTGCGGGCTCGTTCTTTCGTCCTCTTCGTTTATGTAGACTTACGACCTTCATGTAGGTCTGTGGCGCCCTCTTCCGCTGCTACGTCGTCGCCGCTACCCCATTGTTCGAGCCGAGTAGATTCAAATGGCCGATGTAAGGAGTCTGACTCCTGCATCGAGCCATCTCGGTGTCTGGCACGTCTATTCAACCAGACCTAATAATATAAGTTCTCTAGTAGCCCTGCTCCTTTTGTAACTAGTAACTTTCCCACGGTAACAAAATGTTACGAGAATTCATCTTCAAGTGCTTTGGAACCTACAGATTTTGTCAAAATATTCCAAAATTTTGGTGAATGTGCAGTGACGGTAACAAACCTTTCTGTCACAGTAACGTGACAGTAACAAAATTTACCATCACATTAATGTGACGGTAACAGAATTTACAATCACCATACTGTTACGGTAACAGAATTTACAATCACCATACTGTTACGGTAACAAAATATCCTATCCAATTGTTTCCAGAGACATGTGGATCAACCAACGGTAACAAAATAAAAAAGAAATTGAAAGAACACAAGTGAAGGTCAAGTGATGATAATGTAACACTGCAGTCACCGTAACAACATTTATCATTCAGATGTTTCTACAAACCTATGAATTGATTCACGGTAACAAAACATGCTTGTGTAAAGTTGATGGTAACAGAAAAAAAAAATGACAGTAACAAAACTTCCTAGTCCAATGTTTCCAAGAACCTGTGGATTGCTCAATCGTAACAAAATAGAAAATAAGAAACAATGAGAGCATTGTTGCTCCGTGCCACCAAATTATATAAACAAATACAAATAAATATTGGATAGTATATATAGATGGAGAACACCCATTTGTTTCTATTCCTTCCCTTTCCACATCTACCACCATGAAAGTTCCATGCACTACCTGTCCCAGGCAATTTGAAACTGTGATTGAACTGACCAATCATGCAAAGGCCTGTTTGAACAAACTAGCTGCAAAGTGACTCTTCCTTCTGGTGAAGTAACTGCTTTTAAAAATACTGAAAATAATACTTGGCCTTGCTGTTGTGATATTCCAAAATGCAACAACAAAGAATATCCAACTGACAAAGCACTTCAAATGCATATTAGAAGACATGCAACTATTAAAACTCAATGGATAATCAAGTATCCAACCACAAGTTCCTTGAAACCTATGGATGAACAAGTATGAATCATATTCTATTGATAAAAATTATTCTCAATTTGGTATTAGACATCTACAGGTTCTTTGGAACGTGTAGATCAACAAGTGTGTTTTTCTTTATTCTTTTCAAGTCACCATCATTCACTGTGCTATAGCCTCAAGCAACAGAATCCACAGGTTCCAAAGAACCAATGGATCCAGCAGCAGAATCTACAGGTTCCAAGGAACCAATGGATCCAGCAGCAGAATCTGCAGGTTCCAAAGAACCAATGAATTTGGAAAATAATACAAGCCAACTTGTTTTCCATCCATATCTTGCAACACTTGGACTGGGTTACAATAAATTTATCCAGATGCCAATTTGCATGGGATGTTCTTGTGCAATTGGAACAAAAAGTGTAGAGTCCCATCTTCATGAAGTCCATCATGATCAAGGTTTTCGAATTGTTTCAAAAACACTCAAGGCTGTACTGAAGGAGCTTGGTGCCAAAGAAACATTTGATATCAAGACACTTGCTCCAAACTGTCCTGAAATTGAAGGTCTTTCACTTTTATGTGATGCATATGTCTGTTCCCATTGCCAACGAATCAGAGGAACACTTTCATCTGCCAAAGAACATCATCAATCGGCGCACTCTGAGCTTCCAATGCCAGAATCCTGGACTCGTACGGCTGCCCAACAGCTTCATGCTCAAAACCGTACAGCTTATTTTAAAGTTGTTCCCCGATCTGAACAGTCCAGAATGCGCAATTCTGTTACAGATTTTTATTTGGCCACCAAAAAGGAATGCCAAGAGATTGTTCAAAGTTATGATCTGTCAAAGGTTGACTCACGCCAAGTGTCTACATGGTTGAATGCAACCAAATGGCATATCTTGGTCAATTCCTATGACCACCAACATCTTTTGTTTTTAGTTTCCAATCCTTCCAAGACAGAGCCTGGATTGGAAATTTTATCCAAGGTGGTCAATAAATACACCAGCATGGCAGACCTGAACCTGGATACTCTCAGTAATTTGGCATTGAGAATTCTCAATAGTCCAGAGCCACCGTAAGTTTCTAGAAACCTATGGATATTATTAGAATTTTACTGAAAACAAAACAGTGAAATCAATCACAAACCTTTTACGCATCATCAGGAAAACAAAACACTGCAAGACTATACTTGTGAACTGGTCAAACTCTTTGCTTTTTTGCTTCGTCCATCAGATTCACATCGCATGGATCTTACTCTGGCCATCAAGGCTGATCTGCAGGTTCTTGGGAACCTGTTGATTGAAAAAAAATCTGAAGAATGCATTCCATTTATTCACAAAATCTGCTTGCAGCTTTGGGGAACGGAATGGGATGAAGATTTTTCACAGACTATGACAGACCCTACGATACGCTACATTGCTTTTAGCCAACTCAACAAGCAAGGTGGATTCAAGGAGGTGAAAGTCATGACACCCGAATTCGCAAAGTTTGAATATTTGTTGCGGTTGACTTATGCCTATGAGATGTGGCATGTCAGGAATACTCTTGTTCCTTCACCGCGTAGTGTTGATTTGGCAAAAAAATTGTCCAGATGGTTCACCGAATCAGAACCATCGACATTCAATACTCTGCGAACACTTCAGCATCTTGGTTCAAGCATAGCCTATACCACTATGGCTCTTCCAAAGGTTTGGTGGCCAGTAGCTGGATCTTTCAGAACAATGCTCTATCTTGGACATAAAATCAGCATTGAAGACATTACAAAGGCATTGATTCAAATGGAGCTTGACATGATCAAAATATGGGAAGAAGACATTCTACTTGGATTCAAACTCAAGATCACATATAAAGACTTGGTGGACAACATGAGCAACCAAGATGTTGGCTATTCTCTTTTCACCGATTCAAGAAATGTCTGCTTTAATGGTGCTTCAACCCTTTTGATTGAGGCTATTGCCAAGGATTCGGACCAGTGTGCACGATTTATCAAGGGCTATGCAAATGATGGACGACCGATTTGGAATACAATGGCGTTGCGGAAGTGGCTTATCAGCTATGCCAAGTTTGAAGAACTAGCTTTGACCAAGGCAGAGTTGACGGCAGGGTCATCGTCGCGGGGGACTGAAATCAACTGTCTGACATACAGAAACACAAAAGTGAGGCCTACTCGGGGGCTGTTGATGATGGGCAAATTCCTTGCCTATCTATGCCAATACCACAAAGGATCAGCAATAACACTGAGAGACAAAACAATTCCGCATGCATTTGATGCTCATACTTCTGATATGATCATTCAAGACTTGGCAATTGCAAGACCTTTTGCTCAATTTGCTGCCTGCTTGTGCTTTCCGACTGACGCTTCTGTCCAGTATCTTTATGATACACATTTATTTGCTAGCTTTGCAAAGGCTTTTACAACCACTGACATCAGCACATGTCTAAAAGTCTATTCAATGGTGCATATTGGAAAAGAGATTGGTGTTCAAGATTGGCGCCACATCAGTATTTCATTCAGAAGAAAACTGGCAACAGCAATTGAAGATCTGATTAATGAAGATGGTCAAGAAACTATTTCTGCTGCTCAGGCCCACCACTCTAGATCCACAGAAAACCAGATCTATGGGATCAGTGCAGAGGCCTTGGCGACAGGAAATGCAGATGATATCTTTCCACTTTATATTCAGCACAGTACAGACTGGCAAGGGGTTGTTGGAGTAAAACGCGGTGGGTCCTTGGAAGACTACAGTCAATGCTTGGCCAAGGATATTGAAGGGCCTATACCAAACCAGCATCCAACGTCAAAGTCACCTATTGTTCAAGAACTCTTGGAAATTTTATTGCCTGCTATGCAGAAAATGATTGACAGTAGCTTGGCTAGATGTGTTTCATCCACAAGTTTCTTGGAACCTGTGGATATGAAGGCAAGTTGGTTTGATTCAAGTTTGATATTTATACTGAATATCACTTGCTAGATGAAGCCTGTATCTGAAGGTTCTTTAGAACCTGTAGATCAAACGATGATTATTCAATCACCAAGTTTGTTGGAACCTGTGGTTCAGACAACGATTATTCAATCACCGAGTTTTTTGGAACCTGTCGATCAAACAATAATTATTCAATCGCCAAGTTCCTTGGAACCAGTAGATGAGCCATGCAGAGAGCTCGGTGATTGGGAAGAACATGAAGCCTTGGATGCATTGAGAAGACTGCTCAAAAAACCCGATGCGACATGGTCAACTGACCTGCAAAGGGACTCGCTCATGACAGTTTTGAATACAGAAAAGGATGTTCTGGCCATTCTCACCACTGGATCTGGCAAATCAATGCTGGCGCTTATTCCTCCAGTATTGGAACAAGATTTGATTACTGTGTTGATCCTTCCAATCAAGTCCCTCATCGTTGACTATAAACGCAAGCTGGAAGCCATGGGTATTGCTTATGTCCATTACTCTGGAAGAAACATGGCACGGGGTTATTGCTCAGCCAACTTGGTGCTGGTCAGTGTAGACATGGCAAGAGAGGAGCATTGGATTCAGTGGCTGGCAGAGATTGACAACACCAAACGTGTTCAACAGTTTTGCTTTGATGAAGGCCAATATCCGCTCACGGATAGTGGCTTTAGAAAATCAGTCTGCAATGTTTACATGGTCCGATCGCTTCCGCGCCAGCTTGTAGTCCTCTCTGGAACCATTCCACCAGCCTGTCAGCCAGAAATTGTCAAGATGTTCATGATGGCGGATACAGTTCAAGTCTTCCGATCTTTGTCTACCAATCGACCCGAGTTTGAACTGATCAAAGCAGCACCTCAACCAAGATTGGAGATCTCACAGACTGTATGCAATATATGGTCAAAGCACATGTCTAAATTCAGACAAGAAGACCGTGCACTTGTATTTGTTCCATTTATTGATCTGGGGCGTCATCTTGCAACAGCTCTTGAATGTGAATTCTACAACTCTGATGACAGTGATGATATCAAAAAAAAAGTATATGACCAATGGCGATCAGGACAAAACAAAATCATGGTGGCAACATCAGCCTTTAGCTCTGGAAATGACTATCCACACATTCGCTTGGTTGTTCATGCAGGTACACCAAGACAAATGATTGGATACATCCAAGAGATATCACGTGGAGGCAGAGATAAAAACAAAGCATCTTGTTACTTGCTTCCAATTTCAAGGTGGTCATCCACAAGTTCTACAGAACTTGATAATCTGCTTGGAGTGGAAGAAATGGCTGACATGTGCTTTTCAACTTGCAAAGAATGCCTTAGATATCAGATCACCCGATATAATGATGGTCATGGAGTCAGATGTCATGAACATTCAGACAACTACAGGTGCAGTTCATGCAATCCTTCTGCAGGTCTTATACCCGAGTTGGCCAAGTTCAAGGTTAATCCACTAAAGCGCAAGTCAAGCAAGGACCATTCAACTGAAAAGCAAACCAAAATTATCAAGACCAAGGACACAGTGTCACCTGCAATGTCAGAGCATTGGGCAAAAATTCAAGAAGCAAAGCAAAAGTTGGCAAAAGCTGATATGAACATCTTCAATGTGGTTCAAACCACTCTGAATCTGCTGTATGGTGACTGTGCCATGTGTTACTGGACAGAAGAATCAAGCAATACAGTTTATCAGAAAGGAAAACATGAATTCAAATATTGCAAGTTCCTTCAAAGTGAAAATGGAAAGGAGTATCTTGACTTCAAGAATACAATTCAATACAACTCCAAGTTTCATCACAAGATTTGCTATATCTGCCATGTGCCCAATTTTGGTGAAAAGCTGCATGGTGTATTCAGTGGTCCTGTATCATGCCACTACATTGACATTATTCTTCCTACTGTCTACTTTGGATTTATCACCAAGAAGAAAGAACTGGAAAAAGAATTCAACAAAATCTGGCCTTCTTTATCACAATATGCAACATGGCTAACAGGAAAACCTGTTAGGGAGATTGAAAAGTCAAATCTGGTATCAGTTTACCTTGTAATGTGTAACAAGCTGTCCATAGGTTCCTAGAAACATGTGGATTATATGACAAGAATGCTTAGGCAATGCCTAAGCTGAGACCCTTGGCTTTCGTATTTAGAATCTATTGGAAAGCCTGGGCTAGTCCGCACTTGCGTTGGGGAGCCCGGCGGTCGTCATTGGTTAGGATCTGTTGTACAATTGCATTGAGGAATATGAATAGCATTTGCAAACAAAAATAAACAGGGCCAGAGCTCAATCTAACATTCCGCACCATCACCAGGGGACACGTGATCTGCAAGTCTCTTGGAACCTGTGGATGACAGCAGGATAAAATTATTTTAAAAAATCAAAACGGTGGTTGGATAGTACTTTTTGAGAGCTTTCTAGCGCATTTTTAATCAACTGGTTTGGTCAAGAATTGAGCTGTGGATAAATGAAACAAAGTACACGCGATTTGCGGCAGATGCATACATGCAAAACACGTTCTGATGGATTATAGCATGGAAAATGGTCATTGCGCCACAAAAATTATATCACTGGAAAGCTCTCATTGAGGCGGTTCTGGATATATATATATTCACACAGTTATCTTTGAAATCATTGACAGCATAACCAATCAATAGAAAAAATTAGACTTGGTTTGTTAACTATTGAAATGGAAATTTTGTAAAACTTAATTAATGGTTGAATAGTACTCTTTAATAGCTTTCCAATGCATCTTGAATCATGATTTTTGGTCAAGAATTGAGCTTTGGCTGAATGAAACAAAGTACACAAAATTTGCGGCGGACGTATATGCGCCAAACACGTTTTGATGGTTTATGACATGGAAAAAGCTTGTGGTGCCACAAAAAATATATCACTGGAAAGCTCTCATTAAGCCGGTTCTAGTTATATATATATTGTTGCCATTATTTTTGACATGACCAATCACATAATCAAGCAATGAAAAATATGTAGCATGGTTCATTGACAGAGGAATTGGAAAAATTAAAAAATTAAAACGGTGGTTGAATAGTCCTTGTTAATAGCTTTCCAACGCATATTAAAACAAGTTGTTTGAACAAAAATTGAGCTCTGGAGGAATCACACAAAGTACAGATATAGTTGCGGCAGACGTATATATGCAAAACTTGTTTTGATGAATTATAGCATGGAAAAAAATCGTGGTGCCACAAAAAATATATCATCAGAAAGCCTTTATCAAGGCGATTCTGGAAATGTATAGTTTGCCACAATTATCTTTGAAATAATCCACAGCATATCTAAATAATGCAAAATACTGTGTTGAAAATTAAGAAGCTAAAAATAAATTAATAATTCTATAAAAAATATAAATAAAAAGTACTAAATTATAGCTTTCTGATGATATGTTTATTGTCTCTGTATTCCTGTATTCCAAGTATTGCCAAAGTTATTGCTGTTTAAAGCTTTATATCATCTGTAGAAAGCTTTCCAGCTTGAAACATAGGATCAAAAATGACTCAAATGCCACCAAATAAGTCTTCAGAATATATTTCATTGCAAGACCTTTACATGTATTCACAGATTTGGCCACATTAAATGTGATTTATTACAAAAAAAAGCGAAATTTGTACAGAAAAGTCATATCTATAGGTTCCAAGAAACTTGAGGATCACTACTAATTGAACTCTACCAAGTTGCCACTCAATCCCCAGCCATACAATCCATACCAACAGTGGTAAGTGATGTGAGTCTTGTCATCATCATGCTTGAGAGAATTGTTGTAATAGTTGTACCTCCTACTGCACCTGCCAGTGCTCTTGAGGACTCTGATATTGTTGAAAAACCTGATATCTTCAAAGGGTACAACCTTGAGGAGCTCCTCATGATGAGGACTCAGGTTAAAGGAAGGGTGGACCCTAGGTGGAAGGGTGCCAGGTGCCACCCTCCTTCTAAAGTTGTTGGGAATCCAAAGGGATGGCTAAGACAGAATCAGAATCAGAAGGAAAAAAAGCAAAAGGTGAATAAAACTGACAGCTTTCTTGGTGGTGGACTTCTTCCTATCTTCCCTGGCATTAGCCTTGGAAGAAGGTGTGAAAAGTTGTTTAGTGATTGGGCCATTGGCCTGAAACTGCCACAAAAGAGTCAGCAAGACAGAATGAAACAGTCAAGAAAGATCATGCTGACAGCTGCATTCCATGCTGAGGTATCCATGTCTGAGCAAAGAAGGATATGTGGCAGGAGGGAGATTGTATGGCAGAGTTGGCTAGAAGTGGAAGGGAATGGGGAGAAAGGAAGAGAAGGGGCAGGGTATTTATACATTTGAGAATATGGCACATTGTGTTGGGCCATGGGCCAAGTGCACAATGGGATGGATGGATGCCATGGTCTCAACTACCAAATCAGGTGGTATGGCCCAAGTCATATGGTTGTCTTGGTTTTAACAATGAGATGGGCCACAGCACTATGACTGTCTTGGTTCTGGCCCAGATTGGCAAGGTTGCAACTGCCAAAAGAGGCATGGCCTGTGGCATCCTGTGCTCTATAAATTGGGCTGCTCCTCTGCCCATCTTTCCCCCCATCTTCTGTCCACTGCCACTTGTCTTTCCAAGCCACCATGCAGTCTTCTGTATGTTCAACTTGTGATCTTTTAAACTGTGATCTGATTATAATCTGCTTTAGACCAGATATATTCAGACTAACAAGGCTGCCACCAAGGTATGAATGAACCTTTCATCTTTAGGTTTCAAGAAACTTATAGATTGCTTTTTCATATAGCTCAAGAAGGTAGGCTGAGTTTCTGATCTCTAGGTTTCCAGAAACTTATGGATGGCTCTCTGTCTGAATTCATAGGTCCAAAATGTAAGTTGAATTCTTGATCTTTAGGTTTCAAGGAACTTATGGATTGCTTTTCATATAGCCCCAGAAAGTAGGTTGACTTCTTGATCTCTAGGTTTCCAGAAACTTATGGATGGCTCTCTGTCTGAATTCATAGGTCCAAAATGTAAGTTGAATTCTTGATCTTTAGGTTTCAAGGAACTTATGGATTGCTTTTCATATAGCCCCAGAAAGTAGGTTGACTTCTTGATCTCTAGGTTTCCAGAAACTTATGGATGGCTCTCTGTCTGAATTCATAGGTCCAAAATGTAAGTTGACTTCTTGATCTCTAGGTTTCCAGAAACTTATGGATGACTTCTTTTTTTCTAGCCTAAGAAAGTAGGTTTTAGTTTCTGATCTCTAGGTTTCCAGAAACTTATGGATGGCTTAGAACATTACTAGTCCTACAACTGTTGTTGAGAGTGGAGAAGAAAATGAAGGACCACAAATCATTCCTGTAGATAAAAATCAGGAAAAAGTATATATGTTTATCATTATCCATGAATTGAACTAGACTAAATACAAATTTTCAGAGACTTGGTTAGGGTTGTGAAGAAAAGCTCCGTCCAGAGATTCTGGGGAGGGGGCTGAAGCTTCGATGAAAGAGGCAAGGGGGACGCCATAACGAAAAAATAAAGAAGAATAACGATGGGACAAGGAAGAGGGGGAGATGGGCACAGAAAGTAAAAGAAGGAGAGAACTCACCACCAGTACGATGAATTACTGGAAAACAGGGGCTCTATCCTGTTTCTACACTGCCTGTGCTTCTTCAGTCCCAGAGGGGGAGTGAGAGGAGAGAGTGGTGGTTATGGCGGATTTGACCCTTCGCTTTGGAGGGATTTTATAGGGAGAGCGTGGTAAAACATCATCTGACGCGACCATGTCAATGGCATCGTCGTATCCGGGGGCAGCCGACAGCTGCGAGAGTGGTAGTTTACGTTTCAGGATCTGAAACAGGGCGGCGGGCAGCCGCGTGCAATTTCAGAAAGTGAAACGGAGGGGGCGGGAGCGCCAAGTGTGTGCCACAAGAGTGGCGGTCAAGGCGATGGCGGGAATGCGCACATCGCGAGATAAGGCGGGCGACGGCGGGAAGGCCGAGAGTGTGCCACGAGAGTGGCGGTCAAGGCGATGGCAAGGGTGTGCACGTCGCATCATTGTTTCAAGGAGGTTGCGATCGCCGAGTGTGTGCCACGGGAGCGCGGTCAAGGCGATGGCGAAAATGCGCACATCGTGAGATAAGGCGGACGACGGCAGGAAGACCGAGAGTGTGCCACGAGAGTGGTGGTCAAGGCGATTGCAAGGGTGTGCGCGTCGCATCGCTGTTTCAAGGAGGTTGCGATCGCCGAGGGTGTGCCACGAGAGCGCGGTCAAGGCGATGGCGAGAATTCATGCATGTCGTCTCAGCGGCTGGGTGCCACAAGAGTGGTGGCTAACTGCGTCGACGTTTTGGGCATTAAGCCTGCCAATTTTGGGAAATTTGGATGATCGGTGGAAGGTTCCGAAACACGTGTTGTGGGGTACGATCATCCCGCCAGATGTCATCATGGATGTGGTGATTCCGTGAAGATGTGACAATGTGAATTGTGCTTTGGGCGTCAATCACACAAGCCGCATTACACGTATCCGCTTTGGAGTGAGAGATTGAACAGATTCACCGAGTGTGCGGCGATGGCGGCTGGGCACCACGAGAGTGGTGGCTCAGTCAGTGTCAAAACCGCGTCAACGATTTGGGCAGTGAGCCTGCCAATTTGGGAAATTAAATGATCGGCAGAAGGTTCCGAAACACGTGTTGTGGGGTACAATCCTCCCGCCGGTATGTCGTCATGGACGCAGTGATCTTGTGAAGATGTGACAATGTGAAAGTGTCAAATTGTGAAGCGGCACCTCAGGCGTCAATCACAGAGGCCGTGTTACGCGTATTCGCTTTGGAGTGAGAGACACACCGAGGGAACGGTCGAGAATCTGAGACAGATTTGGAGGGGAAGTTTGTTAATCGAGTGTCAAAGAACATTTGTACATTGGCAGTGTTTCGATTTTCCCGAAATTACCACTTTAAATGACGTAGAATTGGGGTAAATAGCGAAAATGAGGCTTTAGGAATTTAATTTTCGCTGAAATAAGGCACCAGTGCATCCATCGTTGGAGCTACGGAGTGTGGGGATGGTTTCCTTATTTATCACCGTTTCAATTTCGGTTTTACCATGGCCACATTGGCTGAAATGAATATTATTGAGATATATTCATTATTTACAGTCTGAGCCAAGTATTGAGTTTACAGGTGAGACTTGGGGGAAGAATTCGTCGAATAGACGCTGGGAAACGATTCTATCACGACGTCATTTCGGATTTCCGAAGGGATCGGTCCAAACGAGCTGGAATTGAGATCATAAGGCAGTTGGGGGCTCATATGATTTTTATCTCGGAGATTTCGTCATCCCTGTGTATGGCGTTTCGGATATGAGGTATGGGCTCTGTTCCCTTAATTATCCCGTTTTTTGTTTTGTCAAATGTGTCCCACTTCATGCTGGGGAAGCTTGGTAGTGTACAGGGTGTATTATATTCGCATGCTATCGATTCAGCCATTGCCACCTGTTCTGTGCAAGTGTTGGGAGAGAAAGATGTCGTTTAGAAGCCGAACATTGAATCTGGAACGATTCTGTGGCGCTCAGCCGAAGACATCGGTGACAGCACCTCCCAGAAAGCTTAAACGAGGTTGGTAGGGTCCATTGGCTGCGGATTAGCCCTCTGGGATTTTTTGTGCCTGTCTTTCGGATGCGAATCGACGGAGGAACAATGGAGGCGAATTCGGAGTACAGCCTGCAATTTATTTCGTAAAATTAAACGAGTTTCTGCGGCCTGTAGAGCAGATACGAGGGCTATGCATGGATATACCCATTTGCAGTGACAGCTGACGCATTCAGTCAATTTGAATGGCAGGTCCTTGTGCCTTTGCAATAGAGTAGCCCCAGGGGATGTCTTGCATCGCGTTTCGGCGTTTGTCCCGGGCGATGCGGATTGGGCTTGAATTGAGAGAGGGAGTTGTCCATCCGATGCCATGAGACACTCTGAATGTGTTTATGGAGTATATTCGCAATTTTTTGAAGCAGTCAATCAGGGCGAACGATTTGTACAAAGGTGGGGGTGTATTCCACCTCCTGACCGCAATTGAGACCGTGAAATTTGGTGCAGATTTGGTCTCTCTGTTGTCATGCGAACCTGCATGGTGCAGGGAGGGCTCCATTGCATTCGTTAATGCAGGTCCGAGAAGTGTCTCTTTCGGAAAGTGCAAAGGGAACGAAACGAGGCGCTGAATTCCAGCTTTCAAACGAGTCCATATTCGCAATTTTCGAACCGCTCCATCTTTTTCTGCAGGAGATTTAATTGGGAGCGAACCTGGGCGCATGCAGCACTCTTTTTAAGCGGTTAGGCCCGTTAGGGCTTTTGGGTTGGGAACCCAGGATGCTGGAACATCAGGAGGGAACCGGTATAGTTTAAAATGCAAGAACGAAGCTTTAGCGTGCCGACCTGAGAGGACGCGGTTCGGGGGACCCCCTGAGCGTAAGCGAAGGAGGGGAGCGGACTCGAATGGTCGGTCTTCTTCTTGCGCGGTGGCAAAAAAGATGTGAACAATTTAAAAATGTATGTATAAACAAGTAATTAATTATTTTTAGCTTGTTTATGCCGCCCGTATAGTTTATCTATCGCAAATGTCATGTGTTCTTCTGTGTAGTAGTCCCAGTATAAACTGTCAACTGGTTTGAGCCATTGATAACAGATGCGGTGCTTAAGGTACACCCAACGTGGAGGTAGTGTCCAGTCGATGGGAAGCATGATTGCGATATCGTGAGTAGTGACTCCGGATACGTCTGATGCACGAAATTTGACAAAATCTTGAAAAGTTTCAATGATTGTGTCTAGGCGTAGAACGTGAGGATGACGTTGTGTCCCTTTGTCAACGAAGATTGGGCCTGTTGAGTCTACGACTTCAATGATGGTACCGACAGTGAAGCGGTTATTGCCCTCAAAAGCCCCAAGAATATGAGGTTTGTGTGGTTGGTAACCAACCGCGTTGACAGGGAATGGGTAGAATAAAACGACTTTCACGACTGATGTGAATTTTTGTCATGTCAGTTTATTCGTTCAGAAGTCGCGGGGTTTGAACATACCCTGCACGGCGTTCTTTTGCTTGCGGACAAACATGGAGTGTGCAGTGGAGTGAGTGATGATGCACGTATGAGTTAAAGATATGTTTGAACCCTAGCAACAGTGTTCGGTCTATACGGAAATTGGTTCACGGAGACAGTTGTGAGGCGAATACAAAGTGAATTATTATTATGACTCTTGTGAAGGCGTATTCATAGTGGAGTACAACTGTTTGGTAGCAAATGTCTATGCAGGTGGAATAAATGACCACTCTGTTACGGTGTCAATATCAATACAGGCAATATTACTGTTTTGTTTAGGCTCGTTTGACCAGGCCGATTTCAGTAAATTGGAAGGGAGCAAATGTCCTCAGCGTCTTTGGGAATATTAAGAATAGCCTGTGTGGAGGGCTGTGGTATACGTGTAAAAGTGCAAGCTATATCAAGGATAGAGTGACTTGGTTTATAACTGTAGCTATCGACATATCTTTCATAGTGGCGAGTTTACCGAAAATCTTTTCATTCCACTGTCAGTGGTTACTCGGATTATGTTCAGCCTCAGACCCATAGATTGATTATGTTTATAGGCAGTTGTTACAAACGTCCATCAACTATGATTGACAGTTTAGAGTCCCGTGATACGGTTACTAGTACCAATGGTTAGGCGGTTCAATAGCCCGTCGTACTAACTCTATCCAGCCGTTCATCCGTAGGGCTTCTGACTGTAAGCTTTCTAGCACCTCTATTTGTCTTAGCCAGGTAGATGGCATTATAGATAAAGACAGATGATATTGATTATTAATTTATAAGGTCCTCCTGTGAGTTCACAGAAGAGGGGAATGTAGTTTCTCTGAATGCATGTGACTTATCAACATGGTGTGTTAGATGATGTTTATGATTTATTAAAGAAGACGTATTTCCTAGAGTCTTCCTTAAGAGGGAGAGGCATGAGAGATTCTTTTGTACATATATTTTTGCGATCATTTAATAGGTGTGCAAGCAGGGGGAACCATCTGAGCAGGATGGGGCACATATAGTATCGTAACTATATTTAGAGGTTTTAATCGCAAGATTACCTTTGCCTTGGAGTAATCCATTAGGTATATGATATATACATCTTTTAGAACTTGTGCCGTGGCCTAGATTATATGCGCTCGCGTGGGGCAAAAATAAGCAGGACTCGTCTTACTGCGATCCACAGAGGTTCTAGAGATTCTTCTAACTTGAATCAGATATATGTACATGCAACATGACCATGATTCAAATGGCGGCTGAAAAGCTCTTGTTGCACTATTGTCTCTTCTCATTGTTGCAGAGATGTGATTATCACAGTATGACAGGTTATTGGTCTTTTTTTTGAAATCCCTACTCAATCCCTACACCCCTAGGCTCATCCCTAGGCTCATCCCTGGGCTCATCCCTGGGCTCATCCCTAGGCTCATCCCTGGGCTCATCCCTAGGCTCATCCCTGGGCTCATTCCTCCTCACATGTAGTGGCCATCTCACATGACAAGACTGCAAGAAACACATAGCAATTATAAAAGGGCAATTACAAAAGATTATGTATATACATTATATAGCCCTGCCAAGATAACATTTTTATTCTACATGAGTCTGTGTAAAGCCTTGCAAGATACAAAAATTATATGATGGCTGTCCACACCAATGATCTGACAAAAGAAAACCTGCTTCAATAACGCAGCCGCTTGGTGCTTGGCCCCTCCTGTTTGTCATCAAACGCAGGACGCTTGGAACTGGATTTTGGGGCAAGAGATGAGAGTCGTTCATGCGAAGTGGTAGGGCTGCATAGCGGCTTATCATCGTCGGAGTCGTCGGACGGCAATTGTTCATGACTGGTCGGCAAAAAAAGAGGATCGGGATGACGAAAACCAGGAGGTCGACCACGAATGCGGCTTGGGGCTTGGGCAGCTGCAGAAGTCAGACGTTCTTCGTGTGACGCAGCCTGAGGAAGCAGGGTAAGAACATCCTTTAAAATGCCCGCCATGTTTCGAACGTTCTCTTCCGCGGAACGCGCCTTCGCATATAGTTCCTTGATGTGGTTGGCCATTGACATTGTCGACGTTGGATTACCTTCGCCGAGGGGGCCGTAATTCAGAGCCTCCAGCCGCTCCTTCATAGAGTTCACGAGCCGATTCACCTCGGCAGAGCTCAGCGTCACGGCTGGTGGGCTCGCCGCACGCCCTTTCCCCCTTCCGCCGGTCGTGAAGCGCGGGCAGGATTGGCCAGACTGCCTCAACGCTGAAGGCGCCGCCGCTGCCTTGTGCTCGGATGGCCTCAACGGCTTGGGCTGACGCGACTTCGGCAGGATGGGTTTGATGTTGGAGGTCGTTTCATCATCTGTGTCGAACGTTCCCCCTTGTTTCTGGGGTCCACTGAGCGGGTTCTCCACATAGATCCTCCTCTGGGCCGGAGGACGACGGGAGAAGGCAATCGGGGTCGCAGCCTCGTTCGGCAAGGGGGAAGCCGCAGGAGATGGAGAGGCCTCAATCTCAGAGTTGTCGGCCTGATCAGAGGCAGGGGCCTTTTTTTTGAGCGCGTCGGGGGTACCTGGTACGACCATTTTGTTGGGAAGACATGCCGGTAGGGAGGTACCGGGGAACTGTGGGATAGCTGTACAAACGTGGGTCCAGCAAAAAAAAATAACAGCACAGGATGAGAAAACTGACCTTGGGTGACGTCGAGCGACGAGGAGAGCAGCACGGCGCGCAGGACGCGTCAAAACACGAAAATCTGGAAGAAAATCAGCATAAATCAGATGCAGAACCAACATACATACCAGGAAGCAGATAAAACACGACTATACCCCCCCCCAAGTACGAAAGCAGCGCGCCTGGTAGCCCCCGCAGTAGGACCGAAGCTGTTCGCGAAGCAAAACAGCACTGCCGAGATCCGAAGCACAACACGCGAGTCTTGAGGAATTAAAATCTACAAGCGATGCTCGCAGCGCAGCCGGGTGGGTCACTTTGGGGGGACGCCAGGAAGAAGACGAGATAGTGAGGTTGGGATGATGAAGTTCGGAAACAAGAGCGCCGCAGATCATTGCGACTTAAATTAGATCTTGTTGTGGGAAATATTTGTAAGCCGGTCTGCTCGGGCTACAGTCGTCTTCAATCTCTCTAAGTCCGAACTTCGTCCCATCTCTCTCCCCGACTCCTGCCTCCACATCTCCGTCGTCCGTGTAGGTGCATGACGCCTACATAGTATCTGCTCGACGTCGTTCCCCGTCCGATGGCCGTGCATAGGTGCTTCGCGCCTATGTTCTCGTTTGCTCGTCGCCGTCCGGCCTAGGATCTGCCTTCGCAGCTCGTGGGGTTCGTCGAACGACATGACGGTGAGTATTCATTCTTTAACTGTGATTCTTTTTCTTCAAATTCATAGGTTAGGCTGTGTTCTTGGTTTCTCAGCTAGTAGCCGCTAGGGAGTCGTCGCGCGACCTGTTCGTGAGTGATTGTTCTATCTATCTATCTATATGTGATCTCACGAATCGTCGCAGAGCAACTTTCTCGTTCATGACGTCTAAGTTGGGACTCGACGAGCGTCGTCGTGGTGAGTTTTCTCTCATCTTCCAAGCCCGAAACGTCGAGATTTTTTAATATCCCTTTGAACCCCAAGGTTCATACGGCTTTCTGGCATGCCTGTTCAACCCACCCTCCTCTCAGTCGACCCTGCCCATCCACCATGCCTGACACTCGGTGCGTCAGGGGACTCTCCACTGCGTGCATTTGTTAGCGGCTGTATCGAGCTTGCTATCACTACCCTCCTCCTCCCCTCCTAACCGTTATCTCCGTGACTTTAGACCCGTTTCACGGCCATGTAAAACTTATTAACTGTAATATAAGACAGTCATCTTCCCTGCAGTTCGAGAATCGTTGATCGTGCGGTTTTTCCTCTCCCGTTCAACTGCTTTGTCCCGAACTTTTACGTAGGTAGGTGTTTGACAATTACAGTGGATCTGGAATGTTCTCCCGCAATACTAATTGTGTTGGTGCTTCGTCCTGCTCCTTTAATGCCTGGGGTTCGTTGAACGTCAAAATGGTATAATTTGTGTGTCCAGCTTAGCTTTAGAGTTAGGAATGCCCGTGAATGCTTAACCGATCCACTGTGCAGCAGTTATTCCGTCACCATGTTGAACAAGGCCCATGAACGTACTATTGCGACCGATGTCTTTGGACTTTTCAAGAGTGAGTAATACCAATGCTACGTTGTCATGAGGTCGTTGCTGACGTTTACTTCCAGAGGCCGTGAAGCGTCTACCAGACCTGAAGTTGAATGTCACCTCCACCGTGCTTGATGCTTTCTTCGGTTGTCCCACCCAACCCCAGGCCGTACCTATCCTGTCGAAGTCCCGTATAGCAAAGAACCTGAGACAGATTACCTGGACGCATCTCTCCTTGCTGTAATGTAAATCTATTTGTCAAAACCTCCTAATGATATTTTCCTTTTCCCTACTGGCCAAGAAGAGATCAACACGTTATGCGAAATTCTATTCGAGCGTATGAAAGCCCTCGGTCCTAAAGTACCAGAACTTATTGTTTTACCTATTTACTCCGTTTTTCCCTCCGAAGTCCAACCTAGGGTGTTCGAGCCCACACCGGCGGGGCACACAAAGTTGTCATTGCTACTATCAGCGCTGCCGAGACGAGTCTAACGATCCCTGACAATTATTATGTGATCAATCGCATAGTTGATCTATGGTTGCGAAGTCCGAGGAATCGAAATTATAAGTGCGGGCGGCTTGTATCGAAGGGTTGTTTTGGGAGTCGACGTCGGCACCAGGAAGTGGCGTATCGTCGAAAGAATTCTCAGAGTCGCTACTGGACGAATCGCACAGTTGGTCGATGGTTGCAAACACCGAGGAATCGAAATTATAAGTGCCGCTGGCTTGGGAGTTTTGGGGGCTGGCGTCGGCACGAGGAAGTGGCGTATCGTAGAAACGACGCTCAGAGTCGCTACTGGACGAATCGCACAGTTTGTCGATAGTAGCAAACTCTGAGGAATCGAAATTATAAGTGCCGCCGGCTTGTATCGAAGGGGAGTTTTGGGGGCTGGCGTCGGCACGAGGAAGTGGCGTATCGTCGAAAGAATTCTCAGAGTCGCTACTGGACAAATCGCACAGTTTGTCGATAGTAGCAAACTCCGAGGAATCAAAATTATAAGTGCCGCTGGCTTGTATTGAAGGGGAGTTTTGGGAGCCGGCGTCGGCACCAGGAAGTGGTGCATCGTCGAAATGATGCTCAGAGTCACTACCGGCCGAATCGCATAGTTGGTCGATGGTTGTAAACTCCGAGGGTTCAAAAGTGTAAGTGCCGCCCGGTTGCATCAAAGTCGCACTCGTTGCAGGATCCATTGAGGAATTGGCATCGGCACTGGCTGTCGCAGTCGCTCTGTCAACAATAGTGTGAGTAATTTTGAGATATTTTGCCTCCTGCTTTTTGTGAACGCCGAGGGCCTCCTCGATATTTCCGAAGTCGATGTGGTCCGGTTCCTTGGGCTCGAATTTGTAGTTCCACCAGTCGCTGTGATATTCCTCGACAAGTGCATAAGGAGAGGCAGCTTCCACACCCCTATCCAAAATGGCCAGAACGGTTCCATCAAGTTTGAGCTCTTGGCCATCCATCGCCGCAAGTCTAAGACTTTGAGCCAACGATCTTATAATAATCGGCACCTCAAGTTCCTCCCCAATTGCCGAGGCCGTCCCCAGGGCTAAGAGTGTGAATTCCTTTTCCGGGGTTACTCCTGATATTCACTTAAGACAAGATGTGTGACTAACTAGTTCAGATCGAAGATAGATTTGCATCCATTCAATCCTATGCCGAGGTGCATCACGAATTTGGAGAAGAGCAGACCGGAGGCGGGACTCCATGTACCACACGACTTCCTGACTACGGTTGTGCACGACATCGTTGGGACCATACTGTGTAGATTTTTGGAAACCTTTGATCACACAAAAGGCGGTTTTCATGGTTGGACAAAGAGATCAGATTTGAGATAATCGGTCTAAGAATAACAATTACATAATATGATAGGGTATTTATCTACCCAGGAAACGTGTATATCGACATATCAGCATCACCTTTTGCCAGACCCATGGCCGCCACGACCCTTCGCCGAGAGAGGGGGGGGAAATCCATTCCGAACATCTTCTTGATGAGACACAGTTCCTGGTCTCGCTGAAATTATTGGTTAGTTTGGTAAAAATGCAACCGGTTATGTATACGCACCGGGAGGTGGGTGAGACAGATTAAATCGTTCGAGATTCGATTTTGCACGAGCTTAAGAATTGGACGGGTTAAAGCGTTGTGGAATTTAGCGATCAACTGAAGAGGACACACCTGTTGAAGAACTCGCCGGCTCGGGGCGCTTAGAGGCTGATATGACTTGCAGCTGCTTGGCGAACGAAAGAGGCAGCTGTCCCACCGCCGATGAGCCAGGCTGTTGTGAAGACGAAGCCTGTAGCTCCCTGTTCACTGAAGAAGATGGCGGCTGACGAGTGCTTCGTTGTGACGAGGTGCTATTGACTGAGCCGCTGGCCTCGACGTGCTTCGCTGTGATGTAGAAGCAGAGGAATGCGGCGTGGGCTTGTTTAATACAGGAGGTTTGGTGGGGCGGGTTGACATTTGCTGCTGAGACGACGGCATCGCGATCGCCTGCGTCTGCTTCTCTCCTGATGAAACGTGCTGCGAAGTGTGCCGCAACGGCGCAAATCCCGACGTATTCTGCTGCGAGGACGAAACAGTCTGAGGATGCTTGTCAACAGATGGTGTGGGCGGTAGCTGGCGTGACTGTTGCGAAGACTGCGGGTTAGTAAATGTTCGCTGATTTTTTACCTCCAACGAAGTGGGTCGGGGGGGTAAAGGGGCCTGGGGACGACCGACAGATGGTTGGGGGGGTGGTTGGCTTGATTGTTGCGGATACGGCCGGTTTGTGAATGCACGCGGCTGCTTTACTCCCGACAAAGTGGGTCGGGGGGATGAAGATGCTTGAGGAAGACCGATGGTTGAGGGGCTGGCCAGCTGATGCGGTTGTGGAGAAGATTTGGAACGCTTGGCTGGTGGTGGCTTTGGTGTAAAGAGCGACTCCTCGGGAGATGGTGAACGATGCCGAGGCTCGTTCGTGGGACGCCCTGGGTCGGGGAAAAGCGGCTCAAACTGTATTTCTTGTTGGGAAGGGAGAGGCGAATCGGTGGGTCGCGGCGAGACACCAGAGGTTAGAGTGGGGTTTGGAGGGAAGCCTGTCGTTGGGCCGGGCGAAGATCGTGCACGTCGTCCATTACTGGGTGACCTGGAATCCTCTCTCGGGCGCTTGAGAACTCGTTCTGTAGCCGGTGTTTCTGCGCCGAATGTTCAGAAAGTGATAGTTCAGAGGAAAAGGACTTACTTAGAAAGTCATTTCTTCGGGCTAGAAAGATAGGACTGAGAGAGAGTCGTGAAGATGAGAATGTTTAACTTACTATACGCGGGTCGCACCGGCTCAATTTCCTCTGGAGATTTGGGCCGACGGCCTTCAGAAATTATAATAAATTTGAGCAGGAGTAGAGACAAAATAAACTCGTGCTCACCCATCATTGATACGTTGCTGGAGGCGTTACTTAACATAGAAATATCATTTTCGTTTTCAGGTTCGGTAGGATATCCAGAGGAGGTTGCGTAGTGGGTATCAGTTTCAGGCTCGGTGGGATATCCGGAGGACGTTGCGCCGCCAGCGGTGGAGTGTGTGTCGAAGCAGCCGGGCGTGCTCTGGGGCACGTCGACGGACATGCTCATATCCTCAACGTCAATGGGTTTAGCCGTTTGAACCACCTCTACATCCTTCTTCGACTGGGCCTCCTTCTTCGGCTTGGCCTTGCTCCTCTTTGATCTTGCTTTCTCTTTCTTCGCCTCTGCAACAGCGTTGTCTCCTTCATCGGCGTCTTCAACTTCGTCCTCCTCACTGACCAGAGCCTTTCCTGCAAACAGATCGTACAGCTCTGGGTAATAGAGGTTAGATGTTGGAAAATTTGTAATGCAAAATAAACTCGCCCTGCCCCCTCTGCTTCGATAGGAATGCCTCCATCATGTCGCGCTTTCTGCGGGCATGGGACGAAAGGAGGATGTCGGCGGTGTCTTTGGCAAGAATGTGATAGCAAAACACCGGCTTCGTCTGACCCTGGCGATGAATTCGACCGAGTATTTGGCGCTCTTCCTGAGCACTCCACACTTGGTCCTGTAAATAAGAGTTAGAGCGGCTGAAGATCAAAGTGCGGGAGGGGCTCACGACATGTATCAAAATATTTGCACGCGTCATGTTAATACCCGTCGAGCCAACGCGGCTGAAGATAAGGACTCGGATGGTGGGGTCGGTGTTGAACTTTTCAATTATTTGTGAGCGTTTCTCGTAGGGGGTCTGGCCGTCGATATGAAGGTACTTGATGCCATAGAGATCAAATACCTAGAATGAATGCATCAGAAATGGTGAAGGACAATTGGTTTTTGACTAACGTTTCGCAAGACGCGTCCAAGGGAGGCGAATTCTTGATACACTGCAACTTTATTTCCAGGTACCTCCCCCGGCAAAAGGTCGGGTACAGGTGGAAATACGGGAATGCCATCCACAAACTTGACCGGAGGCGCCCTGTCGGAAGAGAGCATGTGACGGATGATTTTTGCAACAACGTCCATCTTGGTCGACTTTTGTTCCTCCCACTCCTTCAAGCTGTTGAAGCGAGGAGGAGGGGCCTTTGATTCTTGGGCAAACGCAGATGCAAGTCGGTACGCGATATAAAAATGTTTGGAGCTAATTCTGCGGGAGGCGTTTGCATTCGACACGCTGGCAAGCGGTTAGCAAAATGTATCCGAGGTCAAAAAAACGGACTTACTCTTCTCTGACATCGTCGGAGAGAACAGTGATGATTTTCTTCTCCCTATCCGTAAGCTCTACAACGCCGAGGATGGTCTCGCACTCCGGAAGAGGAAGGATCGGCTTGCCGTTATAATCGCAGCTGTTTACGGTTCGGCGAATGATTCTGCCCTCGAACTGACTCTGATGACGAACAGAAATCGCTACTTGACAAAGTCGGAGGGGATTTTCTCTATCTTCCTTTTCTCGACCTGTGTTGCTGTTCTCGCTGTTCTCTCCGTCGTTGTCGAAGGCTCCGCCCGAAAGCTCCAGCTCAGCCTCTGCATCCTCTGCTGTTTCGAAGAGCTCCGCCTTAGCTTTACGAAGATCCGCGGCATCTTTCTTCTCCTCTTGAAATGCGGCGTCGCTGAGAAAATGGGGGATGCCACACAGGCGTCCCATAGCGGCAGTGTCCTAAGCACATGTCATGACAATGCAGAAAACAAGCAGTCGGCCTCAAAAACATACCTGATTGGACGTCAGTAAAGGAGTCGCAGTTGCTATGAGTCTGACCGAAGATAGCGCAACGATGGCCAATGCGGCGACGTGCTTGGTGTTGTTTCGGAACTCATGACTTTCGTCTAGGGTTACCGAGAGCCATTTTTGGCCGAATAGAGTCTTCGCAGCCAACTGGTCGAAGCGGGGCAGGCGGGTTCGAGGAGCCCAAGGCAGTTTTCCTGAGGCGTTTTTGGTGACATGTAGTTTGGAAAAGTCGTTTACGATGGCCTAGAAAAAATTGCATAAACAGTGAGCAGGTTGAGAGAAAGGGGTTAAAGCATACCGAATGAGGCGCTATGACAATTCTATTCACACTGTGCAACGACTTAGAGAAGGGACTCGATGGATCCCAAAAATTTTCCTGCGCTTCCTTGCCCGACGGGTATACAAAGATGTCCACTGTGCCGGGTTTGAAGATAACACGGAGTTCTGACTCCCATTGGCCGACAATTGTGCCGGGAGCAACGATGAGGTGGGGGAGCATTGGGAGTGATTTAAGGCTCCCAAGATACGGGTTTTGAACTACTGCAGGCATCAGCTTCAAAGTCAATGAAAGGAGCGGGTACTTACCGATGATAGGGGGTAGCGGCAGATCCCTTTGCTGGCGAAAGGCCAAGTCGGACAGAAATGCAATTAGCGCCCCGGCCTGAAAAGTTTTCCCAAGCCCAACTTCGTCGGAAAGGAGTACGCCTGGAATGTTGTTGGTGGGGGGTTTGTTACTGAATAAATTCCGGACAATGGAGTGAACGCCAGCCATTTGATGCCAGTGGAGTGCAATGGGCTTGAGGTCGGGAGAGAGTTTTTTCGGATCAGACTCGGTGAAGAGGTGTTGGAATTTGGGATCCCAAGCGCTGATGCCGTTTACATGGCGATACTGGTTGAAAAGAATGGGCAGCCCATTCTTGAAGCCAAGGTTATAGCACAGCGCGTCGGGCTTCATGAGGGACTCGATTTCGACACCTGGATCCGCCATCGACCCCTCGGGGACACCAAAGGGTATTGAAACTTTGGGTTGAATTTCGACTATGGGCTCCCAGCCGGCTGTGGGCTCGGTATCGAAGTAATCGGCGTAAAGGTTGATTATGTCATCGACCTCCTCTTGTTTCGCGAGCTGCCTGAGGGAGGTGTTCTCCACATTGCAGAGCCCTAAGGGGTTTGTTAGAAACAGGGGATGGAATGGCTGGAAAATCGCGTACGCTTTGGGGCGGGACCTTCTTTCACAACCTTGGGGGCTTTGACTTTGACCTTAGCACCCAGCCCTTCCATGAGCCGTCTGAGCTCGTCGTCCATCTCCTCAATTTTGCCGAGAGTATCCGGGTCGTCGAATAATTCGGCCAGGGATTTCCAGCGCTGAACTGCACGAATGACCGCCGAGATCTTTCCTTTGGTGAGTTTATCTCTATCGAGGTCTGCAAAAACGTTAGGCAGTGGTGAAGAGGTGCGAAGATAACGTCACCTTCGAAAGCGACGCGAGCTGCCGCCTCCAGAGAGGCAAACTTCTGCTTGCTTCGAGAGATTTGCTTGGTTAGAGTTGACCACGTGCGTTGAGCAAGTTGCTGGGTGGCTACGCGAAGAGAATACGGCAGTAGGCCTTTTGAGTCGAGCGCCTCAGGGCCATACAGGGCAAGGCCGATATCATCTATAATGAGAGGGAGGTAGCTGTTGGAGACTTGTTTGCTCTTGAGCTCGGGGTTTTTCTGATATAGGGTTACCGGATGGATATCTCGGGCAGTAAGAAGCTCAGCAATTCGATTGTGGATCTTCCACTTTGGCCAGTTGGCAGTTACCCAAGACCGCCAGAAATCACGCCCGGGAACAATGGCACCAGTGCGCGACGAGGAAAACTTGATTTTCGCATCCTCACCGACGATGTTCGCGTATTGGGTAAAGTATGTCGAAACAGAGTTGCTGTTAGCACGGGTCCAGCCTGGAGGAAGTTCGGCGTCGTCTTTAGGAAACAAACCGTTACGTATTCCGGTAATTTTTTGCCAGGTGGAGAACTTCCAGGGCGCCTCGTCTCCGTCATGGAAAAGACTAACAAGAGCGCTCGGTGTAGTGTGGCTGGGCATAGCGACGAGATACAAAAGGTGGGTATGATGAAGCGTAGGAGGGGGGTTTTATTTCGCGGTTGCAGGCGCTATATACAAAATTCCCAATTACATCTGCGATGGTAGATCTGGGCCGAGACGGAGTACGAAGCCTCCCCAGATGACGCTCTACGAGCGTCAGGCGTGACCTTTCAGATCTATTGAAGATATTTTTGCGGTTAGGGATATGGTAAAGTAGAAAAAAAAACTCACAGGGGACGGCGTTCGAAGATCCCCAAAGAATTGACGCTGCATTGAAACCATGAATGCTCAGGTTGTCGATCGTAGTGCGTCGGGAAGCAGGCGTCCGATCTATTCGCACAAGGAAGTTAGCGGTTAGGGATATGGTAAGAGGTACACGCTACTGGGTGGTTGATACGGCTCCAAAGTCGATCGTAGCGCGTCGGTGGCTGAATACGGGTCCAAAAGGAGAAAGAGATCGAGTGTTCTTCAAGTTTCGAGCACAAAGGCTATCGCTGCGATTTTCAGCGAGTTTCATTCAAGTTCGAAGTAAGGCGGATGAAACACAATGGAAATTCGTCAATCCTAAAGCGAAGCGGTGGGCTTCGAGCTACCAAGCTGCAGATGTTAAGTTATAAAGTTGATCATCGAGTTGACGCCCGCCTTGTTCGTCGCATTGTCAGGATCAATCAAGTTCAAAATTCAAATAAAGATACTGCCGAAACTCACATGAGTTGACGCTCTTTGATCCCCAGCTCTGCTATCGAGTGCATAAAGTAAACAATCTGAGTTCGTGAGTCCCTGGAAATGGCGGATTGCTGAGATGATGTTCCAAGACGGGGTCCATACAAGCGTCTAGAACCTCCGTGTAAGCTGCTAAGAATGAAATGGAGAACTGATAACGTACCAAGATGGCGACCGAACAGCAAATAATCCCAATGGCGCGGTTGGAAGCGGTTAGGGATTCGGGGCTAGGGTCCATTCATCGCAAAGTGACACCAACGGTTGACTTGCCGAGCCCACACGTAGACGCGATGCACCTACAAGGTACGGGGCATCCGGAACATCAAAAGCATCCGACGAAGAGGCGAAGCCCCTACGAGGGTGTTTACCGTGGTGGCGGGGAGCAAGAGATGAGTGGAAGAGCGGAGTTAGAAATCTTCGCAATTGATGTCGAGGCCAAATTTGGCCCAAGTCCCAAATTGGCCATGACTTGCTCTTTCTTCGTCAACATCGACTTAGGTGTATCACGCCTACATCTGGTTACGCGCTCTTTCTGCAACCTAGAGGCGTCGCCTCTACGTATGTCCTTCGGACTCCGAGACCCATTCTACCACCTTGCGGAGCGCGTACCGTGTACTTACGACCTACTTCGGAACTTCGCACTCCAAGTTGCGACGACTCGGCTAACCGGACCAGACTCTTTCTGGAACCCTACTGGCAGCAAATTGAATTGTGCCATGACTCTCGTATTTCCAAACCGGAAGCTCAGGTGGTATATCCATACCCCATCCCTTGTTTCTGGACAAAGTTTGAGCGCCTCACCCCTGACATCCGTGAACCGTCCCATTTTTTTTCGGATCCTGCAAATCTCTACGTTCGTTTTTTGTCCGCGTTTTGGGTTCCCACTCTATTCAATCACAGCATTGCCTTCCGTACCTGACGTTCGACGAAGGTCCGTCTCTACTTTCTCGCCTCCTCTGTAACTCGACACTCTGCATCCTGATTTGCCACTCAATTCAATTACAGCGCATCGTCTTGTGCCTGACGCTCGACGAATGTCCGTCTCTATGGTACTTTTGTGCGCCCATTGGTGCCTCAGTTCCTCATTTTTCGTGCACTGTATGGATAAAATATTCCCGCAGTAAATTGGGCGCGAGCATCAGATTCTTATCGTCTCTACCGGCGAATATGACCACCCACGGCGCCCGCGAAAGTGAGTACATCTCATTTATTTCCAATTATTTGCAGGGCTGCTTCAGATCATAGTTTAGTGGCAACAGCGACCAGCAAAAATGTACCTGTGGCTCTAGAAGCCCGAGCTGCGCATAAAGTGAGCACATCTCATTTATTTCCAATTATTTGCAGGGCTGCTTCAGATCATAGTTTAGTGGCAACAGCGGCCAGCAAGAATGTACCTGTGGCTCTAGAAGCCCGAGCTGCGCATATTTCCACGAGCTGATCGGACAGCACGAAGTTTTTGACACACAAAGAACGAAAAGCCCAAGCACGGCGAAGGAAAGTATTTTGCAGCAGCTCGATTTTTTAGATTCGCGGCTTATCCTCTGCCCAGCTGTTGGCCATATGTATATACATATTAGTCTATCTTTGTCCGGTCGTACACAAAATAAGTTTAGAAAGAGTTACTCTTTACCGTCCGATGTCCCTTGAGTCCGAATCTAAATTGCAAAATTGCAACTACATTTCAGTGAACCGTGGGAACTGGTCGCATCAACTGCGCGATCTCATGCGAACTCGGAACTTGTTTCCACATCTTTCCATTCGCTCGGCGCGACGTACCTTGGTTGAATTTAAGATGTGATTCCGCTGCCATCAGCTTATTTTCAAGCAACCTCCCCCTCACACTCCACCCTTGACCGCATTCGTCGTGTTTCCTTCACCAACTGTCCTGTTCCAGCACGATCCAGCTAGGCAGCTTCGCACCTAAGCAGAATCTGCTAACCCAGCGTCCCCGAACCCAGCTCGGAAGCTTCGCTTCGACGCAGGAGTCAGGTTACGGCCTCTGAGCCGTTGGTACTTCCAACAATCGTCTACGAAACGATGGACCTTCCCATTGTAGAGCTTTCCCTATCAGAGTTTTGCGTCGTGGCGAAGAACTACATTACAGCACAGCCCAGCAAAATCAATGCATTCATACTCTTTGTATTGAACGGCATTTACTCAGATGCGCATGGGGACCGGCAGGTTGTCCTCAATCCGCTCCTTAATCTGCCCCGGAAGGAGGATCTGAGGATGATTCGTGACTACGATTCCCTTCTTGGAATTGATCACCAAATCCGGATCCATGCGGACCTCACGCTAAACGTTCTCGGGAAGGTTGAAGATATCCTTACAACCAACGTCCACATAAAATATTCCTGGGTATGTCTCTATGCGCTAATTTTACGGTGCTTTGCTGATCTTTCTGTTCGCCAGGGCCACAACACTGTGCCGGTTCATAAGATTCCCAATATCAGCTTGGGCAAATGGGGCGTCCACAGCCTCCTCCGTGTCCTCATTCCCGACCTCTACGTCGAGGGACAAAGCGCCAAGATCAGCCGTGAAGAGTTGGCCATGTTTTACGAGTTCGGCCTCTACCCCTGTTCGTCGGCTGATGGGGGACAGGGCTGCCGACTGGCCGGCAACCTTTGAAGCAGAGGTTATTCGGGCACAAGGTACCAATGGCAGACTGGCTACTCAAACAAAAATGTTCCCAGAACGCCTGGTCCACCGCCTCGGCGATGCCATTCGTGAAGAACTTGCCTTCAACGACGTGGAATGGGGAAGATCTATCGTGTTTCTCCTCCAAGTACGTGGTGTGAAGAATACAACCACCCATACTCCACCCGGATGCCGCCGAAGAAACATTGGAGGCTTTCCTCGACGCAAACGGGCTGGATTACACAGAGATTATCTCCAACGGCACCTATTATGTCGACGTCGGCTTAGAAGTCTCTTCCAAGATAGGGGAGTGTTTAGCCTGGCGAACAGACTCCCATACGCACATTATTGGACAAATTCTGGACATAAACGAGGTTTGGGCACAAAAAATTACACGCCCAACGAGCAGCAAATATACTCGGGATATGACGTCTCACATGCCGCAAGTTTCAGGCTGCCGAATCAAGCCAGGTGCTCGAGGAGAGGGCAGCTTCCGTGCCAGATATGTTCAACTGTACTTGACCGACAAGTCGGTTACGGCTCATAAGGAGAAGGGCCACCACGGCAAATTCATTGATGGCGCCGCGCTGCTCCAAAAAAAAGGCACCGAGTATCTTGGGAAACTTTATGAATTATATGTCCAGTCATCGTCAACCGTCGCAGCCCATGCTAGGGCGGAAGTGAGGGTGCCTATTGAGCATGCTTTGGAGCCGTTTTTTAATATGACGGCCAAACTGTTGGAGGAGTCGCTTATTTCAATTCAGAAGATACACTGGTGGTAAGACATTATTCTTTTCTGGTTAATCAAAAGGCACTAATCATTTGTCTCAGGGGAATGAGGGCATTTCGTGCCCTCGCATGTCAACACCTTATATCCCAAATGGACAGCGCGCCAATAAGATTCCTGACCCGGGATGAGTCGTTGTTGCTTATGGCAGCAATACCGTGGCTCGTGAACAGTATTCACTGCACGCCTGACCTTGGCCCGGCCTATCGAAATCTTCTCACCAACATTCTTCCTCACATTCCCAAGGCCGAAGCTGACGTTGACGTCTTACCCTTTGTGACCTCAATTCGCAGTGAAGACGACAATGTCTCCGCCATCAATTCTATTGACACTGAGGATGAACGATTGGCCCGTTATGTTCCTGCCTCTGGAGATACTGTTCCTTGCATCATCTGTGGGGTCCTCTTCATTAACCTGATCAAAATTGGTCCTGAGGTTCCATGTCCAAGGTTTCGGTTCAACGGTCGGTTTATAGAAGACACTACTTTCGAGTTCATCTTCAGCCAGACGCTTGCGGATGTACAACAGCTCATGATTGGCGGCGAGTTGTTCCAAAAACCCAATGCCGATCGGGTTCGCAACAAAATCCGAAAGACAGCGCATTACATTCCAGATGAGGATGAGCCACAGATCTTTGATCTTGAACGACACGGGTGTTATCTTAATCCCCTTGCTGCTCGTGATGGGGGGTCTGATATGGAAGACGAAGACGCGGATCTTGACCTCGATGTTGATATGTCGTTAGGAAATATTGATCACCAGCTCACTGTCATCTGGCAACAGTTTATCAAGGACATTACATCCAAAGCTCCTAATATGGCTGGTTTCAGGAAGGTGTCCTACATCAAGCTGGATGCTGTCGAACAACAAAATGTTTCAGAAGACACCCACAAGACCCTAGTCCTCTCTGAATACTTCAAGGTCTGTCAGTGGGCAGTCCCAGATGAAAGAGGCTGGAGAAAGATCTTTGGTCATCTGTGGCCTCTGAAGGGCCAAGTCAAGGGTCGAAACCAGAACTACAAAAACTGCACCTATTATCGCAGTTGGGGCTTGTTTATGGAAAGGTGCCCTGACCAAAAAACTATGAAAAAAGCACGTCGAGAGCTTCGGAAGCGGTTTGATGGGTTATTGTGGGTCCCCTATGCTGAAAGTGACAGAATTTGGTGGACAAAAAGTGGTGTGCCTAAGTTTACTTTCACCGAACCTGGATTTTCTGCTGCACCGAGGGAGGTAGCAGTTCGAGCAACACCTACTTGGATTCCATAGTGTATTTTATACTACCAGATTTCCAAAGTTTTTTGTAACAAGTCTATAGTGTTTTGACAATGTATTTATTATGATTGTTAAGAAAGCCAACTAATCTCAGCACTGAAACGTCGCAGGATCAAAGCCACATGAAAGGGACTACTTACCTTGAAAGCCGACTCACCTCGGCACTACCAGACGCTGCAAGATGGAAGCCGCATGGAAATACTTACCTTAAAAGCCGACTCGCCTCGGCACTGCGAAACGCCGCAAGATGGAAGCCGCATGGAGGGGACTACTTGCCTTGAAAGCCTACTCGCCCCGGCACTGTGAGACGCTGCAGGACCGAAGCTGCATAGAAGGGACTACTTACCTTGAAAGCCGATCACCTCGGCACTACCAGACGCCGCAGGATGGAAGTGTGACTTACCTTGAAAGCCGACTCATCTCGGCACTGCGAGACGCCACAGCATCGAAGTTTTTTATGGTGAACGGTGACATAATATATGTTCTGAGAATTCACAGGCATGAGGGTACTTCGTGCTGAAGGTGTGAAATGCCGAGTTTGGTGACAGCTTCGCTTGGACAACCATTATGCTCTCAAAAGCTTGCTCACGGTGGAGCATTCCATCAGTCATGTACTTAATCCTTCTTTTCCGGACTTGTCTAGCCCTCGAAGTAGATAGTCTGCCCAACTTTCTGACCTAGCCACAAACCAACTTTTTCATAAACACGCTTGACGTCGGCGACAGACATAGCAGCCGCCGAGGTTGAGTACAGGCAATGCGACCTGGGTCCGCGTATCCTGAATCTGCGAGATACTGCACCCTCTGCATGGTATTTCCGTAATCAGTGTCACCGACGACGATGACGTTTGCATGACTGGACGGGTCCGTCGTCTTTTGAGCGTAAAGGCACATACAGCGTTGAATCCTGACGAAGCTCGAACGGCGTGTATTCATTTTTGTTCCGTCTCAGCCTCAGATTCGATGTGTGAGTTGGTCAACATCCTTCACAGATAATCGGATTATATTACCAGCCGCGTTCATATTCACCTGGTAATGACTACCTCTACTTCTATTACCATATCTGTCCTCCATTCCTCTCGGCGTGCTGGGGATCTATCTCCGAGGTGGTGAAAGGTTGAGTCGAGGTCGCGTCTTTTTACCCGCGACCAAATACGCCAATTCCATCAGAAAAACATTGCCTGGTACAACTGGAGGAAACTCCTGGTCCTTAACAGAAAGACCTGGAAACAAGCGCTAAAGGTACAGCGCTGGATCCTGACAAAGCTCGACAATTGTCCTAAGTATAGTCCACGTGTCGAATATTCAAGCCGGAGCCAGGGCGAACTCTGCCGCCAATTTGTTGACTCGAGGAAAAGCAGTGAAGGTGAGCGTGGCTGGTACTCGGATCAGATATCACAGGGCGAGACCTGACCCCTCACCACCGCATCAAATCTGAGGCTGAAAGCCTGACATAAAAAGAGCACGGGCTTGATGGCTTCATCCAACCTATAGGGTTAACCTCATCAGCCGATCTGTAGCATGCCGTCTTTAAGATATATGATAATCTCGAAGTATATAGGGCTGACAATATCTAGTGGGCGGCGGAGGCGGTCGCACGAGCAACGTCCAGCTTAAAATGGAGTCCGTCCTAGCCCATTTCATTACCCAGAGCCGACCCCTCTAGAGGCAGAGAAATTGATGTTTTTATTGACATACCTTGAAATATAAGTAAATGACCTCACGTCAGCGAGCGCCTGGAAGGAGATTTGTGAATAGATCGAGCAATATTATGTGTAGGCTATGTTTTATTATAAATGCAAAGAAAACAGGCGAAGTCACTTGCTAAATCTTGCCAGATGACGTGAATACATCACCTAGGTTGTAATTTACCCACTGACGAACGACGAACGACGAACGTCTGAAGAGCAAGTTCATAAACAAAAGGCTCAGCGCTCGTAGACATAGAGAAAATGGTGTGAAAAACTCTACCAGATTGTGAGGCTTCAAGTCGCACGACGAGCTTCTGGCCGGCGCCCTATACTGTGAGTTACGGCAGCCGCAATGAAACCAATCATTGCGATTGCCAGTAGAGAGAACAGTTGACTGGAGCAAGGTCTTGAGCAATCTTAGAGTTGCGCGACGAACCCAAGTCATTTTGAGCCTAACTTGATGCGCCGGGCGGCAGGGTGTGAGTTCTAATTGTAGGTGCGAGGCGCCTACGTGGACAGAGGATACACGATATCGAATGGTCCCTATGTAGGCGTCAAGCACCTACACGGACCTTCGTGATGTTCTGGTGGAGGTCGTATGCCCTAGTGACATTAGATAAGATAAGCTCGATCCGATTAGGATTCACTTGCTGATTAGTAATTCCGAGACGCGTCGTGTCAGGTGATCGCGTCGTGTCAGGTGATTGTCCTGAGACATAAACAAGCTTCCTGAGATCTTGAATTCTGCTTTCCTCATCACACCTCCCCATCCATCTTCCTGGGAGCTTCGCTTCTGGCCTAAAAAAAACCTTACACTTCTGGATCTTGGCCCTCCTAACGCTCTGTTGCTTCGCGACTGGAGTCCATCATCCACCCCCTGCCCCTAAGCACTCCGCTCAGCCGCCATGTCCCCCCGGCTAGGTAAGAGGTGCGAATTTTTTTGCCTATTTATCAGCGGCTATGTATCTTTCGTTCATGCATGTCGGGTGAGAGGGCGTGCCTCGCAGATACCCCGCAGGGAATATGCCTGGCACCCCAGCAGCCTACTATGTCGCGAACGGGACGCCCTCGTCCGGTGAAGGCACGTGGAAATGAGGATCTAGCTGATACCCCGCAGGGAATACGCATGATCCTCCGCCATGGGCCCATCGAAACGGCTGTTCCCAGCCTCTTTTTTCCTCCAACGCTTTTTTTCATCTCTCGATTTACTTTACGCTCGCTGAGCGCGCGCTGCTACAGACGAAACGACGGCAGTATTCTCTGCCAACTCCGACTTCAGCTTCGAAGACAACGTTCTTCGGAACTGGGTTCACGATGCCAGCAATCCATTCGACTCACCGCTGCCATCCTTGACCCCTTCGCCGGCGTCTTCACGCTGTGGGTCTCCCACCCCCAGCCCTGTGCGCGCCGCGACGCCTTTTCCACTGGACAAACCGCCGCCGTCTGGGTCAATTCCTGCGCCGCCTGAACCCATGACGAGGGCGGATAAGGTGAAGAAGAGGAATAAAAAGCAGTCAAAAGCCCACAGGAAGAGGCAGAGGCTCGCCGCTCCGGAGCACCGTCCCTCCGAAAATCTCTCCCGCAAGCATGTCAAGAACACCTCGCAGATCCCTTCTTCGTTTGACGCCGAGGAAATCTCGATTGCAAGGACGGGTTATGTGGGCATACGCAGGGATGATGCCCCTCAAACGTTTGCCCTGGCGGAGCTCGTTGGGCCGGCTTCACAATTTCAATTCAAACTCCATAAATGGGACGGAAGGTGCGTAGGTACCTCCCTTTCGTGGCTCATTTCTGATCAACTTTATTAGAAAACGCCTCACCATCGTTGATTCTCAAGGGCGGGTCGTCGGCGCCGGGGTTGGAGCACCACAAGGCGACCCTACATGGGATGGTGTGCAGGCAGCGTCGGCAGAGGCCCTGGAGGCGGCGCGTGGCCTTCTTCAGCTGGAAAAGGACGACGTCGATCATCGACGAGGGCTGTTTCCTGCAATGAGGATGGGTATCTCGTTTGGCGGGGGTCAAAAATACCCCAAGGTCCTGTGTCAAAACCCAGTAAACAAGCCCATCTTGGACGGACTGTTGAACCACTGGGCGTTCAAGAGAATATCTGGCTTCACCTCAGGTAGGCGTTAGAGCCCTCATAGTGTGGGCGTGCACTCATGGGTTTGTAGGGGTGTTCTCTGAGGTGGCGCCCCGCCTTTACGCCTATCAGCATGGGCAGTTGTCAAAGCTCATCGACGAGGATGTCAGACAGCGCGCCGCGAACCCCAAGATACGCCCTCGGGACGAACCCCTTCGGCGAAATTTTCCTAATACGCCGTGGGCTGCGACGTCGCTGAACTTCGGCCCCAGGACGGTGTGCTTTAAGCACGCTGATTACAACAACCTGGCCTTTGGTTGGTGTTGTATCACTGCGCTTGGTCGGTTTGACCCCACCAAGGGTGGGCACCTAGTTCTTTGGGATCTCGGGCTCGTTTTAGAATTCCCCCCGGCGCGTCATTCCTTATCCCCTCTGCGGCTGTCAGCCATTCAAACGTACCCGTTGGGCAGAACGAGCGCCGCTATTCCTTCACGCAGTACAGCGCAGGTAGGATTTTCTCTTGGAACGATAACGAGTTCAAAACCATTAGCAACCTCAAGAAGCACATCAGCCGCAAGGAGTGGGAGGCCATAAAAGCGAGCTTGTCAAAGCAGCTTGACTTTGGACTCGGCCTTTACACTACAATTCCGGAACTCACAAAAATGAAGCCTCTAGTCGGTGAGGATGTAGATAGCCCTTCTGATGCACATGATGTCTCCCATGAGTAACTTATGTAGTTTATCTATTCAATTAATCAATTTCATTTCGGGCAGGAAAGGCTGTTTATTCTGTGCTGCTCAACGGAAGCAACAGTAACAGCTTGACAAACGCAGGCTGATGCCTCTGCTAAATGAATTCACTCCCAGCTCAATGTGTCTAAAATAAACGGCTGACAAGAGCGACAAAGTGATGATTATGGGCTATTTACAAGAAATGGATAGGGTACGTTCTAAATAGCCTGGCCAAGATATAAAAATTTATGTTATAGAGATGAACTACCGATATGCGAAAAACCTAGCTTCTGTGCCGCTTGACACTCGGCCCCTCCTCTCCGTCACCAGGGGCAGTGCGCTTGGCTTTGGCTGTCGGCTGTCGATGGCTTTTGGATGGTTGGAGCCCGGGAGGCCTTTTGAGGTTTTCGACCCCAGGCTGGCGTTCAATAGGCGGGGCGGCTTGGATAGCTACAGGGAGTGGGGTGGATTTGTGACGTGGGCGAGTTGGGGCAATTCCGGGCGGCAGGGAGGATGGGCGAGGTGAGGAAAGATCGCGTGGGGTGGGTATACCAGCGGGGGATGGGGAGTGCCTGCCATTGACCTCACCTTCATCTTGAGGAAGGCCGGGGCCGTCTTCATACATGGGAGGCTTATCGGCGTTGGTTGTCTGCATCTCCTCATCTTCGTATGGCACTAGGATATGGGGTGATGGATGGCGGCGGGGGGGCTGATGGGTTTGCGGGCGAATCGGCTCGGCCTCAGGAGGTGGGTTAAGCTTGCTCAGAAAATTTTCGATCCTGTCGAGCCGATTATCCGTCGTCTTTGAGCCGTTATATTCAATATCAAAATCGTCCCGCATAAACAATATCATATCGTGGATGCTGGCCAGAACTGTGTTCAACGCACGGTTCCTTTCGTCGTCGATTGCAGAGCGAGCCTCCAAGGCGGCGACCCGTTGCTCGAGCGTGAGCGTCTGCCCCTGCCCTGTGATCCCGGGCTCGCTGGTGGAAGTGATGGCAATCAATTTGTTCAAATCCAGATATATCATGTGGAGCAATGAACGTTGTCTGTACTGTAGAGGCGTACTGCGTTTAAAGAGCATCTCAGCGGCGTCATCGGGCGTTGTGTCCACTGGCAAGTTAGAAGAGGGTGGCGCCGAGGTTGCTGTCGAGGTCAGTGCCGGCGTGGACCTCGATGAATGTGGTGCCGAAGGGCTCGGCGCAGACTGCATCGGGGGCTCGCTGTCGCCCACGGACTTCGATGAATGTGGTGCCGAAGGGCTCGGCGCAGACTGCATCGGCGCGATGGGGGGCTCGCTGTCGTCCACGGACCTCGATGAATGTGGTGCCGAAGGGCTAGGCGCGATGGCGGGTTCGCTGTCGTCCACGGACCTCGATGAATGTTGTGCCGAAGGGCTCGGCGCAGACTGCTTCGGCGCGATGGCGGACTCGCTTAGGCCTGCATCCTCGTCTTCCTCGCTGTCGGAAGCGACGACGGTCCTCGATTTTTTGGCCCGTTTCTTCGAGCCAGCGGGGGTCATGTTTCCCTGTAATTCCGCCGCATTACATTTGACCTTCCTCTCGGAGCACGGGAGACAGGCAGAGCTCCGACGACTCGCCTTCTCCCAGCAGTCAACCCCTCGCCTTAAGCACGCCTTGCATGGGTTCGTGTACTTCCTTTCTCCTCTACGCATGTCTCGACCCCGAACAGTCTTGACTTCTTCCAACTCAGGCTCTCCTGTGGGCGTTTCTTCGGCATTCGAACGCGGACCCTTTTTGATCCCCGTCTCCTTCTTCCGGGCCTCTGGCTCTTCATCGAAGATGGATTTCGGTGTCGGGGTTCTAGAGAGCGGGTTCAGGGCGAAGATCTTTCCTCTTGGCGGAGCACGAGGGGTCGGGGCATTGGGCGGTGCGGCCTTCCTCGAATGTTGAGCAGCTACATCAGGCGACGACGCCACCCCATTCGCTGATGGGTTGGGAAAAACAGCGGCGGTGACTTTGGCCTTACTTCGAGTCCGGCGAGAGTCGGGGACGTCCGAATGACCCTCAGGGGCGGAGGTAGGAACGGAGGTAGGGGTGGCGGAATCGCAGTGGATAGGGCGAGGGGGAGGGCGAGGGAGAGGATGAGGGTGAGTGATGGGGTCACTGGCTGCGTGCGTCGCGCCAGGAGAGGTTGGACTATCCGACCCTTTATTGCAAACAGAGCCGTAAAGACGGTCAAAGCGGTCGAGCAGCGTGCGCATCCTTCGCGACGACTCTGAGTCAAGCTTGTTGTCCCCTTTCTTTAGGAACTCCACCACGGTGTAGGCGAAGATTTGCTTTTTCAAAATCTTCGACACCTCCGCGCCAATGGGGTCTTGACTTTTATTAGCCGCCCTACGGATCGAGACGATTTTGTCCTGTGAGTTAATCAGCCATCAGTGAAAGTTTCAACGCAAGATAGTACTCACAAATTCCTCTAGAATTCTAACGCGGTTGTGAGCCAGGCCGTTGTCGTCGAGAACAGCGCGGCGTGCCAACTCATCGAGAGCTTGAACGGAGCGTAAGGCGGCTTCGGCGTTGAGGAGAGACATTTTGTTTCGACAGCGAGTATGGTTGACGTGAGTATGGCTGACGGCGGTGGATGGAAAAAGAAAGAAAAAGAAGGAAAAAGAAAGAAGTTGACCCTCGAAATTGAACATGTGACCGTGCCGTTGTACCCACGCCGCCACTGATAGTCGGCCTTCGGCCCCCGAAAACGCTGTATTGGGTTGCGCCGGTTTCAAGTATCCAAAGATTGAGTCCTCTCAAGATAGATGGAATTACACCGCGTGGCACCACATAGGGATCTGCAGGAAAGAGAGATAAAAATACAATCAGAGCTAGTAAATCGTCCAGAAAATTGTACGTACCAAAAGCGAGGATGCCACCCACCACATAAAAAGTCTCCACCACGCCTCGCAGGGTCAAGCACCTTCGGGTTAGGTGCTAAAATACCTGACGCACGACGAGTGTCAGGCATGGTGGATGGGCAGGGTCCACTGAGAGGAGGCCAGAAAACCGTATGAACCTTGGGGTTCAAAGAGATATTAAAAAAATCTCGACGTTTCGGGCTTCAAGGATGAGAGAAAACCCACCACGACGACGCTCGTCGAGTCCCAACTTAGACGTCATGAACGAGAAAGTTGCTCTGCGACGATTCGTGAGATCATATATAGATAGATAAACAATCACTTACGAACAGGTCGCGCGACGACTCCCTAACGGCTACTAGCAGAGAAACCAAGAGACAGTCTAACCCAAGAATTTGAAGGAAATTACTACTATCTGTAAAGTACCCACTAGTTAGGGTGAGATAAAATATTGCAAATTTGAGTATCTAGGATTGATATAGTATATACAAGGATTAAACATGCCAAAAATCAGCGTGTTTGGCGGTTCCGTTCTCGAGATGTCAATGGATGAAGCGGGGGCGCATAATACCGTATACAGTCACTTTCGCCGCCGTCGGTGATTCAACATCTCCGCATCACCGAACAAGCGAGGCGATTTGAACGTGTGCCCCTTGGGTCATGGCCGGTTTGTATTGGACTCGAGTAAACCCATAGTTTAAATGGGTGCAATTATGATGGTACCTTTCTGACAGCGGTAATGCCACATCTCGACGGCGGTGATGGTATATCTCCGACGGCGGTGATACATCTCGATGGCGGTGATTTTCCATTACGGAATACCCATGCCTACCTATTAACCCCAGTCATATAAACCAAGAAAGTTTTAAAATGGTCTGAAAAATGTCCTGTGAAACCCTAAATTAAGGTTAAAATAATAATTCTAACCCTAGAAAGTTAGGCTCAAAGGCTGGACTGGAGGCGTCAGCCGGAAGGAGAGCCTTTTAGCCTAACTTTCTAGGGTTAGAATTATTATTTTAACCTTAATTTAGGGTTTCACAGGACATTTTTCAGACCATTTTAAAACTTTCTTGGTTTATATGACTGGGGTTAATAGGTAGGCATGGGTATTCCGTAATGGAAAATCACCGCCATCGGAGATGTATCACCGCCGTCGGAGATATACCATCACCGCCGTCGGAGATGTGGCATTACCGCTGTCAGAAAGGTACCATCATAATTGCACCCATTTAAACTATGGGTTTACTCGAGTCCAATACAAACCGGCCATGACCCAAGGGGCACACGTTCAAATCGCCTCGCTTGTCCCAAGCAGCAGGCATTCGCATATTAAACAAGTTGGCCTATGCGCTCGTCGGACACTGTAAGGGAAACTGCGGCGACGGGGAGATCTGGCAAGGCGGGGACATAGTTCTCCACCAGCGGGGACAGTATCTCCGCATGGACAGTATCTCCGCATGGTGGAGATGTGAATTCTCCACCAGTGGGGTTACAATTCTCCACTTGCAGGGGTGCAATTCTCCACCTGCGGGGATGGGCAGCAGGGGCAGAGACGGAGAATTATAGGGCGGAGGTTGTCTCCTGTCCGGCGGTACTTACAGCGGGTTGGAGGGGATTTTGACGGTGTCGGGAAGGGTGTCTGAGGTTGGGCTGGCGAGAACAGAGGATGTTCCCCTGACAAACAATCAGTAATTCAAAGCTCATGATGTAATTTCAACGTACGACTCTCTGTTCAAACACTCACGTCCTCTCCCAGTCACATAGGTGTATTCCATCATTCCTACTTTACATTCAATACGACACCAAGGCATTCAACGAGTCGAGAACTCCTCCGATTCTGGGAGTTCCACTCATAGACCACCTCACAATCCCAATACCAGCTCAGCAATCTCTCCTTTTCCGTCTTACAAGGTGTTTTTATTTAGAAATTGTTCCAAGATTTCGACAAGGGCTTTGATGACGACGAGAGATTCTGAATTGGGCCCAAAACTCGAAAAATTGCACTCCTGACACATAAACTATAAATAAATTAGTCCATCTCTTCTCTCTTCGTATTAGTAGTTTATATACCTATCTACAATGTAACTAGGACGATGATGATGACGATTACCAGCGAGTGGTCCCTTTAAGGAACAAGCTGGGGTCCGTCTACATACATGGGCAAGGTGTATGCTACGTATACTACCAACTGGCGTGCTTTGATCAGCACCATCTTTCCTTGTACCTCCTGGCCCCATTTTATATATATTGTCAATTGATTTTCATTCTTCGGGTATCTCAGGTGTCTGTTGGGAGTCCTCTCTCAACAAACTCCACTCACAAGTGTCCAGAGGCAAAGTGAAAGACAGTCTTTATTATAAAACCGTCTCACAGCACCAGCTAATAGCATGATTTGTTTGTTTTGACCCACTAAGCCCAATAATCCGAAAGACATATCATTAACACCACCCTTCGGCAGCATCAAATATCACAAACGCAAGGTATACAAACTTAGAGACACATGCTGACAATGACGAGTCTCTTGTTAATGCCAAAAGCAGCTCGAGCGGGGACGAATTGTTAAACATCAGACGGAAATATGATATGGAGCGACTCTGACGACCCCTTCCTTCATTCTGTTTCGACACTCTACCAGGTCACGAGATGCCACACATTGCAACATTGTGTGGGGTTCGTCCTCGACGTGCTGACGACAAAATCGGCAGAGCCTCTCTTGATGTGGGATCCCACGGTAACGCAAATACTCAATACCCAACCGGTGCGAAGAGACAAGCAGACGTGTAATCGCCACTCTATGGTTTGGCACAGACACATCGAGATAATGCCGAAATTGAATATGGACAGGACGGTCGTGCAAGAGGTAAGCACGTTCCATTGCCTATATTGAGTTATGCAACCATGCTCCACATGAGTTTTCGACTGTTTGAATTACTGAAGAAATTTTGTCTTCAAATATGGTTAGTAAGCAGATTACTAATCTACCGAGCGAGTGAGTAAGCGCCCGGTCAAATTAGCGCCGGTGTGAAATTGGCTCGGACGTTTCCCGACCACTGATATTCCCAACACTCCCCCTTGGTCAGGTAAGGTCCCGGTTTTGTATATCAGATCTTCCTGTCTTCGGGAGTTGTCGGCAGATATGTTGTGCTGACATTTTTGCGAGCTTCTTCGGAGTCTGAGCCGGCAGGGAATATATGAATGCCCGCGTGGTAAGTTCCATCACTGTAGAATAGACGCCCGGTATAGTGATCGACTTGCTCCGAGTCCGAGGGATGCAAGCTACGTCTAAGAGAATGAAAATAAATTAGATTCATTGAATAAATTGACACAGTTAGCGCACTCACGTTACAAGAGTGTCGTGTCGCAAACGCGACTGCCCGTCGAGTCGTACCTCATGAGACGAGACTGGCGAAGAAAGAGCCAAGTCGCGACTACAGCTTCCTTGAGAGCGAGAGCTTCTTCGGGGGTTTTTGGCTCAGCTTGGACCAAGCACCGGGCAACGACCATGATTATGAAGTGCGCTAAATGTTGATAATAAAGGTGAGGAAGCGAAGGAAAGACGAAGAATAAGACGAACCGTGAACGTCGAATTATCTTTAAACCAGACCTTCAAGTCGCAGAGAACTTGCTGGTGAAAGCGGGATAGGGATGTGCATACTGAGAGACGCAAAAGCCCCAAGCGCTATTGCTTCTCATAGTATTTTTAGCACCACGGTCGTTTTTCATAATTCAGTTTCGGGGGACGGACAATCCTTGTGAACGGGTAATTATATACGAATCTCATCGTAAACGATGATCCCAGGATTGAGGTGCTGTATAAAAATCGTGAATACCTGAGCGACACTCCAAACCATGACAAATGACGTACAATTTAATGCATGAAACTGTAGTTGCAATTTGTGTCAGACAGTATGATGGGAGCTCGAGGAAAAATTAATATTTACCATGTCCATAACAGCCCAGCGAATTTGTTTTGGGTCCCATGCTGGGCCATATGGAATGAGGTAGTGCGTTTGTTTCATCAAAGTCCCATAGCATCTTAATACGTTCAAGGAGTAATGAAAACGCCAGCCCCCTCAACGACATGGGGGAAGCATGATTATAAATCTGTGTATGCTGATAAGTAAACCTCGAAGCATTAATTATAATGATGCGCAACGATAGATCGATTCTCTCCCGCGAAAGGGACAGAAAATAGATCTCAAAACCGCGATCTGCGTATTTTACGAGGCACAGCAGGCAGAATCCACATCGAACCCAGCAAGAATTTCGGCTGGGGACTTGTACAGCCGCAAAATAATCTGCACTGGTCGATAGGGTTATGTCGCTTTCCAACTCGAAAACCAGTCAAATTTATTTAATCCTTAGAAACGACATACTGTGAATGGATATCACATTCGCCTTTCGTACGCAAACGGACTCCCACCAGACGAAAGTAGAGATAGAGTGATATATCTCACACATTTGCTTCTCCACCTGTAATAAAAAAAATCGGGTGGGTGCTCTTAATCTACTTTTTATTTGTACTGGGAAACGCACCTCAGCGGCTGTGAGGATAGTTGGATTGATAGAATTTATTCATCTCCTTTTCCCCCTCTATGCCGACAGCGGTGACGCAAGCCAATACCGATCCCCCTGCCACGACAATATTATTCCAGTTCGAGATATTTGACAAAAGTCCATGAGTAAAGATATTCCAGTTCGAATGAAATTTATAGAGAGACGAAACGAGGCAAGTCGAGCCGGAGACTCCCCAAAACCTGAATGGAGTGGCATAATATATTCCACGTCGAGGTCGTCTTTGTCCTGATGGTCGGCCCCGGACTTGCCAGACATATATTAACAGAAACTCAAGGGTGATTGGAGCAATGTTTAATTGTGGACCAAGGTAAAGTTCAATTGGGAACTACGGTGATGGTACATGTCCGACTGTGGGACTTCTTCATTAGCAATTAGAAAAATGGTGAATATTTGACATGTTTCTGTCTACAGTAATGGTTAGTTGATCTCAGGAAGCGGAAATCATACATCTTAGATAGCGGTGATCCCATTAATTTCCGACAGCGGTGATGCTACATTCGGTGATGTAGCAGTCGGTGATGTAGCATCACCGCAGTCGGTGATGTAGAATCACCGCAGTCGGTGATGTAGAATCACCGCAGTCGGTGATGTAGAATCACCGCAGTCTACATCACCGACGGCGGTGATGTAACATGACCGCCGTCATGTTACATGACCACCGTCGTGACCGCCGTCATGTTACATGACCGACGGCGGTGATGTACATCACCGACAGCGGTCGGTCTACAGTAATGGTTGATCTGAGGAAGCAGACTCCAACCCAGTCACGGGACGCTTATGACGCTTATCATATCTTATCAGTTGACCCGAAGTTTCTTCGAAACTAGTCAACTTGTAACGCGTCCCAGCGACTGGCACCACTTGTAGTTTTGGTTTGTTTGGCAGTCACCTCCGCTTCACGGCATCATCATTCCTCAAGTTTCCTCGAGACTTTGGCCAAGACGTTGTACTTCTTTTTCTGCAGCACGTCATGTATTTCTTTCGTCTTGCTCTCCGGGTTTCCTCCAAGTAGGTTAGACATCATTTCCCGAAGGAGTTGCACTTGTTGTGCCATTTTTCCGCTGCAGAACCTTCCTCTTGACGATCCTTCAATAGAATTTGCTGTCACCTTTGCATTATTGAAAGGGAGTTCATGGTGTTGATGTGTGAGCTAGTTGACCTTCTGAACTCGGTTCCAGCTTCAAAAGCTCAAGGTAGACCAACCTTTGCCTCAAAGTGAAACTCTGGCAGCCTGGCTGGTGAACCATGAATCCGTGATCATGAAGAGCTTTGAAACAGACACATAAAATCACATTTTATTTCACACATACAGCTTCAGGTCATTTGGGGGATCCTCAATAGACAATTTGAGCTTTCTTCTAAAATATCTGCAAGCTTGTGTAGGTGCCGCACCGAAAATGACACGTTTGCCGTGAGGCGGAGGTGGCTGCCAAACAAACCTAAACTACAAGTGGTGCCAGTCGCTGGGACGCGTTACAAGTTGACTAGTTTCGAAGAAACTTCGGGTCAACTGATAAGATATGATAAGCGTCCCGTGACTGGGTTGGAGTCTGCTGAGGAAGGTGTAATCCTACATCTTAGACAGCGGTGGTCCCATTTCCGAAAGGGGTGATCATTTTGGTGCAACAGGACTGATAAATGATGTAAGAGAACAAGCCTTGGTCACTTTAACTTTTTGAATTACCTAATACGTAATCGAACCTTGGGGCAACGATTGCAACCGAGCTTTTGAGGAGTCAGCAACCCGGCCTCGAAAGCGGCGACAATGATCGTTAGCGCACGTCATAAAATCAACGTCCCCTTGGATGCAAGCAACCATGCCCAGAGGATCATGAGCAGCGGCGATTTTTATTCCCGCTCGTCGGAGAGATCAACGTCCCCGAACTTTGTAATCACTCAAAGGCCGTGGTTCGGATGCCATGTTTATCTTCTCCTTCGTCGTCGCCGTCATCTTACCCAACACTCAGACACTTTTTTTTAATATCTTTACAATGGTAGGAAGATTTTCTTCTGACATTCCTTCCTCTCCAGGTCGTCTTGCACTCGCGCTCTTCTCTTCCCATGCAAGGTTTTCAGTCGGTACTTCCTTAAACCCCTTTTTTGTCTAGTCCTGTTTTTACCGTGGCCCCAAAACCATGTCAGAAAGCTGTTTCTAGGTACGAGGTACGAAACACATGAGGAAGGAAGGCGGTGAGGAAATAACTAGAAATAGTCAAGACCGCTGTCCACGTGACGAGCGGTGTTGCTATTCGTAAATCGGTAACCCCTACCACCTCCCACCTCCCGTGCCGTCGCTCTGGGTCCTTGTTCGGGAAAAAGAAGATCTGCAGGGCCAGGATGTGAGTTGCGGGTTTGAATTCTAACCCTCTCTTGTTCAGTCCTTTCGACGTCAAGACTGTCTGCAAAAATATTCTGTATATCGTCACTTTTCCCCATGTTCCACATCATCCGAGTTCGAATCTGAGTCTGTGTCCAGGTCAGTCTGCGAATCTAGATTTTCGAGCCCAGGTATGTCCACAAATATATCATGACAGTCAATGTCTACATGACTGGAAAGACGTTCCTCAATAACAGAGAACTTCTGGAAGGAAGGACCAAGGTCTGAACGTGCTACCAAGTCAACCCACTCAACTTTGAACCGGAAAACTGAGTGCATGCCCTCCAAAGCTTCCTGGGCCTTTTCCACATGGGAGCTATTACGAGACCCATTACTAGATGAAGGAAATTCCTACAGAGACGTTATACCATCATGTACCCATCATTTGAGTAAGTAAACATGTACATTCTGTTTCTCGATTTCCTTATATCCGAGCTGCTGACCTCTGTTTTTTTTCTGTTTGAGGGTCTCTTAACAGAAACACCAGTCAGGTCGGAAATATTTCTTCGCTTTGGGGGTGGTATATTGCAAGAAAATGGGAAGGGTGTCACATCATGCAGGTGACCTTAATCGAGTACGGATGACATCTACCTTATGTGACTGAGAGAGGACGTGAGTTTTTGAACAGAGAGTCGTACGTTGAACCTCTGTTTCCACCAGCCCAACCTCAGACACCATTCCCGACGCCGTCAAAATCCCCACCAACCCGCTGTAAGTAGCGCCGCATAGGAGACAACCTCCTCAATATAAATCTCCGTCTCCGCCCCCCGCTGCCCATCCCCGCAGGTGGAGAATTGCACCCCTGCAAGTGGAGAATTGTATCCCCAGTGGTGGAGAAATGTATCCCCGCTGGTGGAGAATTGTATCCCCGCTGGTGGAAATTCGCATCCCCGCTGGTGGAGATCCCACAGGTGGATATTTGACATCTCCACCATGCGGAGATAATGTCCCTGCTGTTTAGAGTTTCTGAGGTATATGATCCTACCTCTCCGACGGCGGTGATACAATCTCCGATGGCGGTGATTTTCCATGACGCAATTCCCATGCTTACCTGTTAACCCCAGGTATATAAACCAAGAAGGATTTAAAATAACCCTAACCCTAACCACTGTCGGTGATATTAGTATCACCACTGTCGGTGATATTAGTATCACCGCAGTCGGTGATGTAGCGCTGTCATTAGTATCACCACAGTCGGTGCTGTAGCATCACCGCTGTCGGTGATATTAGCATCACCGCTGTCGGTGCTGTGGCATCACCACAGTCGGTGATGTTAGCATCACCGTCGTCGGTGATGTTAGCATCACCGTCGTCGGTGATGTTAGCATCACCGTCGTCGGTGATGTTAGCATCACCGTCGTCGGTGATGTTAGCATCACCGTCGTCGGTGATGTTAGCATCACCGTCGTCGGTGATGTTAGCATCACCGTCGTCGGTGATATTAGCATCACCGCTGTTGGAGATGTAGCATCACCGCTGTCGGTGATGTAGCGCTGTCGGTGGTGTAGCATCACCGCTGTCGGTGATGTAGCGCTGTCGGTGGTTAAAGGACTTAATGAAGACACAGGGTATTAGCATCACCGGTGTCGGTGATGTTGCATCACCGGTGTCGGTGATGTTGCATCACCGCTGTCGGTGATATTAGCATCACCGCTGTCGGTGATATTAGCATCACCGCTGTCGTGATATTAGCATCACCGCAGTCGGTGATGTAGCTCTGTCGGTGGTGTAGCATCACCGCTGTCGGTGATGTAGCGCTGTCGGTGGTGTAGCATCACCGCTGTCGGTGATGTAGCATCACCGCTGTCGGTGATATTAGCATCCCCACTGTCGGTGATATTAGCATCACCGCTGTCGGTGATATTAGCATCACCACTGTCGGTGCTGTAGTATCACCACAGTCGGTGCTGTGGCATCACCGCTGTCGGTGTTGTGGCATCACCGCTGTCGGTGATATTAGCATCACCGCTGTCGGTGCTGTGGCATCACCGCAGTCGGTGATATTAGTATCACCGCTGTCGGTGATATTAGTATAACCGTGATATTAGTATCACCGCTGTCGGTGGTGTAGCATCACCGCTGTCTAAGATGTAGGATTTCCGCTTCCTGACATCAACCAACCACTACTGTAGACAGAAACATGTCAAATATTCACCATTTTTCTAGTTCCCAATTGAACTTTACCTTGGTGCACAATTAAACATTGCTCCAATCACCCTTGAGTTCCTGTCAATATAAGTCTGGAAAGTCCGGGGCCGACCAGATCAGAACAAAGATGACCTCGACGGGGAATATATTATGCAACTCCATCCAGGTTTATGGAAACCATCCGGCTCGGCTTGCCTCCTCGGACTCGGAGCAAGTCGATCACTCCACCAGGCGTCTATTCTGCAGTGATGGAACTTACTACGTGGGAATTCATATATTCCCTGCCAGCTCAGAATCCGAACCGTCCTACCGGGACAAAGAGTTTGACAGGACCTCATCCTGGAGAGATAACAGTTGTCGCTTTGGAAGAATCGCTTCAGTAGATGGGTAGAACACTTCTAATTTTTCTGTATATATTTGACATCGTGCTTCGTATTATTGGCGGGGGTACTTACGTTCATGAAGTTAGGATGTTATCTTGGAAGTCAATTTAGGTGTATGTGTGAACCCTAAGTTGTAAGTTCTGAGTACACTCCCTTGCTGACTTTGTTCGTTAGTCTAACCACCCAACCTCATTATTAGAAAGCCGAATACGACAGGAGTCAAGGAAAAAATTTAACGAGAGGGAGACGAAATTAAACAACTTACTTTGCGACGTCAAACCAATACAGAAGCTCGCAAAAATGTCAGCACAACATATCTGCCGACAACTCCCGAAGACAGGAAGATCTGATATACAAAACCGGGACCTTACCTGACCAAGGGGGAGTGTTGGGAATATCAGTGGTCGGGAAACGTCCGAGCCAATTTCACACCGGCGCTAATTTGACCGGGCGCTTACTCACTCGCTCGGTAGATTAGAATCTGCTTACTAACCATATTCTAGTATCAGAAGACTCCCCTTCCGGTACAGCCACATACAGAGGCTTTTTCTTTGATGGGCCCTATCCATAGCACAGCGGAGGATGAACGAGTTGTTATTTGTGCCATGGCGCTTCCGGCTGACGATAATTAACAGATCCCACCACGGTCCGACGGCGCGTATTTCCGTGCTGTAAACCGTGGATATCTCGGACGTGTGACCCTTGGATCGTGGATCTACCGAGACGTTTCCGAGAAACAAGTCTCCGAGGATACATCCGCTCTGCCGGAACAATTCTTGACGGATTAACTCTCGAGAACGCCGGAAAATTGTTCGGTCTAACCCATTACTCCGCAACCCTTCACGCGTCGCAGTGGACGCGAACATGATTACTTCGCACACATCCGCTATTATGGACCCGCGTTTGTTACCCAACAACCGCCCTAGGCCCAGCTCATCCAGCTGTTTCGCACTCCTCGCTTCGCTCGGAATGCTCAACCACCCTAACACTACCCATCCCTACCCAACAAATTTTAAAAATAACTACACCCTACCCGTCAAAAAAGTCCCCATAACCACTCTAAGAAAGGTGTGCGATTCAGTGTGTTTTTTCTTTTCTTTTCTTTTCGTTTAACTTAATGACTTGTTTTTTTTTTTTCAGAGAAACTTGATTCTGACGAAGAGTATAACCCGTAAGGTTCCCGAAAGGCTAACTTCCGATTAAATGTTCGTTTTGCAGTGCCAGAAGGCGGATTGGTAAAGTCCAAATTGTTTCTATAAATACATACACGTCACTGAATCTTTCACATTTCAGGAATAAACATAAGCTCGAATATGTCAAGCCCCGTCGAAAGGGCTATTCAGTGGCTTCGGAAAAAATGTGCCGAACGTTGATGGCGAACAAGCTGCTACCCAATTACATGGAGGTGCTCATCACTCTCGAACTCGACTTGATCAACAAACCGAGCACTGGCCCCAAAGCCTAAATCTAAGCGCTCGAAGAAGAATGTAGAAATCTATACCCGTGACTAGATAAGATAGATAATAAACTCAGTCAATGGGATAGTCGACTCGTATTAGGGTAGACTGTACCTAGATAAGATAGATAATAAACTATGGTACAGTCAGCTACGTGAGTCCGAAAGTCAGTACAAAATGGATCACCTCAGTCAATGGGATAGACGACTGGGGAGAGGGGATCGTAGTCTACAGTTTATAAACCTGGTATGATGAGTGGCAAATAAAGAGAAAGACAGGAATAGAAAAGAAAGAAAAAACAAAACACGAGGCGTTGTAAGGGGAACGTCCTCTGTCATGACCCCCGCCAACCCGCTGTACGTACCGCCGCACAAGAGACAACCCCCGCCCATATAAATCTCCGTCTCCGTCCCCGCAGTCGGAGATTTCGCGTCCCCGCCAAGCGGAGAATCGCGTTCTCGCCAAGCGGAGGATCGCATCCCCGCTGTCGGAGAGTTTACATCTCCGCCATGTGGCGATCCTATCCCCGCCATCGGAGAACTCTGTCCCCGCCCTGCGGAGATCCAATCCTGTGGACATCACCGAAAGCGGAGATCTAGCATCACCGCTGTCAGTGCTGAGATCGCGGTGATCCCATCACCGACGAATCGGATTACTGGTGCGAATGTTCCGTCGTTATTGAAATCGGTTCCAGGTTTCTGCGAGAATCCCTGGGGTATGACGCGAGCTTTGAATTTTGTTACCCTTCCGTTTTCGTCCTTTTTCTTTACAAATACCCATCAGCTTCCAATTGCATTTCGGTCTGCTGGTAAATAACCCATCTTGCATGTACCCATATTTATTAATGGGATATATTCTTTGTCGATAAACACCCCAAAATTTATTTGGGAGTTTCTCAACACCGCCACGACGTAATTTAGCTGCGTAGAGGTGTGGGTGAACCCCCAATAAATTATTTGAGAGTTTTCCTGCACCACTATTGCCGAATTCCACTGCGCAGTGGTCTTAGGGAACTCCAAATAATTTATTTACAGGCTCTCCATCGCTTATTCGTGGGCGGGGTTCCTCGACGATTTGGAGCGACAAAATGTCCTCTTTTCCTCACATTTTGCTGAAAAAAAAATGTTGTGGCAAAATTAGTTGCACGCTGAGCGAGGCGCAGAGAACTTGCTGAGCGTGTCGTCCGTCACTCAGCGCCTGAGTGGCATCGGAGTATGTTAAGTTAAAAATTGACTTTGCATTGACCGTGGTGCAGGTGCAGTTAGTATATAATTCATATCAGACATGTATCTACATGTCCTTAATTTATTCTTTTAGAGGCTCGCTCAGGTTTTGGCAGCCCTCACTCTCGGACTCACTGGCGCTTGTCACTTACCATCGCAGCTGACAGTCACCATCTGCGTTTCAGATAAAAAGCTTGAGGTAGGCGTGTTACGGCCTCAGACGAAAGTTCAAAGCTGAAAGAAAGAATGGGTAAGCACACTTTAGCGATATAGACATTGTCAAAAAAAAAAACTCACCAACTCTCTAGCCCTTGTCCATATGCGTTCCCAACGCCCACAATACGAAACGAACGAGAAAGGACGATGGCGGCATCAAAAAGAGTCGAAATAGTCGAAACCGCTGTCCATACGACAAACGGTCTCGCTATTCGCGAGTTAGTACCTCCTTCTACTGTCCTAACCTCCCAACCTCCCACCTTCCCCACCGTCGTTAACACCCCGCCTTTTGCCTACCGCAGCTCGCAGCTCGCAGCCCATCGGCATCCGCACCGATGGCGAGTTCTTCACCCCGCCCTTGAATTCCCAATGACCACCATTCGAAAAACGGGCGAGGAAGGAGGGTGGAAGTGACGTCGACAACTCAACGTAGTCGAGACCGCTGTACATATGACGAGCGGTCTCGCTATTTGCGAGCTTGTAAGTCTTCCTGCCATCCTACCCTCCCACTTTCCACCTCCTGCGCCATCTGTAACGCGCCGTCCTTCGCCCACTGCAGCTCGCAGCCAATCCGCCCATCCGCACGCACGACCGCACCGGCCCGTCGAATCGAACCCAGGAAGTATGGAGACGCCACGGGAAGGGCAACGATGAGGGGGGATATATCGGAGCTGCAGTTGTGCAGGGCGCACCACACGCAGGGTGGGAGGTTACAATCGGCGGGTGCAGGTGCAGGCAACGAGGAGGACGGATGAGTAGGGGGATAGTCTTAACGATCCGCGGTGTGAACCCTCGAGGAGTTGAAGTTGGGGTTGGAAGCGCGGGCGCGAGACGGTTTCGAATCCAGGTGCGTTCGTTGCCATCGTATTCTTCTGCGAGAATCTAACTCGCCTTCATGCAGCGGGATCTTATGCCGCAGATGTGTGTGCAGAGGGTGGGGGTCGAGCGGGAGGATGCAGGCTCAGGGCTAGGCAGCGAGGAAAGCAGACAAGCAGGAGGGGAGGGGGTTGCATTGACGACCTCCGGCGCGAGCTGCGATTCCCCAGGCGAGTTTTTCATCGCCGTGTCCTGTGAGACGAGACCAGGGCCGTATCACTAACCCCTGCCTGTCCGCAGCCATTGTCACGGCTGGAAGCGGAATCTTCTCCGAGATGCAGAATGTTAGTATAATCGTAAAATATAGCAGAACCTAGAATTTTTCGTTCCAACTTTGGGAGAACAAATGCGAAATCTAAAATTTTGCGTGAATTCTCCCAATTGTGAAATTTAATGATTTCGCGATACATTCTGGAATGATTTTGCACTACGCACAATTATCCGCTGCCAGCTGGGAAAATATTTTAAAGCCAAAAATTGGCTGACAATAGACGTCCTTGGCTGGCGACGGAAAATTCTGCGGCTCGCAGAATACAATAAAAATCATAAAATTTTGCAGAAGTCAGAATTTTTTGTTCTACGTTTGGGAGAACAATAAGATCTGTATTAATTCTGCGTAAAATTAGCCACTTGCAGAATTTTATGATTTTACAATTCATTCTGCGTCCCGGAGAATTATCCCCTCCCAGCTGTGTGTCGTCTTCGTCCAGCTTCGTAGGCATCCCGTAGCCCGGATACCCCAGTACATTCGCACCCGCTCCACACCTGCAGCTCTAGCTCTAGCTGCTTGACGAACGAACGAGGGGTAGGGTGGAGAACGACAGCAACGACCGCTGATCGGTTCGTGGTTGCGGGTTTGAGTTTGAGGGTACAGGTGAGGACGTAGTTGCAAGGCACAGTCGCAGGCGTAGGCCGTAGGGAGGGAAACGACCGCCACGACATGCAAATCATTGGGTGGGTTACTCGTCGCCGTCTTCCTCAGAGTCGGTCTCACTCATCTTCGAGCTGCAGGGTGTACGTTGCGGCGCTGCAGGGGACGAGGGCTGGACCTTTGATGTTGACGTTTAAGTTCCAACAGGCTGCGAAGAGGTCACAAAGTAAGAACACTATTTAGTAATAACATAAACAAACGCTTACCTTGTTATCCTGACAGTTTCGTCGAAATTCAACTTGGTGGCGACGCTCGCGGGATCGTCGCACATCGAGTACTTGGGTGTGAAGTCGCGGAAATACTAAGAAAGGGTAAGGAAGTTTTTTACACATGAAAAAGCAGTGATACTTACTTGTTGTTTACAAGTTTGACTGGGTACTCGAAGTTCCGTATGCTGGTAACGAGTGCTCCAGGCGTTCGTGTCCCTGCTGGTGTACATATTGTACTGCCTCGGGAAGGTCCACGTTGAACCCAGGCAGGTTGGAAGTCGGCACGGAGGTGGAGCCCATTGTAAGGGGAACATCCTCCGTCCCCGCTATTCCAACCTCCGACACCATTCCCGACGCCATCATGATCCCCGCCAACCCGCTGTATGTACCGCCGCACAAGAGACAGCCCCCGCCCATATAAATCTCCGTCCCCATCCCCGCCGTCGGAGATTTCGCGTTCTCGCCAAGCGGAGAACCGCGTCCCCGCCAAGCGGAGATTTGCGTTCTCGCCGAGCGGAGATTTGCGTTCTCGCCAAGCGGAGATTTGCATTCCCGCCAAGCGGAGATGCCATCCCCGCCACCGGAGAACTCTGTCCCCGCCCTGCGGAGATCCAACCCCGCCGCCAATAAATGCAATGTCGTACGACTTCCCTGTCAGGCCATTTATTTATTATTTATCTTTATTTTCATCTTACCACTTTGGGACTTAGCAAAAGTATTTATAGTTTTTGCCTGCAGTGGGATCCTTATCCTTTCCTCTTCGGATCCCCTGCTAGGTGTGTTATTATTAGTTTATTATTTAGCTAACTAATAAACTATCTTCGGATCCCCTGCTAGTTCGCCGCCCGTTAGATCCCCGATCTCTGGCGTCGCCGCAGTTGCCCTTACACCCATGCCATTCGGCACCGCGGGAGAGGGTGGGCCAGGTTCTGGGCCAGTCGGGAAGGTGGTATGGATGAGAAAGTCATCATGATGCGCTCGTCGAGTTCTAGATTCGAGGTAAGCAAGAATCGGTGCTTTAAAAACGAAACTGTACTCACCTCGTTTGATGTTTGCTGCGAGGACCGCGGAAGGGGGAAAAGGTTGACCACGGTTTCGCTGGCTGGTATTCGTGGACCAGGGTGACGAGGGAGGGACTGCAGAAGCTCCTGACATTGAAGAAAGTGGTGGTGGAGGTTCACAGGCCTGTGAGGTCAACTCAGGTCGAAGCAGCAAGGTTTTGGCAAAAGAGTTCAAGAGCGATGTACTAATCGCTGACGATGACTGGGGTGTAGGAAGGTGAGGAGGAAGCGACAACGAAGGCGTTGAAGCGGGAGAGAGTAGATGAGTTATCGTGGCTGGTAGGTGTGATGTGTCAGTCGTCGATGGGGACGTGGACGTTTCTGGGCGTAATGCCGATACTGGTAGGGCTGGTGGATGTATGACCATGGCCTCCTCAAGCTCACGGTCTCCTTCGCGCCGGGACAGGTGAGCATTGGGATCGTCTATAACTCGGTTTTCATAAGCCAACCTCAAAATACAGACAAAACGAAGACATACCCAAGTAACTCGGATCTTCCTCGATTCGAATGCCCTGACGGCCGCACCTCTCCTCCCACCCACGCCTGCCTGCACGCCGAACATCGCGGCATCCATCTCCTTCCCCCCATACCCCGCTGAACAGGATCCTTTCCCATGTCTTGAAACCTCGCTTTCCTCCCCACGAGCAGGTCAAGATCAACCTTTCCATTGGTTCCCTCATGCCTGTACGGATGCCTTCCCCCTTCCTATTTCTGGCCGTTGAGAGTAGGATGCGCTGCCAAAAAATCGACCTGCGTCTCTATATGAATCGTCATGTAGAGGGACAAAACGACTCACCTGGCTAATTTGCAGTCTCGTAACACGAACCTTCGCTCATTGACGACGAGTCGTGACGCTGCGGGTGTTGTTAAACATGGAGAGCTGAAGGCAGAGACAACACGCCAGATTTTACGAGTCCGACGAAGGAGGACTCGTTTACATAATCTCCAGACCAGGCCAAATTTCGACGAGGGGAACGTTTAAGACGCCGGTAACTTCCGTGATGTAATTACATAAGCGTCACCACTTCTTTCCGAGATCGTTGGTTCTGGTTGATTTCGTTGTGTTCATCTCCTTCAACTGCGTTCAACGTGGCCTGATTACTGAATAATTCCACCATCTAGGCTATTTCACCAGCCCACACAACTCAAACCGACCAGCCACGCCACGTCGCAAATGTGAACGCCGGTAGTGTATCTACAACGCCGTCACCGGTCCATGACCGCGAACATGTTCGAACTTGGCTAGTGTGGGCCAGTGCTCCGCATGGCATATACGAGTCCATTCTACTTTATAGCCTCAGGCATATTCATTTCAGGATCCAAATTACCAAAAAAATTAATATTCCATTTACCTACATCCACGAGAAACTCTGTCATATGCATTACTGAAATTCAGATACAGTTTATAGCTAGACCAACTGTAGTGGTCAACTCGTAAGCCTCTGGATCCTCGAATACGAACGTGCAGGCCTGAGCCCGGCGGTCACAGTTGTATGTCGCGAGTGCATATGAGTGAGGAGAAGGATTAACAACAAATCCCAGTGCCAGCTCATCGTGATCCCATTATAGCGGCCATTGCTGTGCCACGCTATCGTGATATGGCGGCATCAGTAGTTGGCGTCGCGTTTGCGAATGTAGGTCGCGAAAATTGTAGGGCATAGGCGGTGGCCGTCAATGACAAATTAGCTGCACCAACAAGTTTAGAATTGCGGCGGTAGGCGTCGCGGGTTCCCTGAGGCGTGGTGGCATGCGATAGAGCAGTGACGGGGTCGCAACTACCCGCGTGCTTGCTCCAACGAGAGCAAGACAATGGATGAATTTTGAATTACTGGATACCTGTCATGGGCAGAAAGGCGGGCCGCATAAAGCCTTCAGATGGGTTAATATGACGCGGTGGGGACGATGCAGTGGGCGTGCATACCTGTTGCCGTTTTCTGTCTTTCTGGCTGCCTTTCCGCATCTTGCTGCCAAATCCTTACCCGTTATGCTTGACATGACACGCACACCGGAAATGGTTCGCTTTGATACAGACATTTTCGTGTTCTTCACCTGGTAATAGCAACATTGTCGTTCAATAGCATTCGGAGTGAATTAAAAGGACAGGGGTTCGCCAAAGCATCGCGAAGGCGGCGGGGCTCGCAATCGTCGAGATGAATTAACACTGTCTCTTACCTGCTGTGGTGACATTTAAGCAGTAAAGGGTCAGGGGCCGCATTGTTTGCGAATGGGAACCGTGGAAAGGTGCTAGTGGCCATTGACCGCCAAACGGCTGCTCGTACAACGTTGAAAGGACGGGATGGGGCAGTCGCGGGTATCCTGCAGCATGGCGGCATGCAAGAGGTTGGTGATGGATTTTCGACCAGTACTCGGGTGCTCGCTGCAATGAGAGCAGGAAGGGAAAGCTTGGGTTACTCGCAGCCTGTCATAGCAAGAATGCAGGCCTTGTAAACACCGTAGATGGGCTAATAATGTGATGGTGAGGACCAGCAGGTAGGTGTATTTGTTGCTTGAATCAATCGGACATGCGGATGCTGCTGGGACGGGGCACTGCTAATGCGGTGACGTAGACGATATGGCAAAGAGATGGCGGCATTATTCAAGCCATCAGACCAGGTAGTCGAACACAGTTGATGGAGGAAGAGGCGAGCACGACGAAATGAACCAGAGCCGGCGACCTCGGAAAGATGTGGCGATGCTTATGTAATCCCATCACGGGAGTTACCGGCGTCTTAAACGTTCCCCTCGCCAAAATTTGGCTGGGTCTGGAGATTATGTAAACGAGTCCTCCTTCGTCGGACTCGTAACTTCGCAAAGCGGCATTGATTTGTGAGTCGCATGGGTAAGATTAGTTGATTGGTTGGTTCGGAATCGGCAGCAGGGAGTGGAAAAAGGCCCGGAAGAAGGCCAACAACATAAGGTATGCACTGCACCATCTCCACCACCACATTATTAAATAACCCATCTTCAGCGTTTACACAAGCTACTTTCCCCCACACGACGACGTGTAGCGCGCAACCCAAGCCCCTTCATCCCTTGTTTTATCAGGCACATGGGTAGTTGCGACACCCTGACCGCCTCGTCGCATTAGACCACACCGCTGGGAGCCCGTGACGACCCGTCGGTGCCCTTCCAACCTCGTATGACTAGCCATTTTGTCGTTGATGGCCACCCCCTGCTCGCGACTTCCGTGCCAACCCCCGTTCGTGATTGCTGGGACCAATCACGTAGGCAATATCACCGCGTTAGTAGGGCCCAGCGACGTCCGCTATGCTCAGCCATACGACCGACATGAAACCCCCCGCGGTTACCACACAATGGCTGGCGCCGGGGTAAGCGAGTGGGTGGCCGATGTGAGGATAACAGGAGCAGGGTAAGCACACTCACCTCATCGTCCCCACCATTACCAACTCCTTGGACCTTGATAGGTTTTGCTGCCGTCCATTTCTAGAACGTCAACAACGACAGCCAGCACGCTCTCCCTCTGCTTGACGACAGCCACGGCCATTGCACTGGACCTTACATCCTTCCCTCGCAGCCGCCATGACCCCCATGTTGACAACCACAGACAGCAAGCACCTTCCCTCTTCATCACAGAACCGCTTACGTCCTCCGTCATGCTGCCATGTTACGGCGAGAACACCGCAGCAAGTACTGTGGCAGCGTCGTGCCATTCGCCACTGCCAGGACTCCGACCCTACACTCTCTGCTACCCCCTCCGCCCTTTTGTAACATGGGGTCAGCAATCGCATTCTCGTGACATACAATCGCAACCGCTGAAATCCGGCCTGCCATGCTCGTATTCGGGACCTGAAGACTCGCAAGTTGGGCATCATTTAAGTCTTTGTGCTCGAAACACTGTTTTTCATGGGTTACATTTAGGTACTTAAAGGTCCACGGCAAACGAGAGCGGTTTGTCTAGCTATAGACTTTATTGAAAATTAAATCTTGCATTGACAGAATTTCTGCGTGGATGTGGGTGCCTGGTAGCTAGAATATTTAATTTCCGTAAGTCAATTGCAGTAGCTTTTGAAGTCAATATTTATTTACTATTTACAAAAACTGTGAACGGACTCGTAGATGCCATGCGAAGCACTGGCCCACACTAGCCAAGTTTGTAAGTCGTCATGTTCATGGAATATGGATGAATTGACTCACGACGATCCCAGGTCATGTTGAAGGCATCAAACCGATCGAGTTCAGAGAACAAGGGGTCGAGGTCGAAATCGTACAGGTGTTCAATGACTCATTCGTTTCGTCGCTGAATGTCGAATGCAAACAATTGATTCGTGCTGGATCTCTGATTCGATGATCGGTGCGAATTGGGACATGCACGTGATCTATCGCCGATTTAATTCACCCACTGGCTGAGTTTCGCTCAACTCAGCGCTCACCCAATCCAACCCGATGTAGGCCTGCATAAGCGTTGGTAAGTCATCTTTCTCTTATTTAATTTCGCCCACCTCAGCCGGGGCCAACAAATTCGGGTTTGGTGTGGGGCGGAGCAGCAATGGGAAGACCCTCGTGGTGTGTTGCGGAATGAGTCGATATTTTCGACTCATTCCGCTGATCTCTTTCCTTTACAGGTTTACTAATCACTGGCTCGCCTCCAGACGCTTGTCTACACCCCGCTCACCTCACTGACTCCCTTCCCCAGCCTGGTAGACGAAGACACAGGGCAGCAGCATCGTGGGTGGTGCTGCAGGTCGACCACAATACCGAATCAAAAGCGTTGGGAAAACAGCCGAGCTGTTTGAGCGACCCAATCGCAGCGCTCACAGAGAACTCTGAGCTTCAGATTAGCCGTCAACGACCCTGTTAATCTTTACTCTCGACGATCACCTAACACGCATTCCTCCCTCTTCAGTGTTCCACAACTCCCGCCTTAAAACGTCAAGAAAGGTACGCATTGAAGTATTCAATTTGAAGTCTAGCTACTTACTTGCTATCTGCTCAGGAACTGACAACACAAAGCATGTTGCGAGTGTAAACTCCCTTAAAGGATTGCGGGACGATGCCGAGCACTTTGGGTAGGAAACGAGTGAAGAGAGGAAAGGGGAAATTCTGGAAAGGGTGAACCTCCCGGTATTACCGTATGAAGCGAAATGAGTTGTTGACTCGACTCATTTTGCTTCTTTACTTCCTACCTAACCCCAGTTCCCCATTGAGCCCCTCAACAGCTCAGTCCCACATCGTCACAGACGCCGCCACCCTGCCACACCTCCTGACACTCTGCCACTACCACACCGCCACCATCCACCACCCATATTAGTCATGGCGCTTTGCCTGAGAAGGAGAAGCAGTTTGCACTACCGCTGCTTCCGCTATGGGATATGACACAACGAACTGCCGCTACTGTGTACGTTTTCCACCACCTCAAAGCACCCGCAGGGTTTGAATCAGGGTCCGCCTTTGCTCCCGGATCCGTCGGCGGCAGCCTGGGTGCATTTCGAGATACCTCGAGTGCGGATTGTACTTTTATTCAGTCTACGTGTATATTTTTCTATCTACCTATGTAGAAGTTTTTATTGAAAGAAGTTTTTAATAATATATTTTTACTTCTACGTCTATCGAAGTATGAGAACCACCAGCTATCGAGGATTTGATACCCCCCATTCCATCTTCCTCTTTGTCCGAAAACTCGTCAACCCCCACGCCCGCACCCGTCAAACCGCTGCCGCTGTCCAGATCTCCGCATAAAACAGACAGAAGGCAAACATACCTCGTTTATCCTCGTTCTGAATATCAAAACCCACCTGCGCAGGGGCTGTACTTGCAAGTGTACCATCAAGTTCCCACCCGCTTCGCGCCGTAAGCGCCTCCAGCTCGCCTCCATTTTTCACATATCTTCGGGAGCATCTTCTAAAGCGCCACAAACCCTCAAAGCGAGGGGAGAGCTAGTGACACGCTTCGTGTTGTCAATGCTGAGGTCGGAAAATTTTGATAGTGGTCAAAATGGTGAGTCAGATCGCTTAGATTTTGCTCAGGCATTTTGCCCTCTTCACTGAGGGGTAAGTCGGTCAGCAAAATTCCAGGACAAAATCCAAGCGACGTAACCCAACGTTTTGACTCTCGTCAAAATTGTCTGGCCCCAGAAGTGAGGGGCGAGCCACTCAAGAGGAGTGGTGGGCAGTTGAGAGTGGACATCGATGGCGTTTGATGTCGCAGCCCAGAGCCTTCCGTGTACCCTTGACTCTCGAGCGAACATTGAACACCTGCAAGACTTAGCTGCGACCTCAAGCCTTTGTTCGAAGTCCATCTGTTCAATTTCACTGTTTTGTTACATTCATATGGCTCGTGCTGACCTTCAGAGCAAGCTTTGCAATTTTTCCCACCGAGCGTCGGTCGCTCCGCCCAACCGTGTCGTCGAAACCCTAGCGTCAAATACTCCAAATCACAGAGCTGCTTGGGATCCTCGTAAGCCGGTTTATATATATTCTATGAACTCTGAAAGCTTACGAAAACCTAGCATTCTGTCGACGGCTCCAGCTCTGAAGATTTGACAACACCCGCGGCATCACCACATGTGAACTGGCGAATGCTACACACTTGATGGGAAAGATATGGCTCGTGTTATGAGGCTGCCAACGAGCCAGGTAAGTCGTTTTATACATCTACGATTCGACCGACTTACGCCAATAACGCGGTTGAAGGAAAGATTCGTAGTGCATGGCTACAAAGGAGTTTTTTGTGAGTCTTTTATCTTTATAACACGACAATCGTGACTTACCGTGCCTTGGGTGATCTCAGGTCAACCGTCATCGTCCTCGCAGCTCCATGCCACCTCCCGCTGCCGAGAACGTCCAGACTTCGCAGCGCATGCTGTACCTCCTGGCCTTCGGGATGGTCTTGACAGGTTTGAAGGAGGAGTACAATCGCATAACAGAGCTGCAAGGTTGGTATTTTCATTGAGGTTTTGTAAGTTTTTTAACTTATCGAGACCCAGAACTTCACCTCCATTTCCATCTCTCGCACCTTGACAGTACCCATACCGCCGCGAACGTTCAATCATGATGAATTCGGGCTCAGACCGAGTCCGAATTCTCGGAACTAGCGATAATGGGTTTGTCTCAGCGTGGAGGGTGGTAACGTGTCAGAGCGGGGAGAAAGTAGTGGTAGCGGCTGGAAGCGACGGAGGCAGCAAGGTTAGGGGGCAGGGTCGGCGTATGAGCAAGGGCGAAGAGGTGAGTCGAAGCAGGACTCGCTTCAAGAAGTACCCGACGAGATTTGGGCACCTTGGGTCTGGTGCCGCCGCCCTGCACAATTGAGGTCCAGGGACAGGGAAGAGGTATCGATAGGCATCCGAAGGCGAAAGCGGCAGGCTGGCGATGAGTCAGTAAGTGGTAAGCGGGTGGGGAAACACGACCAGCAGAATGAGTCGAAAACCTCGACTCGCTCCGTGACGTACCATATGGGTTTCCCTCACAAGGGTCTTCCATGCCCATTTCTCACCCCATATCACTCAACACAGCGAATCATCACAAAATTTCCCGCCTGTATAATCTGAGCTAAATGTTAAATTTTTCTTACACTCTCTTACAATATGCGTAAAATTACCTATGTTGAGGGAAGTTGACTGAAAAATTTAATTTCTAGTCTACGACAACCTCCACCTATATCAGCGCGAACACAAGCTAGAATTAAAGGAAACTATAACCATGCCTCCCCCAGACCTGCCAGCGTCAGTGTTGCTCACTGGACCGCGCAGCCCGTGTCACGGGGGTCGATACTGCCCCCTCCCCATCCATTCGCCCTTTCTCTTCGCTGCCTGTGCCTTCACCCGCCAGCTCAACCTCCACTTGCGTGTGCAGCACCTGCACGTATGTCCTCCATGTCGCGCCGTACAACGCCGCTCCACGAAAACACAATCTTTTGCAGAATAACAGAGTGACGAAGAACTCATCTAGGCACTCGCAGCCCATCCCCCCGCGTGCATATGTACCTCCAAACCCATTTCCAAATCGTCGAGGCGCATTGCCAACGACCCCGCGACCCGGTCGTCTTTGTACCATCGTTGTCGTTGTCGTCTCTGCCCACGTCGAGCGTTCCTGCATTCGTTCATTCAGTGGCTAGTCCTAGAGCCGTGATGCAGGTGCAGAAATATGGACGATTGGGGTGCTGCAGGTAAAGGGGAGGTTCGAGGAGAAGGAGGAGGGGGAGAGCTGCTGGGAAAGCAGCCAACATTACCCTTTCCCCTCCCCTCCTGCTTGCCAGTAGTCTTTGCCATCTCCGCCTGCGACACCGACTCCGAGTCGTTGATGTTCCCTGCCCACACCTGCGATACCCGCGATCCAGTCAACTCACAGAGGCGACCTCTATTACTTCGAGTGGTCAGCGCCTTCGTTGTACCTCCTCAACGTCGCCGGCGTATTCGTTCGTTTCGTTCAGGAGGTGAGGCCGGAGTTGAGGCCGGAGGAATGCGAGTATGGGGGAGTGGAAGAGGAGGGTGGCACGGCGGGTGGGTGTCAGTCATATGGCCCCATTCTAGGACCCAGTTAGAGGGAGAGGAAGGAAGGAAGGAAGGAGGCTCACCCGGTCAATACACCCATCAAATGATCCAGACATCGAGGAAGGAGGCTCACCCGGTCAATACACCCATCAAATGATCCAGACATCGAGCTCGACTTCCCAGTTGTCCTGTTGCCTACCGTCCCGCTTGCACCGTCGTTCCAAGTCGTCGTCGTCGTCGTCTCCGTCTCCGTCACCGTCCCACGTTGATTGCCCGTCCTCCTGCCCGTCTCCGCCTGCCCCTTCCAACTCGACTCCGAATCGTCGAAGTGCCCTACCCACGCCCACGATACCCGCGATCCACTCGACTCGCGATGGTGGCGGCCTCGAGCTGTCCAGTAGTCATCGCGTCGTCGTCAGTTCTCGATGTTGCGACGTCGTTTGCTCGTTCGTTTAGCGCTTCAGGCTGGAGCTGGGGTTGAGGTTGGGGGTGTGGAAAACCCAGGTGGCGGAGTGCGGGTGCGGATGGGGGCTCGAGGAAGACGGGTAGTGCGAAGGGTAAACCCATTCTAAGGCAGGGTTATCAAGTGGATAGGAGGAGGAGGAGAAGGTGACTCGCCAACCCAATACACACCCGTCGTGCAAATACAAGCAGCAAGCTCGAGTTGCTCCGCTGCAAACCTTCTCCCTTCGCCGTACGTCAGCCGTCGTTCCCGCGGCGTATGCAATCCTACGACCTATGTCGAGCCTTGGAGTCAGTGGGTCAGTGCGCGTGTCGGTACGGATGCACTGTGAGTTGCGAGCTGCGGAAGGTGGAGGAACGAGCATTAGAATCGGCGCGGAAGGTGGGAAGCGGAGGGGTAGGAGCATGGACCAAATCGCGAATAGCAAGACCCATTCTCGTACGGACAGCAGTTTCGACGATTTTGAGTCGTCGACGACGCCACAGCTGCTGCCCATGCTCATTCGTTTCAAATCGCAGTTGTTGGGAATGCGAGGGGCAGGCGAAGAACACCATCGATGCTTGTCTGGATGCGAATGGGTTGTGGGCTGTGAGTCGTGATTGGCGAGAGGCGGGGTACGCTGGGAGGTGGGAGGTTGGGGCAGGGGTCTAACAACTCGCGAATTGCGAAATGGTTGTCTACAGGTAAATACAGTCATCATGTAGTAGTTTCTAGTCAAATTTAAACAGAAAAAAAAGGCTTCCCAACATGTTTTCGGGCATACATCAGGTTGGATTGGGTGGGAGCTGAAACACTGAAGCTGAAGCGAGATGAAGTTAGAGTGTGGTCAAGCGGCGCGATCAGCGGATGGATGTTGACTTGAGTGAAGTTCGTGTTCAACGCTCAGCGACGGCCGAGACGCTGAGCGAGTGGTCTGCGCCTTGCTCAGCGCGCGATGAATTTTGCCACGTTATATTCCTGAAAGCTAAATCTAAGCAAAAAATAACATATTACAGAGGGCAAAATGCCAGCAAAATGACTCGGCAAGATGAATCATATTGACTGCACCGTAAATTTAGAATGTGGCCTGCGTGCAAAATGTGAGCAAAATCTAAAATTTTCCCATTCCTTTGCCAGATTGAAAGTGGATTATTTAGATCCCATGCAAAATTCCAGCAAGATTGGAAGTTTTACCTGGATTTTGCCCTTAGGAAAATGAGAGAGAACTTCTGAATTTTACATTGGGAAAAATAGAATCTGAATTTAGAATCCTGCTTAGATTTTTCCTTCGCAAAATTCTTGTCAAAATTCAAACAACGTGCATTGAATTTTGCACCCCCGTCAAAATAGTCGGGTCGCGGCAGTGTGAGCCTGTCGGACCGGTGACCACAGGTGCCATCATTTTTGAAACGGGAATATCTCACGACCCTCTAGGTTGATCTTTCGGAATTCTCCGGTGGTGGGCCCCTGTTTCCAACTGTGGTGATGCTACATTACCAAGAGTGGTGATGCTACATCTCCGACTTCGGTGATCCTATCACCGACGGCAGTGATGCTCCATCTCGGCCAGGGTCAATTAGATTATGGATTTTTTATTGTGATTTATATAAGTGATGATATACCTACGATGCGCTATGCCGTGCACAAAACACAACACAAACGCGATCGCAATGAGCGGTACTGAGGTGCGTATCGGGGTTTCTAGGGAACCAACACGTGTACTGACGAGGTGCGACGAGGTGCGACGATCGAGCAACGAGAACGAAGGCGAAGGCGATGCCGCGAACGACGAAGGCGGCCGAAGACGAAGTACGAAAGCGGAGCGCGAGTTGCGGACGACGAGGGCAACTGAGGACGAAATCGAGCGAGAATCAGACGAAGTTTGTAGGGGGAAAACTGGGAGTACGATTGACTGGAGGTATTCGACGATACAGGAGAGTTTAAATACCGTAAATACGTCGGAATAGGGGGAAGTAAGTAGTAGAGAATAAAATGACAAATAAGGAAGTGAAAAACGGAGGGAAAATACATCGGAAAAATAGAGAGTGAGGAAAGAAAGTAAGAATATGGTGAACTCAACAATAAGCAACTGATACGAGGGGAGGGAGACACCGCATCGACGTGGGCGAATATATTACGGTGGATATTTGAGGAGGAATGTCGGGGCGACGCGTGCTGCGCTTGACGAGATTTTGGGGCGGAATATTTGTCGGATGACTTGGACCACGCAGTAGCTCAACGAGCAATAGCTCGCGACGAATGGGAGTGCGTACAAACCGGTCCTTGGCTTAGCTGAGTCGATTGTCGAAATGGACTCCGCTAGTGCGTGATTCGGTGTGCCAGCGCAGAACGTGCGAAAATTGGGACGCGCGCCTATCGCGTGAGGTCGGCGAAATCCGAAGTTTGACCGCGCAGAGTGTCGCGACGCGTATCATCTCCTTCCAACTGAACTTTTGACTGTCCTCAGTCAATCGGCGGGTCGTCAAGCATGGTAGCGTGTGATGTCGCAGGGCCGTAATCGCGTCCGTAAGTCGAAATATATGCGTGTTGTGGTGATCGCGATGTGGGAATGATGGTATGAGCGAAAGGAATTAAGAGAACGAGTAAAGGTCTGAGGCTACGGCTCAGTAGTTCATCATGGACGTAGCCCCGACGGGGGTGCGCAAAGCTAATAATGCTGCGGCTTGTGAAACGAGAATAAAAACTAAAAGAAAGAGAAAAATTTATCAATTTATGGCAGTCAAATCGAAAAAGAAGCGGGAAAAAATGCATAGCGTGAGTCCTTCTCCTTCCAACTGAAATAAAGACTGTCCTCAGTCTTCCGGAGCATATTCCAAGTCGAAGTCTTCGAAGTCGGGGTTGGAAGCTGTGGAAGCTTCGAGTTCACGAAGGCGCTCGGTGGATACGTCGAGAAGGTCATCGAGGGGCGGGATAGGAATAGATTTGCGAGCGAAGTACGGAATGACACGAAAAGCGGCAATGGGGCGATGCAGTAGCGAGCCGTCGAGTTCAGCGAGGATATAGGCGCCGCCACGGTTGCGGGAAATGAAAATAAGCGGTCCTAGGTAACGAGCGCGCATCTTGCGATTAAGCGCCTTCTCGATCGCGGTGTTGCGAATAAGAACGAGGTCGCCGGGCGAAAAATGATAATCGCGGATAGTGTGTGCGTGCTCCTTCTCGAAGCGAATCGCTGCCTTGATCCTGGCTTCGTATACCTTGTCGCGAAGGTCAGAGAGGTGTTGCTGACGCTTTTGGAGAGCTATGGCGCGGCGGGAAATGAGATCGGTGGTCGAAAGGATGGAATCGGGTGGCGGAAGTAAGTAATTTGCCTCGGCGATGTCGAAAGGAAGTATCGGATGGGTTCCCGTGGCTGCAAAGTACGGTGAACAGCCCATGCATCGACGAACTGTAACGCGATCGGCCCAGAAAACGGAATAAGCGCTCTGCGACCATTTTGATTGATCTCCGTCGGCGGCTTTGAAGAGGGCTTGGCGCACGTCGAAATGCGAACGCTCGACGAGTCCGTTAGCACGAGAATTGTAGCCAGAGATGCGAACGTGGGCGATATGATAGCGCTTTGCGATGTATTCCATAGCTTTGACGAATGGAGTGCCGTTGTCGGTGATGATCTCGTAGAGAGTACCCCAGCGGTAGATAAAATTTCGCATAATAAATTCGCCGAGGGACTTGTGATTTTCGGCGGCTAACATGTCGAATTCGGGCCAGTGACAAAGCGAGCAGCGACCTTGAACGATGTACTTGTATCTTCCTGACTTCGGGAGGTGCATAGTGTCCATATAGATGCGACCAAAAAGCGGTGCGGGCATAGCGACTGTCGGGGGAATGAGAACGTTCTGAGTTTTGCGAGTCTGGCAGAGATGACAAGTGCGAATGAACCAGGCGATGTCGGCTTGCATGTGCGGCCACCAGTAGCGCTCGGCGATGTGTGCGTTCGTAGCGAAGAATCCATGATGACCGAGATCGTCGTGAGCCGAGATAATGATGAAAATACGACGGGAAGGGGGTACGACGAGCTTGTGTTCGCCATGCGAATCCTTGCGCCAAAGTCTATCGGAAGAAACGAAGAACTCTGTGCAATAACGAAGGAAAGCGGCGTACTCTGAATCAGACATTCCAGACGGGCGCTTAAGCGTTTCGTGCCATAAACGGACTTGAATCATGCGGTCGTCGGCTTTCTGCGCGATTTCGGAGCGAGGAATAATGGAATAGGGAGTGGAATTGTCGTTTTCGGGTGTTATTTGAGTATGAGGGTCGGTGGAGAGCAAGGGAGGTGATGGAGAACGAGATGGAGGGGTAACAAAGTTGGCTTCGTTGGTTTCGCCAATGTAAATGGTGATAGGCGGCTGTTGAATGCGACGGGGAGTTGGTGCGTTGATAAAATGTAAAAAGCCATGCATTTTGTCGATCCAATCGTCAAAGTCGTCCTCGTCTTCGGGTTCGTCTCCAGGCTGAGGTCTTCGACGTGATAAACCATCAGGTCCGTGAAAGGCGCCGGGGATGTGTACGAGTTCGAAATGGAAAGTGAGAATGGCGACGATCCAGCGGTTGATACTTGCGGAGGGCGAGATGTCGGGGTTGGCGAGCATGCCTTTGATGTATGACGCGTCTACTTCGACGACGAGGTTGCGAACGCCGATGAGATACGATTTGAGTGCGCCGAGGGAGCGATATAATCCGTAGAGTTCGAGTTTGGCTTGTGAGAATCGAGATTCGCGGTCGTTGAGTGTTAGGGAACCGAAGCGAGCGAAATAGCGGAGTTTGGGGTTGCTCGTGTCGCATTGCGAAAGAATATAACCGACAGCAATGAATGAAGTGTCGACAGAGAGGATAACGGAAGCGGGGGATTCGTAGTCAATGGGGCGAAGTGCGGGAGAGGTAAGAAGCGCATTTTTGAGGTCTTCTTGGGCGGCTATTTGTTGCGGACCCCACTCGAAGGGGTGAGTATTGCGAAGTAATTTGGAAAGGTGGTGAGCACGGTGGGCAAAATTGCGGATAAACGGGCGGCAAACGCCAATAGTACCGAGAAAGGAGCGAATGTCGGAGATGTTGTAACAAGGTCCCCAATTGGAGATGACGGAAACGCGTTTGAGATCGGGGAGACGGCCTTCGGGGGTGCAGCGATGACCAAGAACTGTGATTTCGGGAGCGCAGAGAACTGATTTGAATCCTGAAAACGTACCGCCGGCGTATTTCATGCGCTGAACGACGCGATTGACGTTCTGGAAGTGCTCCCAGATGAAGCGACGAATGTCTGGGTTCTCGGGGATGGTTTCGAAGTCTCCATTCGCGTCGATATAGCGAGAAGCGGGGCCACGGAGCGGAGCGTCGTCGACGAAGGGATTTACAACTTTAGGGATCTCGGGGAGGAAAATATAAACAACGTCGTCATGAAAGATCGGAACGGAGTTGGTCCAGCCCATCGGAAGAGTGGTGAGTCGTTGGGCGCCTAACGGGTTCTGGAACGTGGTAAGATCGCGGGATTCTTCAGCAAGCGCTCGTTCATCATAGCCGACGTATAAATCGAGCATACCGCCGCATGCACGACCTGCGAACTGTTCGACAATTTGTTCTGTGAACAGCGGGACGCCAGAGTGAGCGATGGTGACGGCGTTGAGAGGTTCGAGAGACTGAAGCGCGCACAAATCGCCGTTCTTCTTCTCCTGAACAAACCAACCGGAGCGGTACGAAGAATTAGACGCCTCGAAGACGCCCGCTTCAGTTTTACGTTGGCAGAGCTCGACGACGCGCGAATAAAGACCGGGAGGGATTGGGCGATTCTTAACGACCCAGGGACGATGCGGAATGGTGGGGATAATGACTGGGGGAAAGAAGTCTTCACGAAAATGACCGCGTTCGGAGTCTTCCCATGCGAAAGCATCTTGGTGAACGACCATGAAATGATGAAGTAATTTGCGTTCTTCAGGCCAGAGAAATCCGTGGTCATGCGCTCTGTCGATGATGTCGCGGCGTACTGCGGTGTAACGACCATACGGAGAGAATGGAGGCGGATTAGGATCGAGAATAGGGAGGTTAGCTAGCGGATCGCCTGTAATTTTGCGAATGATGCGAAATTTGGCAGGTAGATCGGTGAGAACGGGTTTAGTTTTTCGAGCGACAGGCTTGTACTTGCGGGTGACATAAATAGGAATCGTCGTGCGAGCTTCGGGATCGAAAGAGTAAGTGAAAGACGAGAATTTAGGAGCATAATTTGGAGGAGTAGAAGGCGGAGGAATATTCGGCGGAGGTGGTGATGTTGGTACAGGTGGAATATGCGGAGGAACGAAGCTAGAGTCGGGTATATCAGAAGAATTTGATGTGGAGGAACCTTTGAACGACGCTGGTTCCTCTAACGTTGAAAAACCGCTTCTATATGCTGACAAGGTCGCGGTGGACCTCGAGGCGACGTCGGAACTGTGACCATGCGATTGGAATTCGGATCGTGAATAGTAATAGTCTGGTCCTCGTTCGCATAATTTCTGATGACACTTTCGGTGAGGACGTCGAAAGGTCGGCCCAATAAAATATCATAAGCGGGGCTGCGAATAACATGAACTTGCATATAAAATGTGAGACCGCCGATGAGGAAAGGTACGTTTCGAGCAAGGCCGAGAGACTGGTCGACGGCTCCGTTCGCAGACTGCATATTCAGCTTGATGGTGGGGTCATAGACGACTGATAAATCATGACAAATGTCCTCCGACATGGCGACAATTTGGCAACCGGGGTCGAGAATGCATTCGACTTTTTGGGAGTTGTCGACGAGGGGAAAAATGGAGCGCAATGCGAATGATTCCTTAGCGACAACAAGGCGATCGGGGTCAGGAGCTTCGCCAGGACGAAGATTGCGGTAATACGTCTCGATTGGGTCGGGAATAACGATAGAGCCAGGCGGGGGACTCCTATGTTGACTAGAAGGGATAGCGACAGATCCAGTATGCGCCGCGCCGAAGGGAAGTTCGTCTAAATTGTTAGTACCAGTGTCTTCGTGTTCGTTTAAATAAACGTCTTGCGATTCCTTGGGGTCCTTGGTAGGTATACGACGAGTTGTAACCGCTTCGCGCACTTGGGAACGGACTTCGGGTGAAATAGAAAGGAGTTCGCGTTGGGTAATAGTGAGTGGTGTGTCGAGTGCGCGATTATAAATAGTATTCGCGATTGCGGCTTCATGAATCGGAGGTAGCGTGCGGTATGCGGGCTCGGGTTTCTTGGTAGGTGGAGTTTTCGAAGGCGCCGCGGGAGCAGCGCCAAAATTGCGATCTTGCGGTGGAGCATATGAGGCGTCGGCGGCGTTACGGAAAGGGTGTTCGGGCTCGTTCTGCGTCGAAGTAGATGGTGGAACGATGGGCGCGGGGTCTGGGAGTGTAGGAATAGGATCTGGGGTTGGCTGCGACTCGTCTGCGACTTCAATATTCGGTTCGCGTGCCTTCTGTGCGCGTGTACGAATGACGGGGGTAAAACCAGGCTTATGACGAGCCTTCAGGTTGAATAATTCGGCCTCAAGCACTGCGATACGGTCCGTCGCCGAGAGCTGATATTGGGGTTGAGTTGCGGGCGCTAATTTCGATTCAACGGAGTCGACGAGAGTGGGCAAGGGAGTAACTGCGTGGAATAAGCTCCCAGCTGCGAGCTGGCCAGGATTGCGACGGTGCCATTCGTCGATGCGTTCGCATAGACATTTGCCGGGGATGTTGCGAGGAACGAAGGAGCCGGACGGGAGAACGACCTTTCCGTCAGCATTTCGCTTGCACTTACCTTCGGCAATGTATTTGTCGACCTCCTTACAATCGCGGATAAAGTGTTGACCGTTGCACATAGCGCAAAGTAAATCCTGGAGCGACTGATTACCGGATGACGAATAAGACTGGCGGGTAGACGAATTTTGAAGCGCTTCGAGAATAGACTTGAATATTGACCCAAGGTCTTCGGTTTTGATAGTATTTGATGGGGGAATTGGTGACTGCGTCGGCGGCGGAGCAGGTAATGACGGAGCGACGATGGGAGGATGTGAAACTGCAGCAGTGCCCCGTAACACGAACTGAGCGGCTTGGAAAACTTCAGAGATTTCGTAGGTATCATCAAGATAGTGGTCGGGGAATTTAATGTGAAGTCGGACCTGTACTTGCGACCAGAGAGCGGGGGAAAATCCACGAATATACGCGTTATACTGATCGACTTCGCCGATGCGCTTCATAGAGAGGAGGTGGCTGGAAATGGCCTGAAACCTGAAATGATAGTTTGAAAGGTCGTTTTGCGAATGGATTCCGAGGCGCTGACGTTCGCCAATGAGTAAATCGAGGTCCGAGACGGAGTATTTTCGTTTCTCATCCACATAACCGCTGATAACTGCCTTCTTGAAGTCGGCGTAGGTCTTCGCGGCTGCCGAAAATTCAGGAATTGCTTCCCATAAGTCGGCTGTGGAGTAGTCGACGTAACGGACAGTGTAGGCCTTTTTGTCGGCGTCTAAAGTGACAGCGGAGCGAGCAAACAGCGTCTCTAGTTGATCGAAAAACCGTTTAATATCGGCCGGTTGTTGAGCGTCAAATATAGGCGCGCCACGTTCGCCTCGAACGGGCATAAGCGGAGTCGTCATAGTTGAAACGGGAGGTAGTGGAAGAACTGTCTGATGATCGATGGTAGATTGTGAGGCTTCTGGAGCAGTGTCGGGTGGAGGTTGACTAAGCAGTGTGAGGGAATCGGATGGAGATGGCGAGCGCGAAGGTTGTGGCGAGGGAAATAGTGAACCTGGAGCAGAAAAGAGCGGAGAGAGAGGAGGTGAAGGCAGATTGTTATGTCGAGCGAGTGGGGAGGGAACTGGAATGAATAATTCGGTGTCTGTAAGATCTTCGGGGTTCTGAAATGCGGCGATAAATTCTTGACGAAGGGTGGTGTGACGAAGGTTGTGAGTGTTGGTTGAACCTATCTTGAACCCCTCGCGGTGGGCTCCAAAATGATTTACCTACGATGCGCTATGCCGTGCACAAAACACAACACAAACGCGATCGCAATGAGCGGTACTGAGGTGCGTATCGGGGTTTCTAGGGAACCAACACGTGTACTGACGAGGTGCGACGAGGTGCGACGATCGAGCAACGAGAACGAAGGCGAAGGCGATGCCGCGAACGACGAAGGCGGCCGAAGACGAAGTACGAAAGCGGAGCGCGAGTTGCGGACGACGAGGGCAACTGAGGACGAAATCGAGCGAGAATCAGACGAAGTTTGTAGGGGGAAAACTGGGAGTACGATTGACTGGAGGTATTCGACGATACAGGAGAGTTTAAATACCGTAAATACGTCGGAATAGGGGGAAGTAAGTAGTAGAGAATAAAATGACAAATAAGGAAGTGAAAAACGGAGGGAAAATACATCGGAAAAATAGAGAGTGAGGAAAGAAAGTAAGAATATGGTGAACTCAACAATAAGCAACTGATACGAGGGGAGGGAGACACCGCATCGACGTGGGCGAATATATTACGGTGGATATTTGAGGAGGAATGTCGGGGCGACGCGTGCTGCGCTTGACGAGATTTTGGGGCGGAATATTTGTCGGATGACTTGGACCACGCAGTAGCTCAACGAGCAATAGCTCGCGACGAATGGGAGTGCGTACAAACCGGTCCTTGGCTTAGCTGAGTCGATTGTCGAAATGGACTCCGCTAGTGCGTGATTCGGTGTGCCAGCGCAGAACGTGCGAAAATTGGGACGCGCGCCTATCGCGTGAGGTCGGCGAAATCCGAAGTTTGACCGCGCAGAGTGTCGCGACGCGTATCAGTGACTTACTTTACTTTATTCTAAATGAGAGACCACACTTATGAGAAATCTCTGATAATGTCTAAAAACGCCATTGTGGGTAACGCGAATCTCCGAAACGCGCTGACACAGCCAAAAACGGAATGATGCCAAAAGCGGAGTTTTAATGAGTTTTAATCTCATCAAATTCAACCAATTCAAAGTCAAGTCCAACTTAGCTCTGAACCACCACTTACTCTTCCCAAACTAGTTTTTTCAACAACTTCTCTATCATGTCTCAACGTACCTCTGCTCTCACATCCAACTCTGGTTGCTTTGGCCTCGTGGATACGTTGAACAACGCGATGACTTCGAATGCGGTGACCGTATCCCCGGAACGGCGACCCAGTCGCTCGCAGAAGAGGGCCAAATCTTCTGAGTTTGAGAAAGAAAAAAGGGAGAAGCCCTTGAATTTGGGACCAAAGAAGAAGGCTGAAGACGACTTGATGGATGAAAGGGAGGACACCGTACAGGTTTCGGAGAAAGCGATGGCGGAGAACGTGCCAAAAGACAAGGGGAAGGGGAATGAGAAGGATACAGATAACATGGACGTGGATGAGGACAAAGAAGATGAGGAGCAGCAGGAGAAGGAGATAGAGAAGATGATTGTGGCAGTGGATAAGGAAGACGACCAGGACGATGATGTCCCGATCTCCATCCAGGCAGCCCGACTCTCACAATACCAGCGCACTCCCCCGATTTCACGTTGTAAGTCATTAAATTATTGATATGATTTCGAAAATTGATTTAATGTTCATCCCAGTCCGATCACTGGATGCTTCGCGTTCGGATTCCGGTGAGTTTTTAAATTCTGTTAGAATTGATCCAATCCTCACCTCCAGAATCCGAAGAGGACGAGGACTATGGGAATGTGATATCAAGTGAGTGTTTGAAGTTTCGTCATTTGACAGAGATAATTTTACACCCGTACCTCTATTCAGACCCGGAGAATTTTGGCACACCCCCGGTACGACAAGATGGCACCATATCACCCCCAGTTTTTCCTTCGAAAAAGGTTGCGTTTGGACCTCCGGGAAGGCAGAGAAAGGTTATTACGATGGAAGATGTGCCAGAACCGCTGCCACTGCCAAAAGACAAGGGGAAGGGAAAACAGAAGGAGATAGCGGAGAAGGACGTGGAAGAGGCCGAGGACGCCGAGGAGGTGCAGGACAATGACGAGGAGGACAAGGACGAGGAGGAAGGTGCGTCATTTGTTTTTATAATAACATGTTATCACTGACTTAAAATTGATCCAGATATCGAGAGGATCAAGGACAAGGAGGACGACGACGATGAAGATACCCCCCTTGGCCCCTCGAAATCCCAGAGAACTCCCCCAGCGTCGTCGCAGAAAAAGAAGGGAAAGAAGAATACGAAAAGGGGGTCCAAGAAAGGTAGGTCATTTTTTTTTATAATAACATGTTGTCACTGACTTAAAATTGATCCAGAGATCGAGAGGGAAAGGAAGATAAGACTGCTCCAGGCCGCCCCCGACTGCAAACGTTGCATGGCGGACAACCGCGAGTGCAAGACGACCTTCGACGGAAGCAATAATGTCGGAAGGAAGTCGTGCGACCATTGTAAATCCATAAAAAGGAAGTGTAAGCGTCAGGGAGACGGGGAAGAAGACGACGAAGAAAGAGAAGATAGAGAACCCGTTTCCAAAAAGCGCAAACCTGTCGACTCGGGGTCCGAAACCGGTTCCAAAAAGCTCAAGCTCGTCCACCCGGTATCCAAAACACGTCCTTCGACGTCCACTTCCACCCTCACTCTTGCCTCCTCCTCAGCCGTCGAAGCGAAATCGACCCAACTTTCTTCACCTGTAACGCGGGACGAATTCCAAGCCAACCGGAAGCCTGTTGATGTGAACAAGCAGGCCAAGTTGATGGATGAGTTGAAGGAAAAGTTCACCCTCCTAGACATGACTATCCTGGAAATGAAGGAGAATATCAAGAAACTCGAATCATTCCTCAACAATCAGGACTAGGGATTGGCACGGGTAACCCTGGGGTATTCCTGGGCTGCCCGTACACTTACCCCCGCAAACATGTACCCGCGCTCAAGGGTACGGGTTTTCGCGGGTACAGGTACGGGTTGGGTACAGATCGAGGCAGGTAGGGTGGGTGGAGCCAATTTTCGTCACAAATACTGGTACTTTAGCGGCTACGTTCTACGGATGGAAAATGTTGTAAACTAAATTATTAGAGTACTAAATATATTTACTCACCATCTTTGAGCGACTATAACCTCGCTTACAACCTATTCCATCCTATTTTATGAACCAAATCTTACCGGAGGCATTTTAAAAAATTCCTCCGCTAACGAAACCTTTGCTTGGAACATCCAATAGGCGCCGAGTTCAACCCGCCAACCCGTGTCTTGGCCTTCAGTGATTTCAAAGTTCGGGGACATTCGTTTGCGGCAATTAAAATCGCCGCACGCGGAGATGTTAATTTTTCCCCAGTGTGGAAATGAAAAATCGACGCATGTGGGGATGGGGATGCTATCATTGCCTAAGAGCAGGAATAAAAAATCCCCACATGGGGTGACATTTGATTTTGTTGATTTCGATATTAAAAATCTTCTTCTAAAATTAATTTGTTCTAAAATTAATATCTTGGACTTTGAGCGATTACAAAGTTCGGGGACGTTGATCTCTCCGCCCAGCGGGAATGAAAATCTCCGTATGCGGGGATGGTAATATCTCCGACCAGCGGGAATCAAAATCGCCACTGCTCATGATCCTGTGTCGATGTGTACTAACCTGGGGATGTTGATTTATATTCGGCTCCGTTCGGAGTGCCAAACTTGTTCCCCGACACTAACAGACGTGGGAAGCGGACTTGGCGAATTGGCATGACCGCCGAAAGCGAGCCGAAAAACGAAGGGAATAGGAAGTTTTCCTACTCGGTTCATTTTTCCAAAAAACCGTGAGGGGGGGTTCAAAGTTGGCCATTTTTGGCTCCTATTTTCTTCCTATTCGGTTTCCTACTTGACGAAATTTGGCAGGGCTGTCCGCCAAAATGACCCGAAAATGAAGTCGAGTAGGAAACCGAAGATATGTGATGTCTCATCCATCGCATTGTAACATAATTTGAGAATTTTTTTGACATAACCTCATTCGCAAAGACGAGGATATCAATAATATGGTCAGAGGAAAAGATTTTCTGCAGAGGAAAGAACCGAAATAGTAAACAGACGACGATGAGGACTGATTTTCGACGGCATCACTGAGAGAAGCATTGACGGGGTTTTCCGGCTCGTATAGCGTAGCATTAGCCGCACTAACGCCCGTAGGACCTGAGGATAAAAGATAGGACTCGTAATTTATGCCAAGTTACCCATCGGCGGGCGCACGCAAATGCTCTCAAAGCTGTTTTTCCAGTAACGACATTCCTCATCTTCCTCTATATGCTCAATATCTGGGCAATAGGTATGTTCTACTGCGGCCAAGAAACTAGCAAGCGACCTCATTGCGCATTTAATGGAGAAAAGGATAAGTTTCCGGTCCCCATCCAGCCCCTCGCTTCTTCTACGGCTGTAAACCAGTCGTCGCTTATCATTCCTGAGTCGCCTCCTTTCCTCCACCAAGAATATTTCTTAGATGTTAGGTTCTGGAGACGAGCGGACTGGAAAACATATAACGACAAACTGAACGAGAAAGGGAAAACTCCCGTCGAAGCTAGGTTTTCTCTGTCAGGCAGATGGTAGCGTGCAATGATGGGAATCACATGACAATACGACGAGAAGACATAAAAAATCACACAGTGGTAATTTGTTTTGACATATCTGGACAGTAGAGTAGATAAGATACGTAAAAACCAGAGTGAATAAGCGATGGAGAGCCTGTAAATAAATTATTTGGAGTTCCCTAAGACCACTGCGCAGTGGAATTCGGCAATAGTGGTGCAGGAAAACTCTCAAATAATTTATTGGGGGTTCACCCACACCTCTACGCAGCTAAATTACGTCGTGGCGGTGTTGAGAAACTCCCAAATAAATTTTGGGGTGTTTATCGACAAAGAATATATCCCATTAATAAATATGGGTACATGCAAGATGGGTTATTTACCAGCAGACCGAAATGCAATTGGAAGCTGATGGGTATTTGTAAAGAAAAAGGACGAAAACGGAAGGGTAACAAAATTCAAAGCTCGCGTCATACCCCAGGGATTCTCGCAGAAACCTGGAACCGATTTCAATAACGACGGAACATTCGCACCAGTAATCCGATTCGTCGGTGATGGGATCACCGCGATCTCAGCACTGACAGCGGTGATGCTAGATCTCCGCTTTCGGTGATGTCCACAGGATTGGATCTCCGCAGGGCGGGGACAGAGTTCTCCGATGGCGGGGATAGGATCTCCACATGGCGGAGATGTAAACTCTCCGACAGCAGGGATGCGATCCTCCGCTTGGCGAGAACGCGATTCTCTGCTTGGCGGGGACGCGAAATCTCCGACTGCGGGGCGGGACGAGAGGATTTATATGGGCGGGGGTTGTCTCTTGTGCGGCGGTACGTACAGCGGGTTGGCGGGGGTCATGACAGAGGACGTTCCCCTTACAACGCCTCGTGTTTTGTTTTTTCTTTCTTTTCTATTCCTGTCTTTCTCTTTATTTGCCACTCATCATACCAGGTTTATAAACTGTAGACTACGATCCCCTCTCCCCAGTCGTCTATCCCATTGACTGAGGTGATCCATTTTGTACTGACTTTCGGACTCACGTAGCTGACTGTACCATAGTTTATTATCTATCTTATCTAGGTACAGTCTACCCTAATACGAGTCGACTATCCCATTGACTGAGTTTATTATCTATCTTATCTAGTCACGGGTATAGATTTCTACATTCTTCTTCGAGCGCTTAGATTTAGGCTTTGGGGCCAGTGCTCGGTTTTTGATCAAGTCGAGTTCGAGAGTGATGAGCACCTCCATGTAATTGGGTAGCAGCTTGTTCGCCATCAACGTTCGGCACATTTTTTCCGAAGCCACTGAATAGCCCTTTCGACGGGGCTTGACATATTCGAGCTTATGTTTATTCCTGAAATGTGAAAGATTCAGTGACGTGTATGTATTTATAGAAACAATTTGGACTTTACCAATCCGCCTTCTGGCACTGCAAAACGAACATTTAATCGGAAGTTAGCCTTTCGGGAACCTTACGGGTTATACTCTTCGTCAGAATCAAGTTTCTCTGAAAAAAAAAAAACAAGTCATTAAGTTAAACGAAAAGAAAAGAAAAGAAAAAACACACTGAATCGCACACCTTTCTTAGAGTGGTTATGGGGACTTTTTTGACGGGTAGGGTGTAGTTATTTTTAAAATTTGTTGGGTAGGGATGGGTAGTGTTAGGGTGGTTGAGCATTCCGAGCGAAGCGAGGAGTGCGAAACAGCTGGATGAGCTGGGCCTAGGCGGTTGTG
>JAEDXJ010000073.1:0-206050 GCA_023014345.1 Galerina sulciceps
GCCTTCCTCCTCGGACGTACGCCCGCGACGGTTCATCGCTATGCCCCCAACCCCCAATATTGCGTTTTTTATGACCATTTTCGTCATACAACTTCGTCGTGATGCTTTCAAACCCCTTGCAGGCAGTCGAAGGCAATCAGAGATACAGTTACGCTCTATGTTATGTGTTCTACCGTTCTATTTCATGCTTTGTTACCATTGTTGAATATAAAAACTTCTTTTCTTGAATTTATTGCAGTTTTCTCCATTTATAGAGGGTGGTCTCTGTTCGTCTATTCGACAAATGACTCGTTGACTCATCCTTATAATCGTTCCTCTTTGGTAAGGACTTGAGTCACTTGACAGAACATGACTTGTATTGCCAAACGTCAAAATCAATCCACCATTTACAAAGGACACCTCAAGACTTATAGACACAGCCCACTTTGTTCTATTCTAATCCAGAGCATTGCTTCGGCAGTTCAAAACCTGATGGGGTTCGTGTCAATGTCACGTCTGTCCATTCCTAACATAGCCTCCTGCCAGATATCACTCTCGTCGGTTCAGATTTCAGCGAAATCTGGCGTCGCCTGACCCCATTCTTCTTCATCTACTTTACATCCGTTGTCCGCACCAGCATTCGATGGTGATCCCGCCGCTATTATGCACCCCTCGATGCTAGGCTCCCAAACTCTAGTCACTGGTGGACAATTCTATCAACATAACACTCACCAAACGATTCATCAGCATAACCCCCTTTCCAAAGGTACGTACGCCCAAGCCTAGGATCAGTAATACTCACAATGTAAGTAACATCTTCAGATCCCTTCGAACGACTGCTTGAGGCCGCCGCGCCTGCGGCCTTCCACAACTCCAACGACGTTCATGACCCCCCGAAATGTCATCCCAACACTCGAGTCGCCGTCCTCAACAAGATCATGAATTGGATTCGCGGCCTTGACCCAAATACACAAAAAGCATTGATTATGTGGCTCTGCGGCGCAGCTGGATCTGGGAAATCAGCCATCGCCCGATCCATTGCGGAGCGCTGCTACGAGGAAGGCATCTTGGTGGCGAGTTATTTTTTTGCCAGATCCGACCCCACTCGTAATCATGGACGTTCTATCGTTGCGACTATCGCATATCAAGCCTCCACTCGCTTTCCAGATATCAGAGACGGCATTATTAGAGCAGTTGACCGCGATCCGTTTATTTTCACTCATTCACTTGAGGCACAGATTCTGGCTCTTATCGTGACGCCTCTACGCGGGCTTATTGACAGTGGGTACTTCAACTCCCCAGATTCCGCACGGATTGTAATTATAGATGGTCTGGACGAGTGCAATGATCGGGCGAGCCAGGTCAAAATACTATCTGCGATTTCAACGACCCTTCAGCTCCATCGAGTACCTTTAATATTTCTCATTGCAAGCCGTCCTGAACATGACATCAAATATTCATTCGACACAGGCTACTTGAAGGAAGTCACAACCAAAATTGCCCTTAATGATGACTACCTCCCGTCTGATGACATTCGTCTCTTCCTTCGGGACAAATTCACAGAGATCAATTCCTTCCACCCTTTCAAAAAGCATATTCCTCCTGCTTGGCCCTCACCTAAGGTATTAGAGTCCTTGGTCAGCAAATCCTCCGGGCAATTTATTTACGCATCAACTGTGGTCAAATTCGTCATGTCGTCTCGTCATCGACCAAATTTGCGGTTGGATATTGTTCTTGGACTTCGTCCTGCGGATCGTGACATGCCCTTCGCTGAACTCGACGCCTTATACAGGCACATCTTATCCTCCGCAGAGGATTACGAGTTAGTCCTACGTATTCTTGCCCTTGGTTTTTTTGAGGGCATACACAACGTAACTGACATAGAGAAAATCTTGTCGCTCAATTCCGGCGACGTTCTATGGCTTTGTGTGATCTCACTTCTCTTATCATTATCATGGATCAAGGTAACCCAGAAATTGACGATGAACACTGGCAAGAACTCAGTGCTTTTCATGCTTCCTTTCGGGATTTTCTCTTGGATCATTTAAGGGCACAAGAATTTTCATTGGCGATCCCTTACTATGTGCTGAATTAGGACATTTATGCATTCACTATCTCAATAGTAAGTCATTGTTCAGACTTCCAAATTTGTCCACAACACCGAAATAATTGTAGTAGCAGAGGCAAAACCAAAACATTGGGTGGCATTGAGCGTTGTTGAATTTCTACTACATGCTACACCCACCTCAGAACTCCATTTTGACCTACTCAACTTCCCATTGGGGTCTCTTTTAGCAGACTCTAAGCTCGCATATTGCTTTCCTGACATTTTGTGTCATATTAAACTATGGGTGTGCATATCTTTTTGTGTTAATTTTTCTGACTTTGACCTTTACACTAGAAATCGGAAGATGGAGTCAATCTACACGATCACCAAGTGAGGCTCTTCGACCGATTTGCTCAAGAGGTACTGAAAAAAATGTATCCATATCCAAATTTCACTGCCCTGGTCACCACCACCAAAATCGAAACTGTTGTGGTTCCTGACTCTTATTGGCATCGCGATCTATTCCAAGTGAATAAGGCCCAGCAGGCTTTGGACAAGCTTTCATTTTTTGGCATCCGAACCATTCCCCCGTATTGTCAATTTATTTCAGATTTCTTAGATGACCCGAATCGATCTGGGATATATAAACTGGATGGCCGAAGGTACGCGACGGCAGCTGCATTCTTTTTGAATCACATTCTCGATCATTCGGACCAAATCCTCCCTTCGTTCTCCACAATTCAAAGGCAATACACCAGACAAAGAAATCTCCCCTGGTTTTGGCGAAGGGTTGTACACCAAGCACGATCATCTGCAGCGGCACAAATTTTCAAATGGCAACTCAAAAAACAAAATAAGTTCTTTCAACTCTCTGACCTTCATAGATCGGAGCTCAGTTTCCGCATGTCGCTGAAATGCCTTGCCCATGTACTCCCAAAATCCGATATCTCCAAAGAGCTGACCGCGCTGGTACGTAGACAAAAGTTTGGGCCATTGTCAAGGCAGTACGGGTGAATGCAGAGGACTCGTCGAAGGAGTAAACTACGGGGTTTTTGTTAAGGATCAGCCTTAAACAATAGACGCGTTCAACGCGTGTTCGTAATCCGAGTCAAGTAGTTACTTAGGTAGTTAGTCTTTTGATTGATCCCAATCACCTTTGGTAGTCGCACTGACTCCAAATATCTACGGGACACCCGTAAATGCAGCAACATACGATTATTTAACGATTATCCAACCGCTGATTCGCTTGAGATCTCTCAAGGAAAGTCTGACAGTCTTAAGTATTCAATTTAAGAGATCACACAGAGTTGTGGTGCAAAATGCAATGGGGCAGGACAAGATTGGTTGATTTACTACTACATTTCGAGCTGTATTTATACTCAAGAGGCACTGCCTAATGAGTCAAGACGGAGTGGACACTCCGTCAGTAGAATATACTAGAAGATACGAGTCCGCGGTGTTCTTACGCCGGCGCTTAATGACTCAGATGCCCGATTTGGTTATCCGACGTGATGCGCGTCAAATGGCTGTGCGCGTTTGAGGGTACCGAAGACTATTGTACGTACATAACTGTAGGTAAGATTACAATATCCACAACAGTTTTTGTAAGTCAACCCGTTTCTCGTATAGTATTTATTTGTACCGACATTGACGAACGCTTTTTATGTAAAGAAAGATTACCATCAGTGAACGATTCTTGCAGGGACTATTGGCAAAGAAGCGGAGAGAAAGAAGCATGTTAATCTGAATTATTTGAAGGATCCAAAGTAGCTAGATTGCAAGCCCAGGTGTATTTTGTTGAAGTAGTAAAACCGTATCAGTTCGTTATTGACCGCGTCTGTACCTCGTGTCAGGCCTGCAGTTGATCTCGGGCTTGGGCTGAGCCCTCGATCAAGGGAAGTAACATCGAGTATCAGTATCACCACGGTGGATGGTCAGATCTAAGTAGTGCTTTTCATATCATTTCCGCCACCGTCGCTCCAATATTAATTTACAAAAATTGACCTGCCCAACTGCGGTAATATTGGCTGGTTTTAGGTAACCGCATCCGTAGTATTGTGTACCCTGCTGCGCATTGGCTGTGGTCCCCAATCGTACAGTTGGCCAGCTATGGTGTTCGTAGATGAAGAGTTCTAGCACATCTGCTCAGGGTAATTAGTTAAATAGTACATTGCACGCGCAAAGAGAGCGAATTCTCCACTTCGGAGGGGACGAAGTCTTCGTCGAACATCCTCAACCTTGACTAATAGTGATCAACCCCGTTCGATCACAATAAGTAATGAGGAACGTCAACGCACCGCAGCTCTCAAGTACGTGCTCCTGCCGAATCCGTACCATTCCCGAGTACTTAAAAATGAGCATGGGCATCAAGGGGTCCCAGACGAACTGTTATACCTGAAACTTCAAACGATATCCCGCAACCGCAGATCCCGAGACATTAATCAAAATAGTCGCACAGCCAGACTATCGACAAGCTTATGAGGAGTCAATTTCCCGATCGTCGCTTGTTTCTTCCCTGTAAGCACTTGATACTCAAATTCGTAATTGAAAGATCTGCAACAACCGCCGGCGTGAAACTAGAAAAATTGTAATTTAAAATTAACTACTCCTAGTCGGTGGTATGCTCCAAATTCCAGTAATCGTACACCCCTTCAATTCGAAAGAGCCATAAAAAAGCTTTCTAGTCAAAGAGACAACTCCGTCACGTACCTGTCTTCTAGAAGCCTCACGCATAACCTCCTCGCGCCCTTTTAAATTATTCTCAGACCTAACAGGTCCCTACAGAAGGACCGGCTTAGTGTCAATACATAAGTTTGAAGACGCGTCAAGCGGACCAACGTACCATCTCCTCTAATTATAACCGATACCCCTCGCTCCTCTACCGCTTCCCCAGGACCTGCTCCGAACTTTGCAGGCCGAGGGCGATTAGGGCTCTTTGTATCAGGTACCCGAATCCGGTGGGTGAGGGGTAGTACCAAGGCCCGCCTTGGCGCTTATTATGGAAAAGGTAGAACAAAATTGAATTTTAGTTGATTCAAGTTAGTTCGAGACTGAGAATTGGATAAACAGTCTAAGCGGTGTGTTGAAGTCTGGGTATCCGCTCGAAAATTTAAAGGTGCTCGACCGGTATCTGTGCGAGTTGTTGGGATGCCCTGACGGTACCATGTTGTCGATTTCGTATTCCTACGAACGGCGAGCAGTTCAGCAAGAAAGCAAGCGGCAGCGGAACATACAACATAGGATACGGAGCTTACGGTGGCCCAATCGACCACCTCGTCGTATGACGCCAAGATATCCGGTGTCCATTCGTCTTCCGACTTCTGTCCATAGGACGAAGATGGTCTATTTGAGGTTAAGTAAAAGAAATGAATTCATGAGCTTACTTGTATCTCGAGCGAGATGTGCGGATGCCAATTTAAATCAAACCGCGCTGTCCATCTCTGAAGATACCGTCCAGGGTTGAGGAAAGGAGAAGACGCAGGCGGCAAAAATCGGACCATACGATAGGTCCAATCATGAATAACGCCAGGTTGTACAGAAAGTCGTCGTTTTTCTTAAATATCAATATCGTAAGAGTGAACGCTGAGGCTCAAAAACAAAACAAACTTACAATATGGGGTACTTCCAGTGAAATTAATACTAATTCATCCGAGCGATAGCTATTGCACTTCTGGGATCGAGATTCGAGGAAACGAGTGGGCATCCAGAAATTGAACCTGGGCCAACGAGGGGATTTGACAGAGAGGTGGCAATTAAGAAGCTGGTCTGTGAGGCTGAAGAACGAATGAGAAAGGGAGCAGGCATGGAATATTTAGATGTGGAAGTACAAACGTCGGCCAATCTTTTGTCAACCTTGTCTGCGGAGGTAAGCTCGCCGCGCTGGAGTCAACAGTACCGATGCTATCATGATTGTCGACTGAATTTCGGACAACAGAGCAACCTGAGTAGTACCCACAAGCATGACGAGCGGAGTGTCCGAGTAGAAGGATGATACGTGAACTATTTGCTGCGTCATTTCACGTAGTTCGTCTGGGGTAGAGTATGTTGTGAGGCTACATGTTTTAAGCGCCAGTACCGTAGAGAACGGACGAGGGGGGTGGAGGGGGTATAAGGCTAGGCAGACCGTGCAAGCGGCCTGCATGTTGGAGTTGCTCTCGCTTGTGTTGAATTTGAATGTAGGTGGCAGAAGGGATGGTACTGGTGTATACGTTTTTTGCCTCACTCCGAAGTCTGTACCCCTATCTGTCCCGCAAGCGGAAGTAAGTTCCCCGCCACCGTGACCGGATCGAAAAAACGTGGCGTTCCCCGAACTCTCTCTTTCTCCATCCTCCATCATGATCATCGTTACCAGATACCAGACCGCGTCGTCCACCCAACCACCACCCATCCCATCCCATCCTAGCGAGCAATGACAACGAGCTGCAACGAGCCTCTACCCATATTGACGCTAATGAGGCATGATGCGAGCACATGGCGATGCCGGCAGCTGAGCGAAACACATGACACTTCCCTTCCTTCCTTGTGTCTTGTGTCAGTGGTGAAGTTTTTTCCTCTGCCAGTGCCATAACAAGCCCCAAGTCGCTCAACGGCCGAGTCTGGTTTTGGCTTTGACTGTCACTACGCTCGCGACGTCCCCACTGTCTTTTCTCGTCTCTTCTCTTCGATTCCCTATTCCCTCTTCCTCTCCTCCCTAGTCTCGTCACAAGATACTTTCTGTCCTTTACTCGGTCTAATCTGATTCTGACCCCGAATCAGAATCAGAATCAAGGAGCCTTCGCTGTGCTCCTTCAGCTGTAACTGTTCACCTGTCTTACTTAGGTATGCTCTCGTTTGCCCCGTATTTACGACTCATTTCGTACCGCACAGCTCTACTAGTACTTCCACCCTCAAGACCCAAGACCTTTTCCCTAGTCGCAACTATGCCTCCGCGCTCTCTCCTCCTCGTTTTCGGTCTTGTCCTCGGGAACTTCGTGCATCAAGCAACGGCTCAGTCAGTGGGGATAGCTGACCTTCCTAAATGCGCGCTCGGGTGTGCGCTGACGGCGGGTGCGGCGATCGGGTGTAGGCCGTGAGTTCTCCCTTCCTTCTCCCTCCCTTTCTCCTCTCGACTACGACGATAGACTGATCGCAAGAATGCTTTAGCACCGACGCAGTCTGCCTGTGCGCCCATTCGATGTTCATAACCGCCACCATCCAATGCGCACAGGTGACGTGCCCGATCGAGGACCGAGGCCCGGTGAGCGGGGTGTTGACGCAGATGTGTGCTTCGCGTGAGTGGGTTGTTGCTTTCTTTCTTTCCTCTCCTCTCCTTCCGCCTTTCGTTCGTTCGTTCGTTCGCGATACGCGATCCGCACTGGTGGTCTTGTGATCCCTTCCTTCCCTTCCTTCCCTTGTCTCTTTTCTTACCACATACCTTAACCCGACCCGACCCGAGCTGACTTCGCCCCAACAGTCCCCAGCTCATCAAGCTCCTCCTCCTCCTCAACCTCTCCCACCTCCACCTCCCCTTCCACTCCTCGCACCTCCGGCCCGATCTCTTCCCCCTCCCCGTCCTTGTCCTCGTCATTTTCCTCAAGCACATTCACACCAAAAACATTCGCCACCACCGTCACCCCCAGCATCCTTAGCCTACCCCCAGGCCTGGGCACAACGAGTACGGTCTCGAGGAGTACACAAGTGATCGTGCAGACTGTGGTACTGCCGCAGACGTCCGGGGTGGATCCGTTCAGCAACGCCGCTTTCGGTAGGGGGAAAGGGTTGGGTGGGTGCTGGGGGGTGATATTGGTTGTTGTGGGGTCGGTGCTGGGAGCGCACTTTGTGCTGCTATGAGAGCTGTTGGTGGTGTTCGGGCTCGTCTTCCCTGCCCTGCCCTTCACCCTTCTGCAATATTCGTCCAATCCGCATCCGTCCTCTATTGATTTTCCTATGCTCACCCCACGACAGTCACCCTTCCCTGTCGTCGAGTGTTCCCCCCTCCCTTCTCGCGTCGCGTCGCGTCGTAGCCGACGTCGATCCTCTCTTCCTCCTTCCCCCTTCCCTCCCCCTCCTTCTCGCTTCTCTCCACCACACCACATCATACCCATGCCCAAAAACCCGGCCGCCCTCCTTTTCCTACCTCGCACCCGCACCCTCGCCCTCCGCCACGCGCCGGCCTTCTCTTTAACTTATACCCCCAACCGTCCAATGTTGTTGTACGAAAAGCTGCTGATATTTTATTTGATCACGTGATCACTCATTCTTCCTTGCTTGCGAAGTCAGTTTTGATTTGAGGATTCTCGTCAACGTCTCGGCAACTCCTCCGCCTGTTCGCTAACCTAGCTTTTCCTTGCGTCTCCTCTAACTCGTGCTCAAATGTTTGAATTCACATTTTTCCCGCCTATCTTTTACGCCACTCATCGAACGCGCTGACTTCTTTCTGATCGCTTCGAACCCAGATATTTTTACAACGCGTCCCAGCTCTCGTCTCATATTCAGCAGGTGCGCATATATCTGCTCATTTTACGCCGCGTCCAGCTAATAATGAGCGATTTTAGTCACTCTTTCGCACAAGGATTTCAGCTCGCGTGGAACCCAGATGCGGCGATAAGTATGTAGATGGAAATTCTTCGTCGTCAAATCCAGGCCAGGTGGGTCTTGTGTCCAGTCCAGGGCGTTCTGTTCACGTGGAACGATCTCTGCTCCCTGCCGAATGCGCGTGATAGCGCTGGCTAAGTAGCCCATCCTTCGACTCAAATTTCTCCCTCAAAGCACGCGTCTTTGAAGGGAAGAGTGAGTCCTTTCCTGGGATTTTGGATCCACCTGGGAAGTGGCGGGCTACGGTAGATGGGGAGGCGAAGCAGAGGACGTCCGTGAGAACTTGACGTCTATAGAGAAGAGCCGGATCCACGATGGTGCAAAAACTAAACACCGCAGTGTTCATTGAGGCAGGCTTCAAGTAAGGCGAGACTTGGAGCGGCCACTTGCAGGGTGATCTCATTCAACGATATCTGCCCATCCCGAATATCAATCAACATTTACCTTACAGTAGCCCACCCTTCAACTCAATTCTAGACCAAGCTTAAGCATCTGTCTTTGGTGTCATGAGTGTTTCCTAGGAGTATATACCCCAGGGAAGCGGTTGGGCTACCGTAAGTTGTAGATTGGGAGATGAGGCAGATAACGTTCACGAAAGCAGGCCAGCTCCAGATCTGCTGAGTTTACAGTATGCAGGTCACACACAAAGCCGTTTCGCGCGGCTGTAGTTCTAACTCCTCGCAACCGGGACAGGATATCGGTGTCTCCAGTCAGAGGCGTTTTGATCTCGTGCAACGATCTCTGCCTCAATCGTATTCACAATTCTAAGTAGCCCACCTTCGACTCGAAGCACGCATCTTTGAAGCGACGAGTAAGTGCAATCCTGAGGTTGTAAATCCCAGAGTAGGTGGTGGGCTACGGTAAATTGGAAGACGAAGCAGAGAACGTCCATGAGAACGTGACGTCTATAGAGAAGAGCCGATCCATGAAGGGCGGGCGAAACGCAGCCATCATTGTCACAAGTCGAGGGGCGGGAGTGTGGACCCAAACCTCCGAATCAAAGCGGGCCTTGAGGCGATGAGTGAGTGCCGTCCTGGGATTCTAGATCCCTGGGAAGTGGTGGGCCACGTCTGTAGCAGAGTCTGAGAACTAGGATATTTTGCGAGCTGTGGTCGTGTTGTGTGTTGAATCCGCTTTTATCTCACGGAAAGATGTCTGCTGCCATTAGAAGGTCCAATTAATAGCCCGCCCTTCGGCTTAAACCTCAGAAACGGACGGTTTTGAGCAATGAGTGTCGTCCTAGGAGAATATATATATCCCAGGGGAAGTGGAGGGCTACGGTAGGCTTGAAGGCGAAGCAGACAACGCCATGGGATCCGGAGTGCGACTTCTGTACAGCAGAGTCTAGTTGCAGTGATCATCGAGGAAAAGTTCAAGCCAAGACACGGTAGCTTGATCGTCAAGTGCGATGTATCCAGGCGGTTTGATCTCGTGCAACGATGTCTGCTCACCAATACACACTGAACTTAGTAACCCACACTCTGACTCAAAACTCTGTCCTTTGATACGGATGAGGTTGGGTTACGTAAATTGGAAGGCGAAGCAGACAACGTTCATGAGAGCAGACGTCTGTACAGAAGATCAGAATAATAGGCAGACCACGTCCAGGCGAGGAGGCCCGCAGGGGTCACCGTTGCTGAGTTTATTTAGGCAAACTTCAAGTCGAAACAGGGTAGTTTGGCTATCGAGAATGACCAGGTGGTGAGATTAGGCGATTTGACCCCATGAAACGATCTCTGGTTTCCCAAGCTTTGCAATCAGTAGGCCACTTTTCGACTCAAATCTCAAAAGCGGACGATTGAGAGAGAGAGAGGCGTTAAGTACTTACCATCCTGGAATCTAGATCCCAGGAAGCGGTTGGGCTACAGATATTTCGAGGAAAAACAGAGAACGTTCATGGGGTCATGGCGCCTATAAAGACAAGTTTTTTGCGGTTAGACCAAATTTGAAATGGCGCCGCCGTCGTGGTGATCGAGGAGAGCCGCCTTCTGGATCTACAGAAGATCAAGACAGGTATGAAAGTATTCGATCATGAACAAGCGGTGTTGGTGCATGCCCGATCTTTTGTGTTGATGAACATAGACGCGCCTGCACTCGATATGTGGCAGATCTGCACGAGAGCCAAGGTGGGCGAGAGATCAGCGTCGTATTGTTGCCCTCCTCCGAGATCGTTCCCGAATACTTCTTCTGTAGTCGTCTACATACCCAGAGGATTTCATCACTGGCAATCCTTGGACCAGTTGATAGGACATCGGTGACCAGCTGGAGGTCGTAAAACAAAGTAATGGCTTCGAAGCAGGGTGCTCGTTCAAGATGTGTAATATTTGATTACGTTATCATGTTCTCACGATTTCGAACTTTTTTTTTGGCACGCAACATGACAGCCAAGCCGAGTATATCCGGCGTAATTGCTGTGAGAAACGGGTCGTAGGGCGCCGTCCGGTTACCGCGTTACCTGCGAGGACTCGAGGACGAGGCCAAATGTATCAGCTTCTCTGTTCATCAAAAATGTTGGGATTCAAATGGGTGGAGCGTTGTTGGTTGCTTCTTCGTGAGTTGATAATCTTCGTCGACGTCGAACTGATATCTGCTTTTATTTATCCTCGAACAAGTTATACGCCACTGATGTTGACCGTTCTCGAGTGGGAAAACGTATCGAAAAATCAACGAATACTTGTACTATGAAGCGGAGGCGGCACCTGCCACGGATTGAAGATGATGAACTGATAACGTACGCGGCTCAAAGCCCCGGCTGACTGGTGTGGTCTTTCCGAGAATGGTCCACTCCTCCGATGAACAGACTGATATAGACCATAATCGGACACGACGACGTGGGGCGCGCGATGCGTGAAAATGACACCATGTGAATGTTGGAATGCTCCAGAGAAACAGTTTTGAAGACTCTTTCTTTACCCTACCGAATGGCATAGAGCAGACAGGATCGATTCCAACTATCGTCTCCCAGTTCTTTCACGTTTCAACTAACCAGAACGGCGAGAATTACCAAAAATCGAGGTAGGGAAGGCACCGCTCCCAGGTAACCCGTGGGATCATTAACTAGACGATCGGCTTGGTGCCTGCCAATCACTTCCACTTTTGACCTTTTTATTACCGGCCACAGACACCGTCCTAAAATACGGATCCTTATAATAATGCAGGCTTCCACTGCTACCCCGGCTTTGCGCAGCTTCCCTTGGCACTCATGTCGTCTCCCCCTGCGACGTTCACCCCCTCACATATTGCTGGACTCGAGGGACTGCGAATCACAAAGTACTGGCTCGGTAAATCGGCTGGTTCTTCAATCCTAATCCAAGTCTCACGCGGAAGCATGCTCCAGTGTCATCAATCACGATTATTATTTATGATTACTGTGAGATTGACTCAGGTTCCGCTTAGAAGATTGTTACTGACGAATTGTCAAATTGGCTAGTCTGCACATTTGACAGAGAAGTATGTCGTCTTCGATAATTCCAGTTTGTTGCAAACAATTCACTACTGGCAATAGGTCGAATTGATATGGGTAAGCGCTTCTTCGACTTTCACGATAGAAATATTTGATTAGACACGATAGCGGAGCCGCTGGTCGTTGACAAAGATTTTATTTCTCTCTGTGGGTGCTATTCGACTCCATGAATCTGACACTTGCGCTGAGGTCGTCGCAGAATCGGTATTACCTCATTGGAGCAGCCTTGTGAGCGCGTATATCGATCTGCACCTAATCACCCGCTAATCACCTCAACATTGCTTTAGAGCCATGAACGGTAGTGATTTCCTTTCAACCTGTGGCCGAATTCTGATCCAAGGACAATTCACAGCCTATTTCAGTTCTAGCCTAAGTCAATCAGTAAGTTCATTGAGGGTTGTCGTCCAAAATTTCTTCTCTAATCCGAATCCGATGCAGTTGTAAATTTTCCTGACGGTAACCTGTGCTCGCGGCTATAGCTAACTGGTTCTTTCATTTCTTCTTCAGCTGTACGGCCAGTAGTCTCTTTCCCATCCTGTGTCCTATCTTCTGACGCGAATCAGGTTTTCAAAAGAAGAAACTCGAAGTTTGGGTTCCACTGGCATCTTTTCTTCTATCCGCAGGTCGTTTCGATCCTTGTGTCAATCCAATTATCTGCTTAGACCAACCACCTTCACAGGAATACTGCAAATCAGAATATACGCCCTCTATTTCTCCAATAAAAAGATTATCGGAGCCGTTGTGACCGGCTTCCTCGTCTGCTGCGCCGTATTGGCACGACAAGCAATATTGGATGGAGCTGGAAGTTCCGGTACGAAAGTCGACCCCGTTCTTAAAACTTTGCTGACAACTGTTTAGCGGCTGTCCTCCATCTTCCCGGAGGAAATGTCTGCAATTCCATGGCTCCGGTCAACGACTATTATAAACTGTGGTTGCCTCCCTTGGTCTTTGACAGCCTACTGTTCTTCTTAGCATTATTTCGCGGATTTAGGACATTCAAGGACGATACCTCACCTTTATTTTGGGGAAGGAGTCTCTTCGATATCATGGTTCGGGACTCGATCTTTTATTTTTTGATGTACGAATTCAGCACTGAACCCTTGCACACGACTGACCTTTTCCAACTATAGAATTTCGATCAGTTATGTTGCTTGCATCGTCGTGTGGTTCAAGCAGCCAGGTGTACGTTCTTCCTCACCCTATTAATGTATGACAAAGCTAACGCTCTCTATAGGGAGTTTCCGTCGAAGCTCCAGCCTCGTTTTCTATTGTGATGGCGAGCATATTGAGCAATCGCATGGTTCTAAATATTCGTCGTTCAACTGGCCTATCAATCCCAGACAACGACGGCGAGGCCAAGCCCCACTCCACTCTTGTATTTAATCGGCCTATAACCGGTACAGAACTAGAAAGAGATAGAGAACAGACTGTAATCGAGGAGGTGGTGTAGTTAAAAATGCAAGTGAATATTCAGTGCACGTGATTTAAGTAAGAGCGCGTTCATGGGATAGGGGCCTGTCTAATTTGGGCAGGAGGTTCACTAAAATTATACGAAGTGACACGCGCAAAGTCCAGACTATGAGCACATGTATTCTATTCCTTTCTCTGGATATTAGTGGAGTGGAACACATGTGTTTCAATTTCTATAGTTGGTGTCAAAGATATATAGGTGACGATTGTTATGAACAGTAGATAAATAGGCGAGAATTTTATTTGTGGCTCCGGTATCTGTCTATCTCCCTGGGAAGGTATTTCCGCAAATCTGCTGTGGTTCAAGAGGTTGAAGCTGTAGCAGGGAAACGTTCATCCTAATTAAAAGAAGGAGGCGAAATTTTCAAATCGTGCTAGACAGGAAAGTCTTGTACTCTAGCCAATAGCGGCGCATAATAGACAGCTCACTGCCACGCTGTGTCTTATCGTATTCAAGCTACACGATCATGGGAACTTCCTGATTGATGCTGACTTAACTTTACAAATTGTGGGAGTACCAACAGCGCTGGACACAGATACTCCCAGAGCCTGTCGTTGTTAAATGAGTCGCTGTCATTGGATATCTTTCACTAAAATAATACACCTTGGGGTACCTAGCGTACCTTAGATGTGGTCGGCACTCAAATAAACGATATTGTTTCATAGAACGTTGTTCTGAACATCGGCGGCTGGTCGCGATTCGTTAATTAACCCAACCGCTAATAATTGGCCAGACACACGGGAGGACCCAGGTAGCCACTAACACTCGCATAGCCACTGAGTGTGCTTTATTTAGCACTGGCGGCCTGTACATCTCGCGCCGTACAGATCTTTTCAAAATTTCAATCACCGATATAGACTCGTTCTGACCAATGCCCGCGGAAGTAAACGTTTCCTACTCTCAACTTTCTGCAGAACTCTTGCGATTATTGCAGCTTAAAGGGTCTTTTCATTGCCTCTATGCTCGCGCTGCTCTCTGGATTTGGATATCTACCCTGAGGCAGACCAAAAGTAGGCGAAATGATTGTTGACCCACAGCTATCGCCCTTACGGGTTGCGGTGGGGACGCCCAATGTGCATGATATGTACGTCGTCCTCTAAATGCGATGCTGAACATCATCCCAATAAGATTTCCCAGTGCAGGGCCGCAGTAAGTCTACCACCATTCTCTACCTGGATCTCGAATGGATGAAACCTGTTAATGGAAACCTAGCTCCTCTCGCTTTTGCTGAATACGGGGCTATATGGCATGCTCCTGGTCCAAGTTTGTGCGTCTCGCATTGGAGTCGATATTGCAACAATTAGCGCCAATTATGCTACCTTTTAGACCTCTACTACCTTGCATTTCCGGGAGACAGAGTATGGGTCAAAAGCCTAGTCTACTCTGTCTTCGTTATTGAAACCTTCCAAACGGCGTACTTTGCAAAGTCTCTTTTTGATGTCTACGTCTACGGCTTCACCCTAACTTCGTTAGATCAAGTCGGGCCAATGTGGTTTACTGTACCGGTGATTAGCGGAATTGGTAGGCCAAAGAGTTTTTGGAAGAATACAGTCATTTACTTATCCTAACTACGCAGTGACATTCGCATCGCAGTTATTCTACGTGTATCGTATCACTGTCCTCGGAGGCTCAAAGATTGCCGGGGTGATTATTACTATCGTAAATACCCAACTCCAAGCCTGTTCGGGGTCGACAGCTTACACCTTCCTAAACATACTAGCTTTCTCTGGCGCAGATCTGTGGCTCAATTTGGACTGGAGTTCACCTTTTCCGCGTCAAGCTTTTCAGTCGGGTGGAGAGTAATGGTGCCAGGCTTGTCGTTGCTGTGCGTCCCATCACCCAACTTATTACCGAAATCCCGACTGAAGCCAACGTCAGATTTGCAGTGGGAGCGGCGTACTGTGCGACATCATGATAGCTTTTCTTATGACACGCCTGGTGAGCTTGTGTTTTGCCGTACGAATTTACTGTGGTTAGAGATACTGAATTACCTCTCTATGCCGATGCCTTAGCTTCTTCATTCCATGCGCGTTGCGAAAGGACAAACCCGTCGTCACCTTCAAAAGCTCGTTCGATTGCTTATCGAAACTGGCTCTTTGACAGGTAGATTCTTTTCACGGTTCGCCTGATAATTTGCCAGAGTTGACTGGCCCATAGCATTTTTCACCGCTCTGAATATTATCTTAGCGGAAGGAGCCAAGAATAATTATTATCAGGTCACCTCTACAGTGCTTTCTAAAATGTATGCGAACACGTTGGTAGTGGTGCTCAATAGCAGAATGGAGCTAGGTACATGGCAGGACCTTGGTGGGCGGGTGGTGGATGACCACGTTGGGAGCAGCACGTCCCTAGAGTTTGCCAACCCAACAGCTTCTGTTACTGCTACAGGGTCCGGTCTTCATAGTGTAGATGGACAACCTCGTAACGGAGGTCCCTTGAGCATCGAGTTGAGTCCAGTGCCTATATCTCGGATTAATGTATTACAGTCTATTCCCGAATAAATTTTATGTAGATCTTTCCAACCTATCCAGACCCGTCGAGCGCCGCGGAATCGTGTTGCGATGGCACGAGCGGCGAAGAGCCAGTGTAGAGAAATAAGTTATCTAATCTACGGTGATCTCGGCTACGACGGGGCCAGCGCCAAAACAGTTTGTCGGCAACTACTTACATACTTCAACGAATTTTCAGAGGACGTTTCTTCTTCTACTCCGACTATCCAGGGGGAAGCATGGAGATGTCTGCGAACGACGTGTTTGTGGAAAGCGGAGGCCTATGTATGGAACATATAATGGGTCATAAATCAACCATGGAAGTGCAAGAAAAACGAGTAAATTTTGAGGGTGTAAGTTGAGATTTCCTTTTTTTTCGAGCACGGTTTTTCAAATTGACGTTTTTCGAACACGCTTTTTCGGATCAACTTTTTTTGAACACACTTTTTTTCTCAACTTTTTTTGAACGCACTTTTTTTTTTCACTGTTTTTTTGCAATGCATTTTTTGAAACTGACTTTTTCAGAACATGTATTTCAAAATCGACTTAATTTGGCACGGGTCGGGGACTTCGAACGCCCAAGTTTTCTGTGTAGCCAATCATTGTCCAGCAAGGGGCCCGGGGCTGCCGGACGTTAGATTAGATTAGATTCTTCACAGATGGCAGTCTATCGGAGTCTCTTCGCGCTTGCAATGCGCCATTGTGCCCGACAAAGCCTCGACACGGGTTGGCGGGTCATTCCTCTCAGGTACTGGCCTCAAACTCGGTGCTTATTTGGTAAAGTCAGCTGTTTGAGTGCATAGAGAGTTGCGACGTGTACCAGTCACGTTTCTCCTGCTTTGGACTAGTAAGCCTGTTTTAGAGAACAAAACAGAGCCCAAATCTCCTGCGAGGCGTCGGCAAAATTTAAGGCTCAAAATTTCAAGAAAAGGAGATAAGCGCCTGTTGAAATGACCATAGTTGGTCGCCGCTTAATCAGAGTAGCTTTTGAAGAAGCCCCTGGAAGCGCTGATTGGCTCCATTAATATCCTACGTCGAGCGCGAGATCAGTGGGATGCGGGCCTAACGTGTGAAATTGGCGAAACCTGTGCCTCGACCGCGAAGAGAGTTGAAGTGCGTCTACTGATACCATATGTTTAAGCAGTAATTGCCACAAAAATGTTAGTGAAATCACTTAACCAACTGACATTCATGTCAATTATGCATCAATTCAAAGACAAAGTGAGAGACAGTAAGGAATATACAGAGGAGGAGGTACTGTACATTGTAGGATGCCTGTTGGTCCCACCATCAGAAAACAAATAATCTGCCACTCCACCTTCGATAAACAGGCGTGCTCGCAATCAGATAAGAAGAGAGATTGAATCGACACCCGAACAGCAGAATACAGCTCGGACTCTCGGAGAAAATTCATCCAGAAAAGAAGACGAACCCCAGCAGAAGATCGGGGAGAAAGAAGAACAATGTGCTCAGAATCAGAAAAGTCAGAAACGGACGGAACATAAGACGGCGTCGAGACTCCACTGACTGCGGGAAGAGACCAGTAACGGGGAGGAGGAAATTAGAAAAGAAGCAGAAACCAGGAACGTGAGAGAAAAAGAGATGATGGCATGCCTTACCCGCATGCGTTATCAGTCAAATTCCAAAAGATTTTGGACCAATGAGCCGGTGCATGACGACAGCGTCGAAATATCGCAGAAGCGTTGGCGGCTGCGAACATAATTAAAGACGGCGTCTGTAGAAGACGAAGTGATTGAGAAAACAGCAATCGCATCAATGACTTCATTGATGGATTTAGTCCAGGATAGGCGCCGAGGCACGCGTCACTGTTCTAAATTACGAATCAAGTAAGGGACGGCTCATTTGCACACCAGTTCGTGACTGGATTAGGCCAGCAAGAACAAAATGGAAGTCGAGGAGTCGGGTAGATAGGAACAGGACGTCGGATTAAGCGCGGTCAAAGAAAGAGACACGAGGCAAATGGGCTTTGCCAAGAGGGAAGGGTTTTCGTATAAATGGGGGAGCAAGTAGTACCAAATTCCCCAGTTCACTACGGGTACTTAGCTTAGGAACTTCTGAATCCCACAAAATTCAAATTCAATTGAATTTCTATTCTAAACAAGCCATTCTCCGTCGAATTTGCGACCGAAGCGTTGCTAGGACTCTACCTGTTTTAGCGCGCGCTTTTATCGTTGTGCAAAGCGCTACCGCTTTCCTTACTCGATCCTAAGCTGGAAAAAACGGTGTACCGGGTCTCCTAGGGATTTTATCTTGAGTTTATAATCTGATGGGGTTTTCAAGTTCATAATTTGAAATTTGGGTTCTTAGTTCGGCAAACCATCCTCGCAGACTCATCCTTGGAGGATGAGACTTTGCACCACACACCTCAAACTGCTTGTTATTTCAGTTGCATAGTGCTACATTAGAGCGATGATACGTGTCACGACAGTCTGCACGCCCGAGTCCTGACTCCTGTATCTTACCATCTTCACGCATCAGGCGCACGTCCCGATATTCAAACTTTCCGCACCACTATCGGAGGCCGTTTCGAAATCGACTCAGCTAAGCTGACGACCAATATATCCACTCCTCTGGGTTATATTATTTACTCTCTCTTCCTCCCCTTTTCGCATTTTCCCTTCAAATTCCGATATTTTTACGCTATTTAAACACTCCTGAATCGTCATTTTCCTCCAGTCAATTGCACTTCCACTTTCCCCCTCGAATCCCTGTTTTATCATTGCTAGATTTCGCTCTCGGTTGCCCTCGTCGTCTGCAACTCGTGCTGATATACCTGCAACGCACTATGCCGTGCACCGAACACAACAAAAATGCGATCGCAATGGGTGGTTCTGAGGTGCGTATCTAGTGGGTTTTGACAAGGTACAACGGTCAGCCGTCGAGCGACGAAGACGAGTGCGATGCCGCAAACGACGAAGGCAGCCGAGACGAAGTACTAGAGTGAAGCGCGAATTGCAGACGACGAGGGCAACTGAGAGCGAAGTCGAACGATGTTTGAACGAGGTTTGGAGGAAGAAAACTGGGAGTACGATTGACTAGAGGTAAACGACGATACGGGGTGTTTAAATACTGTAAATACGTCGGAATTTGTAGTAAAAATGTGATCAGAGGAGGAGGTGTATTTAGAACAAATGTTCAAATTAAGAAATGAAAATGGAGTGAAAGGAGTAAAAGGAATGAGGTGAGGTGAAAAGGTGCGAAGAATGATGAGCTGAAACCGAGAAAAATGGTTTGAGACCGACGTGCGGTTATATCGACGCAACCAAATACATCGCAGGGGAATTCGAGGAGTATTTTCAGGGCTACCTACGATGCGATTGGTGAGATGTCGGGGTAGAAGCAAATGCAGGATTGGCCGAAAAATATAATTAATAATTATTGACCAAATAATGGCTCGCGATGGATGGGAAAATGGTGGAACCAGTCGTCGGCTTATTAGAGTCGATGTCGAAATGGACTCCAGTAGTGCGTGATCCGCTGTGCCAGCACAGAACGTGCCAAATACCTGACGCGCGCCTATCGTGTGAGGTCGGTAAAATCCGTGCCTCGAGGTTTGACCGCAAAGAGTGTCACGACGCGTATCAGCGCTTCGTCTTTGTAACTCATTTACAGTCACCTTCGTCGTTTGCGACTTCGCTTGCGCCCTCGTCTTCGTCTGAGTTCGTCACTCGACTCTCACTGCTGAGGTCGGAAAATTTTACCAGTGGTCAAAAGGGTGAGTCAGACCGCTTGGATTTTGCTCACACGTTTTGCCTTCTCCACTGAGGGCTACATGGGTCAGCAAAATTCCAAAGCAAAATCCAAGCGACGTAACCTGACATTTTGACTTTCGTCAAAATTATCTGGCCCCAGCAGTGTCTTGCACCTCGTTGGTATTTGTGTTGGTCCTTAGAAACCCCGAATCGCACCTCGACACCACTCTAAACGATCATATTTTGTTGTGTTTCATGCGTCGTAGGTATATCAGCAATGAGCTCTCCGTACTCGATTCGGCACATTGCAAACGCGGAGACACTCCGATAGACTGGCATCTGTGAAGAATCTAATCTAATCTAACGTCCGGCAGTCCGCCCTGGCCCCTTGCTGGACAATGATTGACTACACAGAAAACTTGGGCGTTCGAAGTCCCCGACCCGTGCCAAATTAAGTCGATTTTGAAATACATGTTCTGAAAAAGTCAGTTTCAAAAAATGCATTGCAAAAAAACAGTGAAAAAAAAAAGTGCGTTCAAAAAAAGTTGAGAAAAAAAGTGTGTTCAAAAAAAGTTGATCCGAAAAAGCGTGTTCGAAAAACGTCAATTTGAAAAACCGTGCTCGAAAAAAAAGGAAATCTCAACTTACACCCTCAAAATTTACTCGTTTTTCTTGCACTTCCATGGTTGATTTATGACCCACTATATGTTCCATACCTATGTCGACATATGACAGGTGGGCTCAGTGGAATGGATACGTGTAGAATTCTCGCCGTCAAAACATGACTTGGGCCTGGGCCGAAGTAATTTCAGTACCAGCATAGTGATGAACCACAGAGAATTGAAAAAAAAAAGTGCGAGTCAAGACGAAATTTCGTATACAAAAACAACTCTGGAATTTCTAAACTAAAACACGGAAAGATGGTAAAAAACTATAAAAGCCATCGAATGGAAGCCAATCTAGCCAAATTCACCACTATGAAACTGACGTTTCTACCAGTCCGCACCAGTAAGAGGGCCCGGGGACGCTCTAGAAGGTTCGCGCCTCCACTTCAAATTTACCACCTGTCCAGGTGCAGCCGATGCTCCGTATTCCTGCTTCCAATCCGGACCCGCCAAACGCGAGCTGCTTTTCAACGTAGTAGGACGGGCTACGACTCCTCTTTTCCAGCCTGAAATTCCGTAGTTGGTGAAGGCTAAGCGCGCTGCTGGTTGAGCGGCGTTCTGTAAGAATATGTATGCATCGTGATTCAGAGAATAGGCGTTGGAAGTACAGAGGCTGAGCTTACAGGGTCATTGGCTGCGACTTCGACAGCAGCGTTTAGGTCATTACGAGGGACTATGATCTGTAGGGTGAAATAATGATGATATGATATGTGATTCAAATATATGACTGAAAGAGATGGGAACTCACAGGCGACGCCTTTCCGGAAAGAGGTACTGTAAAAATGACGAATGCGAAGACTGGGAGCCAAGAGAAATGCATGTCGATTTCCAAGGGTCCAGCTAGGACTTTCACGGACGCTAGAGTATTTATACTGCAAAGAAATCCAGCTGAGATCTGTCAATGTACACCCTATGAGCTAGAAGCGCACGATTAGTTTACTCCAAAGAAGTTGTCAATGGTGCATCGATGCGGGGCGAAGGGAAGACGTGAGTCCGACACCAACGGCAAAGACTCATTAGAGTGTATATACTGCTAAGAAATTCAGGAAAGATTTGTCAATTCATGTGTTCCAACGACCTAGAAACGCACAATGTTGGTTTTACTCCAAAGAAGTTGATACAAGATGAAGGCGGTGAGAAGTAACGCGCCGACTAGGAGGCAAGATGCCCGAGGTATTTTTGGTTCAAACATTCCACTTGTAGCCTAGAAGAGAAGTCAGTGCTCCAGGAGCTATCTTCTTCACCGAATGTCAATGCCTTGCAATTAGAGAGCGATAATTCTGGCTGTTTCGGCGAGAAAATATCGACGAATGGATTGTGGGTTGGCGTAGAAGACATAGGTCTACTTCTTCACCCCCGCCATCAGATTCAAAATTCTGGATTTTTCATTCATAGTGGTCGCATAACCCCAGACAAACCATGAGCCCTGTAGTACATTTTCTCTCTCATGCGCATCCTTTGCTCGAGGATGAGGAATGACGCGACGATCTCTTCCCGAAATTGCTCTGTCCCGCGAGTCAGGACCAGCCCGAAAGGCGTGGTGTCCGTGTGCAGCTGGGCCCATGCGAGCGGGTGCTCGAGGTTGCTTTCTGGACACAGCTGAATGATTAATGAGGATGAGAACAGGATCCGGAGAACTGCTAAGATCCCGACACGCACCGCCAGTCGAAGGGCAACGTCCGTTCGCCATACGAAGTTCCCCATGGGAGTATGTATCGTCCACGTCGTGCTGTCCATTTAGAACGAAACTAGTGAGTACCCCACACAGCCGAGATCAAAGCCCGCTCACTGTCCATTCTCCAAAACCTCCTCCTTCAACCAATCCTTCAACTTCAACGCCCGCCCACCATAGTGCCTCGTAAACGTGACCGTATCTGGGAGCAGCGCGCGCCGCTGCACCATCACCAGCACCTCCCCCTCACCAACCCCCACCCCCTCCGCATTGCTGATCGTCGTCCGCTCGGCGCCTGCGTCGACGGTGGACACCGTTATTAGAGGTCTCCCGTTCCGGAGCAGGGTCGTGTTGATCGCGCTGGGTTTGGAGAAGACGAGGGTGGTCGTGGATTCGGGGGTGACGAGGGTTGCTTGGGAGGCGTTGAACGGTGAGGAGAACATCGTTGGTGGTGGTGTGGGTGCTGGAGATAAAGGAGAGGCGAACGGCGCCGGTTATGTGTGAACATCGCGTGCAAGGATGGGAAAACTCGGCCCGACTAGGAGATGGGCTAAGAATAGATGCGCTCATCGCCCGGGAAGCTTCACCGATGCTACAGGCTGCATTGAAAGGTTCACATTGGGTCAGACGATGTCAAATGATGACGCGGTCGACACCCGACTCGAACATAGTGCGTGTCAATGATGAAGAGTGGATTACTTAGTTCTGGATAGGGTGTATGGAGAAAGTAACGGCTTATGTCAGAGATATAGCGGGCTGTCTATTGAATGGATGTCCATAGCCATGGAGTACTAGACCATCAGTAGACACGCAGGGCAGAGGTCGAGGAGAGAAGGAAACAAACTGTATCGTTGCGGACCGACGAGAACCGGTTCATATTCTCCCAGTGGAACAAACAGTGCATAGGTTAGCCGTTGGCTGTCTTATTGATAAATCAGGGAATACATAAATTACTACGGTATAGATACAGTACAGTAGGTCGAACTACAAGAGCTACAGATGAGGAATACATACAGCAAGTCCAAATTGCGCGCGAATGAAAGCAAGAAAAGGTAAAATATCAAAAACATCAAGTGAGTGAATGAAAAGAAAAAGTCGTCAAATTAGTTTTCCAAAGCGAACGATATCGTCTCTGAAATTAGACGTCCTTGGTATCTGGGTCATATATAATCCTCGCCGGACTCCTGTACACAAAATTAGTAAGCCACCATACTCAATAAAATCATCGTGGTATGACATACCGCTTCTCAACGCCCTGAAACACCAAAAACCATAAGCCCTCTAACCAAACCAGAAAACCGCCCAACCAAAAAACTCACCTTCTCCAACCACCCCACCTGCGCCTTCATCTCCGTCATCCCAAAGAGCAAAATGATAGAATACTCGATCGTGTAATACTTCTTCTTGTCGCTGTTCCGCTGCTTCTCGGGGCGGAGGTGGGCGAGGTCGACTTCGATGTAGCATACTTTCGTGTAGTTCTCTGTTATGGTGGGACAATATGTGGGACGGCGGGGATCGGTCGTTAGTGCGAAGTTCGAGGACGGAAGGAACAACGGCAGGGAAAGGGGAAAGGGAAGGGAGGCACGACACAAGGCAAGGCAAGGGGAAGAGCAACCAGCTCACCGGTATCCTCATCCTTCCACCTGGGGTTCTCCATCGTGCCACGGTAGCACCATATCGAGTCCATGAACCTGAACGCCTTCTTCGAGTCTGAGATCCAAGTATACGATTTCTTGAACTCTTTGCTCTCCGACACCTGTGTGCCCTACAAATAAAGCTCTCAGCCCCTCTTTCCGATTTTTCAACTGCACCCATTCATTCCCGACGCACCTTCGGCAAAATAACATCAAACCCCCGCGGCACCCGCCTCTCCCCGCTCGGCGTCGCATACACCTTCTCCAGCCTCCGCTGATGCTCGGGGTTGGCGGGGTCGAAGGGCATCTCGAGCATGGTCCCGTATGTGAACTTGGCGACGCGCGAGAGGACGTGGTGGTGCAGGTAGAAGGAGATCGCGCCGTGCGAGACTGCTTTGTTTCTGTTGGGAATGGGGAGGGGAGGGGGGTCAGTTGGGTGTTAGTTGGGTGTGGTTAGTTGGGTGTGGTTAGTTGGGTGTTAGGGAGGGAAGGAAGGGAGGGAAGGGAAGGGCTTGGGGGTGGGGGAGGAGGGAGAGGAGGGAGAGGGGGAAGGGGACTCACACATGTCCTTCCGGTACGAACACCGCCATGCCGCTCGAGTCGAGCGCGGCTGTGACGCGGGAGGAGAGCCATGGGCTTTGGGCGAAGCCGCCTACGAGGACAACGTGCTATAAGGAGGATGGACGGTCGATCAGCGCTCGCTTAGAATTGTAGAGGAGTAGGGGATGAAAGGAAGGGAAAGGAGAGGAGAGGACGTACGGAAATAGGCGCGCTCGTCTTTGTCGCCTTCTGCTGATCCAGCACCGCATTGACGATACAGTCTATCGAGGGCTGGAAGAACGTCGCTACATCCGATCTGCTCGTCACAAAGCCTCTCAACAAAAAAAATCATAACGAACAATGCAGCACTGTAACTCACCCAGCCAATTTAAACTGCCCAAACCTTATACTAAACTCCGCATCGTTGTCCCTCGTCGAGCCAAACTTGACGTACTGCACCTCGTCTGCAGACTTGAAGCGCAGCTTTGTCGTCTTGTCGAAGGCCTGCACGATGGCGTCTGCGTCGGGGAAGAAGGACGAGTGTTGGAGGTAGTCTGCGGTGGGTGGTGGGTGGTAGGGTGAGATGGGGAAGGGGGGTGAAGAGAGGGGGAGGAGCGGGAAGGACGTACTCTGGATGAAGGCGTCTGCGTGTATGCTGACGAAGACGGAGCCGTGGAAGTAGGCTGAGAATGGGCGCGTAAGTTATAGGGGAAATCTCAGCGGGGTGAACCCTACGCACATTGGGGAGGAGCGAGCTCCTCGAACGCAGCTTGGTTGTTCCGCCTGTACGAGCTGATGTCCACCGTCCCGCCTCCCGCGTCGACGATCACCACGCCTTCTCCTTTCTAGTATAGTGTCATCAAAAAAAAAAAAATAACCATCGTATATAATCAATTGAGAACGAGGACCCCACCCACCTTCATAACCCCCTCAGGCAACCCACTCCAAATCGCAAAATGCAAACTCGCCTCTCCCTCCGTGACAAAGCTCAGCCTCTTATGCCCCCTCTCATCATCGCTAATCATCCCCGCCAACACCGCCGCCCTCCGCATCTGCGTCTGCTCCAGCCCCTCCCACCCGTTCGGGTGCGTCAGCACATACTCGATGTCCCCCGAGGCGGAGAGGGCCTTCCACAGCTGCGCGCCGGACGGGAGCGTTGTTTGGATGTAGGAAGAAGAGCACGCGAGGAGGTAGGCCAGGAAGTCGGCGAGGACGGCCGTGATGGTTTTGTTCGGCGGGAGCGCGGGGATGGCGTTGGAGAGCTGTTTGCCGGCGCCGAATTTGGAGCGGAGGTGGAGTTTCCACCTAGGATTTGAATGACCCGACGAAGAAGCGGATACTCTAGAGACGCATAGATAGACTGTGGAATATACTCACCACTCAGCCTTGATCCAACCCTCCTCCTCGGCCATCTCATAGATTCCTTCCACGGAAGCTTCAGCGCCTACAGCGCGCACCTTGCCCGCTTTGTCGTAGTACATCACGGTCGGGATCTTCGACGCGCCGCTGACATGTTCATGGGCGGGGAATCTGGAGGTGCAGATCCAGGTGGTACGGTTGAGGTTGACGTGGGTATGACAAGATTCGAGTCAGCGCTGAACGATGCGGATTTGAAAGAGGGTGGTGGTGGTGGTGGTGGTGGTGGACGAGAGTAGGTTGAACATATGCGCACTTACTTAGTAACGCCTTTAATTTCCGGTACTTGGCCTGGGTCGAGAAGGCTGGGCATTAGGTTAGATTAGACGATGTCGATGAATCATGTTTCATGACCGCAAGACCTCGAAGCGCCGCTTACCTGAACGATATCCCACTAAACGTCGTCCCAACATCGAAAGCGAGTAGCAGCTTTCTCTTCCGCCCGTTGTACGGCGTGCCGGAAGCCATGATGAGGTGTGAGGAGGAGGCGAAGGAGGAGGTAGTAGTACGGTTTAGAATTAGCAAACGTTCGTCATGACCCTGGGCCTGAGGCTGAACTGACCAAACGCGTCAATTTACCCCTGTGGCTGTACGCGTCCTGCGCGGTCCGGCATAACGTCTCCGCTATCCGAAGGATCTTATCTTATCTAAGTCACGTGGTTTGGATCTACTCCGCGAGAAACTGAACGGATAATTTTTTCTTTCTCTTACCCCACCGTCAACGCGTCAACGTCTGGAACAGTGTAATGTTTCTGTTCAATTCTCGAAAAAAACGTGGTGCTATCAAACTTCTGAGGCTTCTCGACAAGCAGCCTTCCAGACGCCGACTTCAATCCTCTGGATTGGTTCGCCACTTCATCTCCCTCGCCACATTTCAGCCGATATTCGATGATTTTTCCTCGCTGGCCATGTTTGTCGTCCTTGAGCGATAGCTCTGCTTTTCTGGTTCTAGCTGAAAACGTACAGCGAGCCTTGAAATATTCGCTCCTACGCACGATAATGACCTCAACTTCGCGACCTGTTAACTCGTGTCCGACCTATCTCCTGGACCGCAATAAATCACGACGGAGGGACTAGAGTGGTCACGACCGTACATCTGACAGCCTGCAGGAGCAGGATGGCGCAGCTTTTAGGCACCTTCCGTCCAGCCCTCGTTCGCTTCAATTAGCGTGCCTATGGCAACCTTATGCCTTTGGTCGGAATTACGAAGGAGGCGTCGATGATGCCAGTGTGCTGGATGCTGTCTTTTCCTCAAGTCAAGAACGGGCGCCGGGATCATTCTGTGTGCGTTGACGTACTTATAGTGAGTGCAGTCGTGACTGCCTCATCGCGTCCCGTCATCTGCCATTATCCAACTACAGACGGCCTCTACGTGTCAGCCCTCTTCTTCAGACGACGAAGACCTTGGCTTGAGTAGTCTTCTGGGTGGAGAGTTTTGTGCAAGGGTTGAAGTAACAGCGAGAACTTGCGAGCTGGAAGCGGTTGGGTGTTAAAGGTGAGCATCGTCCACGGTTATAATGCTCTTGTTCTCCTCGTATCAACCTCTTTCCTGGGTAGTACTGATGCCTTTCCAAATTCTAGGTCCTGGCGAGATGACTGTCACCGTAACCTACACAGGGAAATTCCGTCGTCGTCGACCTCTCAAACAAGCTCCTGTTGCTGTTCGAATTACACAAGAGACGAACGTTCTTTTGGATGAGACCCCTCGCATTCGACTGGGCAAGACACTTGTAGGCCAGGACGACTTGGTGAACGGTGTCCTAGGCAAGTGCATCGCTCTCCCAACTCTCATTGTAACCCCCTGTTAATTCGTTCGTCAAACTCTCCAGATATTAAAGCCGGTGAAGCTCCATTCACCATCGAAAAACCAAAACCAAAGCCCGCCCTACACCCAAGTGACAGAAAAAATCACGACACGACCACCAGTGCGGAGAAACGCGTCCGCTTCGGGCCTAATAAAGTCAAGAAGCCCCCTCTTCTTCACCGCGACTCGCTCAAACGACTCGTCGACCTGTGGGTGAAACAGGGTGCGAGCTATGGCATGGACTTCGAAGCCGCAGAGATGTACGCCTCCGCAGCCGCCGCTAGTGGGATCAAGCAAGACGTGGACGACGACGACGTCATGGATGTCTTTGGCTACCACCTCGTCTGGGAGCACGAAGACGACGACTATGAGCACGGGTACTACGCCGCCCGCTCGGGATCCCCCTCCTCCTTTTCCTCCGTTGACTCTCGTCTCTCGGATCGGACGATCAGCTCTCTTCCTCTTCCTCTTCGGCCGACAAAAACAGTCTCGCAGCATATCGCCGCCCTTGACCTGATAGATAGTCCCAGACATTCTTTTGCATCCTCACGGACTTCCCTGGCTTCTGTGACTGATTACGATATTGGTATTTACTACGCGAGGCACGCTCTGCTGCAAGACTCGGTGCATAGGCGCTTAAATTGATGACATGTATCTATTTACATACGGACACTGCAACTAATTGGACCTTCATACGTCAAAAGATGTGGTTGCTTGTCGGATATACACTTTGAGACTTAGCGCTCAGCCTCAGTAAATACAAAATTCGGACAAAAGTCAGCAATAGTCATAAAACAGTCTAGAAGGGCGTTTTTGATAAGATTTGTCGACTGATTTCTGACTGGAAAAATGCCAAGAATTCCCGCGAAACATCAAAAAAAAGTCCAACACCAGTCAGAACTCAGTCAGACCAAAGTCAGACATCAGTCAACCTATACAGCTCATAACCACACCCATTTTCTCCCTTAAAATAGTCACACAAATGTCGTAAACAGTCATTCTAAAGTCAGAAAAAAGTATATTATATGCTGGGTAATACACAGGCTCGAACTACTAAGTCCTCTCATCTACGGAAACCAAACAGCTCCTCCACGCGGACCACGACCACCCAATCCAACCACTCAAATACAACAGCTTTCAGTCCTCGTCGAGTCGTTCACTGGCATGAATATGAGAAAAGGATGGAAATGCGAAGGAAGTTCTTGACTCACCAAGTTCGACCCTCTCGTCTTTAGTCCTTGAAATTTGAATACCAACAACTTCAGTTGAACGCAAAGAACAACAGAAAAAGATCAGTGGTATACTCAGAGACGAGTGAAGAACTCCAAGTAGCTCACCTTTGCTCGAAACCACCTGACGGTCATCTGTCCGTGGCCTGTGGTCCAGGCACATCGTCTACAAGAACTCCGAAGTGAGGCAGTCTACGTAAATATGAAAGCATGGAGCCGTCGAACTTGCCACCGAGACTTGGAGAGGGACACACGAAGCTTCGAGTTCGGAGTTGGTGGTAGAAGACAAGTTGTAAATTCACGCTAGTCGAGAATTTCAACATGTAGCCACGTGATACAGCCGCATCTCGTCGAAAATACTCTAAGTTCAAATTTGACGTTAGCTTGTAGATCGAAAGGTCAGGCCGTTTGACTAAAGTACAACGAATGTACGACTAATGTACGACTACCACGTGAGAGATTTCGCGTGCCAAGAAAAAAGTATTCGGAGCTCTCAGGCTGACAGCGTTTGAATAAAATCTGAATATTGACTGACTAACACATGACTTTATCCGACTTTGCTTTTTACTGAGGCTCAGCAATGACTGGAAAATGAATAAAGCTGTATGCAGGTGTAAGCCTGGCCGCCAGTCTTACTCACTCTTGTTTTCTTATCTTATCTTATTCACGTGACGCGATCAGACAGTATTTAGGGAGATCTTTTCATTTCCTACTTCTTGACTCTTACCGTTACGCTCGTACTCGTACTGTCCTTTTCCTTTTCCGCACTGGGACTATCTTTTCCGCTCTCGATAGCAACATTATTCCGACCGAGCCGGCCAATTCCTAATGCTCTCTGAGTCCAAGCAGTACTCATAAATCTACCTACCGACTGCCGGGAAAATACCAAACGAGGTTTCTTTCCGACGTTCAATGAAATTGATATCTAATCTGCCATACTAAATAGATTATAGTGAAAGAATGTGATGAAAAAACAAGGCGTGAAAGTCTTTGGTACATAATTGTGGTATTTGAGTATCAAGTACGAGTGGGTATTTAAAAAGTAAGAGGAATGCTATCTCGACCTTCATGTTCGCGCTGGACCGTTGGTTGTTGAAGCAAGGACGCGTTGCCGTATATTTATTTATCTGCGGTCAAAACGAGAGAAGAATCCTTTCATTGGGTAATCGGCAGATGCACTCATATTCTCTTTGCGGTGTCTGAAGCAGACGGTGCAACCAGCGAGGAGGAGGAGGACAACGGTCACGAAGGTCATCCAGAATCCTTGAGTAGGCCAATGAGAGGGGGAAACAACAACGGAGGGAGTAACTACGAACCTGGAGCGGTGTTTGTATTCGATCTGAGATTAAGCTTGTCCATTGCATGTGCTACCAGGGCGAAGAGCGCAATATCTATGGCGAATGCTATTAACGTCAATAATGCCGCTAAAAACGACACGAGTGACGCGGCAAGCGTATGGTTGGTGAGCGCCAGCACCAGCGCGCCGAGGGTAGCAGCAGTAGCTGTGCATAATAGGTAAACTTTCAACAGTAGAGGCGGAGATAAGAATGTGGTTTACCAACAGGGTGGACAGCGAGTCCACGAGTCCAGGCAGCCTTAACTGTTTCAATTTCGCCTCCTTTGAGGTTTATGACTTGGAAAGTGTAGCCATGTCCTTGATGAAGCGGAACGTGGCGTGAGCATCACATATGCAAGCGAAAAAATATCATACCAGTCGGTAAGCATTGACGATGATTACTAACGTCGTACGGGCACGCCGTCCTAACAGCAGATTCAGGATGATATGTTTAAGAGAAGGCTATTGGGGGAACGGACCAGATACCGAGCTGAAAATAAAGGATGAACAATGAGGACCACCGTGAAATTCTAGGGCCTGTGACTCACCCGTATTTCATTAAATCCAAATAACGCTCGTTGGTTTGCATCTCCAAAGTGGATGCGGACGATATCCATTGCCGAGAGGAATGGCAGGGATATGGACACCAAGAAGCTGAGGACAAAGGCACATCCAAGGAAGATAATACCAGGAGAAAGGTATGCACGAGCCATGACTGTCGTTGTCGCGAAGGCAAGGAGGGAAGACGGGGGGAAGAGGATGTTGCGATACTTATAATATCCTTTTCAAGGAGCTCTTATGAATCCAACGCCTTCCAGCCCGAGCGTCAATTCGTGATCTTCACATATCCGCATATATGCATGTCCTTGAAGTTGATTACGCTTCTCATTCGTCCGCCCTTTCCTCACGCGTGTCTAATCATGGGAAAATACGAAACTGCACAGCATCGAACTCATGCTCCGAAGCGTGGCCGACTCCCTGACAAAATATTTTTTCCACTTACCTCTCATCAGTCTTGAGAAACCGAATGACCCTCACGGTTCTGGTCGCTGATCAGACCGAGAAGTTCTAAAAATATCAGCCTACATAGTCGTTAGCGGTTTCAAAACGTGAAAAAATCGGTCGGCCAAATTTTCGGCAGAGGCTCTCGATGGTTGCAGGGTAAATTAGATCCTCCAGGGCCGCGGTCTTCATGTCGAAAGGAATTTGTTACACAAATGCATCACAAAATCCGAGTCATATATGCGACTCGTGAACCGCCTGATGTTCTATTGTTCTATTACAGTACAAGGGTAAATATATATGCGCTGCGGATTCCTGAAGACCTACAAACACAACAGGTATTCTGTCCTTCTACTTGGGTTTTCAAATACGCTTTGAATCAGAACAAATACGCTGAGGGCTTCACGGTCAGGAGAGAGTTGTACACGACATCGCTTACCATCCATCTATGTACGGACTCTTCCATGACGAGATGCTGCTTGATCTGGGCTTCCATGACATTGCTTGACCTTGATCTGCGACTAGCCAGGATCATTATCTAAGGCTTGAGATCGTTGTAATTGGAAACTCTAAATTCAATTTCAGAAGTACGGATACTTGTGTTCTTCCGTCAAATGTTTGCACATCGTCGCTGAGGGCGACGAGGTCATGATAGGACAGCTACTTCTGAGTTTCAGCAGTGCTCGTTGTTAGCACCACTTCTTGATAGATCAAGTCCGTCGACCAATATCCAAAAAACTTGAAACAGTCGTAACATTTGTCTATAAATCTCTGCGGTTTCAAATGCGGGATAAGAACCCTACAATGACATCGATGCGACTATAAAAAGCACCAACTTCGTAGTGAGATTCGTTGAACTCCTATGTAATCTCTCAATTACCGAGTCAGACTAAAATAAGTTCAAAGAAGAACAAAGTACAAGAACTCTTCTCCGGCAAATACGGTAGCATCACGAATGACTACTACCGTTCCATAAGCACGCCTGCGGTCGCTTTTCTTCTCTCGGTTGAAAGTTATACCAGAGCTTTTCCTCCTTTGATTGATCAGATGCGTGCATGTGGAGTTCGTACACGTACTCCAGCCAGTAACGGAGAAATTACTCGATTTCGAGATCCTCTCACTCACACCGTACTCCAAATTGATTAGAAAGTTATAGTTATTTTGCAATACTTTGCGGAAGCTGGGTTAAGTTCCTCTGTTCCCTCGAACCAAATGACTCAGAGAAACTTTCCGTGAAAAAACGCTGAGCCTCATCGTCATGATCACACTGTCAACGTTGTCATGCTCAGGTAAAAGCAGTGAGCACACCGGGGGCAAAAGCCAGGGCACATAAATCCAAGTGCCTTTGAGGCACTTGACTTGTACTTGACTTGTACCGTCCGTGGTTCTCCGAATAGGCCTCGTGTCAGTCATTTGGTCGATGTTTTGGCCAAAAATAGTTCTTAGTCTGCCTCGAGGAGAAAAGACACCGTGATAACATTTTTTCAACTAAGTAATTCGATGAAAGCTGGTCAGTAATCAATATTATCCTCCTGCGAGATCTGGCACAGACCAAAAGTTTTGAATATCTTGGCCACAGTCCATGTTCTGAACCTCAAACTTCCCCCAGAGTGAAAATACAATAAAAAGTAAATTGTTCGAAAGGACTTGCATCGTGTTCTGCCGACGATACAAAAATAGGTCTGACATGCGGCCAGAACGTGTACCATCGTTCAAGTACGGGTCACGTACGAGTCAAGTGCCTCAAAGGCACTTGGATTTATGTGCCCCAGTCTTTGCCCCCGGTGGCAGTCCGTAAGTAGTTATAGGAATTCTTAAATTCATACACGTAGCACCCTGACGAGAGAATCAAAACCACAAATATACTTTCCATCCATGCCGTTGGCGCCCCAAAATACCTCCAAACCCACGATCTCCTCCAAAAACGCCCACTCTGTCCAATCGGGTTTTCTCCCATTCCAAAGAGCGATCTCAAGTACATCGACGGGAACACCGGCGCGCTGGCGATTTTTGAGAAACGAACGGAGAGAACGCCGGGTTGACAAGGAAAGCTCTTCACCTTCCTTGACGCGTAATTGTAGCGCACACAGCATCGGGAATAATGTGATGTCCTTGAGGAACAAGTTGGAGACGTGAGCGACTCCTCCCTGCGTTAGTTTAAGTGTTTTTAGGCCAGTAAGGGATAGAAAAAAACTGTTTAAAGCATTTAATCTTTCAATTTCAAAATAAAATACCGGATCATGTATAAACGTGAGATGTGCGACTGCCTTTCGGTAGGCAGTGGGGATTATTTCCTCGATTGGAATACCTATGGAGGTTTGAAGGCTAAGACAAAAAGGCGCTTGGAGGTTGACGTCCATGTTTGGCAGCGTGGTACATGAGAATTTGCCGTAGGCGATTTCCACAGCACAATTCGGCGCGTCCGATTTCTGGTCATCGAGATGCTTCACGACGATGCGGGAAACCACTGAGATCATGGCGTCGAGCAACCTTACCGTGTGCGAATTCTTGCGCGAGAGGTCAGTTGATACGAGTTTAAGTTCATAGACTGCTGGGAGGGTAATCTGTTCTAAAACTGTGAGAGTCGTTCCCAGCGCGGCGATACCTTGGGTGCAATGGATGCAATGGAGTTTTGGAAGGTTAATCCGTGGCTTGTCAATTCGCATCGGTCGGCGGATATCGAGGTCCCTGAATGTTAACTCCTCGAGGTTTCGTGTGCGGGAAAGAACATTCAGAGCCTCTTCGACGCCGAGAGGTGCTTGTAAAGTAAGATTACGCAACTGAGGAATCCACGACGCTTGATACTTAAACCCGATGTTTGTGCATCGGAAAATTCGCAGAGACGGTGCGTGGTTTGCGAAGAGGGAGTCGTTTCGAGGCGCGCATTGGAACCGATCGAGGTGTGTTGTTTCCTCCAAGGAAAACTCCTCGAGATGGGGAGATGGCGTCGTCCAAAAGACATCCCACAAGTTACTGTCAAATTTGGAGGGAAGAACCGCAACCTTGAACTTGCGAACCCTCCACCAGTGGTCTGTAAGGAGAGAAATAAAAAGCTTTTTCGCCCCGGAATGTGGTCCGAGCTCTTTGTATCCAATGACTGTGAGCAGGGACTGGCCCGTCCTGCTCATGACTTCCTTTTCTCATGTGCGTGGGTATTGAGGAAATCAAGGTCGATCAGCCCCGCCCATAGCGAAGGAAATCCAATCATCAATTCGCGCCATCGATGGCATACCTGAGAGGAGTAGCGAGTAACTTTCAGTGGATGGAGTGTATGGGGGATTTTAACACTATCCGTGGATGTCGCGAAATCGTCCAGGTCAGCATTGAGGGCGAAAATCCGCCAGAGTATATCCGAGTTGAGTCGAAGAATCGGAGCATTCGAATTTGGATTCTATTGGAAGATAAGACCAGGTATGCGGGTCTAAGTGACCGATATCTGGAAGTCTGAGGTCAACCATTGCGTTGCTGCGCAAACATCCTCGTCACCATGATCAACAGTCCTTTGTATAATTCGAAGGCTAAGAATAGCCTTCGTCAGAGGTGAGGAAATCGAAGGAATTCGGCTACGAAACTTACTCATCAGTAAGAGAAAACTGCCAAAGTAAGGAGTAAGGCAGGCAAATTTTTTTAGAAATCAGGGGCTACTAGGGCCGGGAGACCTTTTCATGATTTCTCTGCCCTTTTATGGCGCAAGCCTCATCGGCATGATGGCTCATTTTGATCCGACCAGCTTTTCAAACTCCGCATACCTTTCAATTAAAACGGAACCCCTATTCGCCGACTTCCTTTCTTCCCGCCCCCTCCATCTCTCCATTTCCCCATCATCAAATTTGCAATCTTCGCTGATTCTCCTATCCCCTGCAGCGCAGAATTCGAACTGATCCTTGACATGATTCAGTACCGATGTACTGAGATATGCCAGGTTTTCAGAAACAGGAACTCTAGAGCGACTGCTGGGTGAATATCGGACGAATTTTGATCACAGGCCCGTCTCTGAGTTTCCTTATCTCTGCTCGCACCAGTGTGTTCAGATCCTTACTCGCAACCCCTTTTCCTCCTCGCTCTTCTCGGCCTTTTGAACAACACCTTGATTTCAATTCACGATTAGGCACTGCTGGGTGAATATGTATGGCACAAAGGCTTGATCATCCTTTTCGCCTCCGTGTATTCAGATCCCTTGCAACGACCGTTTCGTTTCCCTTTTCGCGATTTTATGGACGATGCTTGATTTCCGTTTTTGATACCGAGATTGTGGGCGATTTTGACTTTGATCTTCACGAGCAGTTCGTCTCGGGCCTTTGGCCAACAGCCCTTTCATTTTTTCCTTCTTCGTACGACGCGAGGAGACAGTCTCAATTTGCGGAGTCACTCAGCTCCACCCTCCAGAGTCGGACTATATCAGACTTAGAGTGCAATCTCTCGAACTCGAAGAGCAGCATATCAAGGAGGGTCTGTTTTTAGTATTTTCATTGTTCATCGTGATTGTTGTTTTTTTTTTCTGACTTCGCGAAGGTCGATATGCATTGCGCGTTGACTTTTCTTGACAAGTTGGTTCCTCTCGACATTGTGATCGCGTTCAGATCCTGTCGACGGTTTTTCTTCTTTCATGCGCTATGCAGAATTTGAAGCAATCTTGGCCTTTCCCTTACATGTCCCTGCTCTCAACCCACGTCATGGGCCCATTGAGTCTGACCGCATCATGCTATCCCCTTTCTTCTTTCTGTTGTATGCAATTGCAAATGCCCTTGGGCTTTACTCAAATTCTACAGATTAGAGAAACTGGTAGCTTATACGATTCGTACACAACCGGTCATTTCACTGAAAATCTCCCAGAACATTTCCTTACCCGCGGATCGTTCCTTTCACTCTCTGAATTTGGATCTACTTATTGCGATCACTGGTTTATTTTTTCCTTCAAATTGGTTCTGGTTCTCGGAAACCTGTTGGTGCCGATTTTTTCAAGGATAATCTAGCTTCGACTTTAAATACTCATCGTGCTTAGAGGCGGAGAACCTGAATTCTTGTTCTGCGGAATACGCATGTCCCGTCGCCTTTGGGCCCTTCCGATGCGGGGTGGGGGTATGTACACTCAGAGTCTGGTAATGCTACGATCTCCTCCGAAAAAGCCAGCATGACCAACTAGCACCTGCGGTTGGCATTCTTGCTGTTCGTGGTTTGCTAATAGAAATGCTCTAAGACTCTGTTTGTTCTCAACTCGCGGTCGACAGCAAAGGGCTTCAAAGTTTCAACACTCTGGATAGCCTCTCGATCTTGTGTGTGCCCAGTATCACGGACGTTCATGTGCATCGTGCATTGTGACCCTGCTGGATGTGCTGGAGAACTCAACGTTCAGCTAGTGATGTTTTGTTAGTCAAGATCGACGTTCGCAGGAATGTAAGGCGCACGCGTCGCTGACTGTGCTGGAAGGAGTTTCAAAGAAGCAGAGATTAGATTAGATCCAGCGAACGGATAGCCAGCAAGTGACCAGGTGTTCTTGATGGGTACGCCAAACTGATGAAAACGGGGACAGCCCGCCGTTTTCGAAAGAGTGGCGGGCTGTCCTTTCTCGCACTCAGTCAGTTATATAATAAATCACATTGCCGAGGACGCGTGATAATCAGAACCGGTGGTCTCTGACCATTCAATATTAAAAAGTAGTAAACTGGTACCATTTCATTGGTCAGAATTGGTAAATTTGGAGTGTTTTACATTGAATTTATCTGAGGTCTACCATTTCTGGTGCTCAGATATGGTAACTCTGGATTTTCTTGAAATCTGATTTGTTTCTACCATATCCAACTCCCAAAGCTCATTTTTAACCGTTTCCAGGCTCTAAAAATGGTTTCATTCAACCATTTAACAGGAGGATAGTTGAATTTCACCATTTCCGAGGCTCGGGAATAGTAAAATTCAACTATTCCCTCGGAAATCAGTTGCATTTTACCATTCCTGAGACTTGGAAAGAGTTCTATTCAACCATTCACCAGAAGATCAGTTAAATTTTACCATTTCTGAGCCTCAGGAATCGTAAAATTCAACTATTCCCTCGGAAATCAGTTGAATTTTACCATTTCTGAGCCTCACGAAAGGTAAAATTCAACTATTCCCTCAGAAATCAGTTGAATTTTACCATTTCCAAGCCTCAGGAAAGGTAAAATTCAACTATTTGCTCGGAAATCAGTTGAATTTTACTATTTCCGAGCCCCAGGAATGGTAAAATTCAACTATTCACCAGGAGGTCAGTTGAATTTCACCATTTCCTAGCCTCAGGAACGGTAAGATTCAACTATTCACAAGAAGATCAGTTGAATTTCACCATTTCCGGGCCTCAGGAATGGTAAAATTTAACCATTCACTAGGAGATCAGTGAAATTCTACCTTTTTTCGTCCAGAAGATATTGATCGTTCTCGAGGCGCTTGATGGCAGTGCTATTTTTAGACGCTTTAGATCACTCATGGTCGCATCCGGGTCGCATCCCCGGTCAAACATTGCACCAGATAAAAACCATCTTCCAGCGACACTCTTGTTATTTTAACATTCAAAGATGGTTCTTTGGGCCACTGGACGTCAATATATCTTATTTTATGCGAGATATATGCCAGTAATGAGCCAGTAGGGGCCGATAAATCTGAGGGTAAATATTCACATTATTCAGTATTCTGGGATTCCAGCCCTCATATTTGTGGGTAAATAAGTTTTTCCTGAATATATATAAATGCTTACCACAATTAACTGTAGTTGCTATCATGGGAACAGGGAGAAACAGACATGAGTTGTTACCTTCCCTCATGTACCCATAATCATAATAACGGGCCTTAGAGATCATTGGGCTAGGTCATAAACCTTTTTAGTATAATTTATTACTTGAATATACCCAACCCATGGGCCTATAACTTTAAAATACGGTGCATAATTAAGGAAATAGCACTGGAGTCACAGAATCACTATATTTCGCAATTTTTGTAACGAGTAATGGCCTTAAAAATAATATAAAGATATGGATCGAGAGAGATTTATATTCGGAACAGGAATCAAAAAACCGATCGAAATTTGGAGAATTTTGTGGAAAGATATGAGGAGATTACATGCAAAAGACACGGAATTGATCGAGGTGTTACAAGCCTGAATTAACATTAGGGTTGCTCAAAGTTGAGCCTATTCGGTTTCCTACTCGACTTCATTTTCGGGTCATTTTGGCGGACAGCCCCGCCAAATTTCGTCAAGTAGGAAACCAAATAGGAAGCAAATAGGAGGCAAAAATGGCCAACTTTGAACCCCCCCTCACGGTTTTTTGGAAAAATGAACCGAGTAGGAAAACTTCCTATTCCCTTCGTTTTTCGGCTCGCGTTCGGCGGTCATCCCAATTCGCCAAGTCCGCTTCCCACGTCCGTTAGCGTCAGGGAACAATCTTGGCACTCCGAACGGAGCCGAATATTCAACTTCACCCGTTCTCCTCCTGCCGCTTCCCACCTATAATCACTATAGCGCTCTAGAATATTCAATAAATTATATTTTTTTTACAAAAGTGGCTGGGTACATATAAGGTATTATTTAAAAGACAAAATGGACTTATTTAAGCAGAAAAACCCGCGGTGAGGTAGAGATACAAGCCAATTGATGGGAAGGACGGAGAATGAATGCTGCCGGAGGAATAGGAAAGTGAGTAGGAAGTCAAAAATGGGCATTTTTGCAAATATCGACCCCATGAGGTCATTTTCGTAAAAACGGCCATTTTTCGGTTCCTAGTCGAGTTCCTACTTGGCTCATTTTTCAAGTAGGAAACCAAATAGGAGATCAAAAATGAACCGAAAATGAGCCGAATAGGTGAACTTTGAGCGACCCTATTAAATCGAACTCGTGTCCAGCTACAATTTTTGTTACAATGTTCCACAGCATCATTCAAATTGTATGAAACCTTTTGTAATCTCTTTCTAATGTAAATGCTCTGTCAATGATGACCTTGAGTAAATTTTATGACCATTACTCGTTGTACAAAATACAAAATATGTAGATTTTCGCATATTTCAGCCATTTTTGCAATTAAGCATCCAATTGTCAAGATTTAGATCTACAAAGCAGGAATATATAAGCTACAACCATTTAGAACAAAATTACAGCTTAAAAAATTAAGTTGCACCATGCACTGGTGTTACTTTTGGCCGACCATCAGGAGCAGTGTTTGACCGGGGATGCGACCCGGATGCGACCATGAGTGATCTAAAGCGTCTAAAAATAGCACTGCCATCAAGCGCCTCGAGAACGATCAATATCTTCTGGACGAAAAAAGGTAGAATTTCACTGATCTCCTAGTGAATGGTTAAATTTTACCATTCCTGAGGCCCGGAAATGGTGAAATTCAACTGATCTTCTTGTGAATAGTTGAATCTTACCGTTCCTGAGGCTAGGAAATGGTGAAATTCAACTGACCTCCTGGTGAATAGTTGAATTTTACCATTCCTGGGGCTCGGAAATAGTAAAATTCAACTGATTTCCGAGCAAATAGTTGAATTTTACCTTTCCTGAGGCTTGGAAATGGTAAAATTCAACTGATTTCTGAGGGAATAGTTGAATTTTACCTTTCGTGAGGCTCAGAAATGGTAAAATTCAACTGATTTCCGAGGGAATAGTTGAATTTTACGATTCCTGAGGCTCAGAAATGGTAAAATTTAACTGATCTTCTGGTGAATGGTTGAATAGAACTCTTTCCAAGTCTCAGGAATGGTAAAATGCAACTGATTTCCGAGGGAATAGTTGAATTTTACTATTCCCGAGCCTCGGAAATGGTGAAATTCAACTATCCTCCTGTTAAATGGTTGAATGAAACCATTTTTAGAGCCTGGAAACGGTTAAAAATGGGCTTTGGGAGTTGGATATGGTAGAAACAAATCAGATTTCAAGGAAAAAAGTCCAGGAGTACCATATCTGAGCACCAGAAATGGTAGACCTCAGATAAATTCAATGTAAAACACTCCAAATTTACCAATTCTGACCAATGAAATGGTACCAGTTTACTACTTTTTAATATTGAATGGTCAGAGACCACCGGTTCTGATTATCACGCGTCCTCGGCAATGTGATTTATTATATAACTGACTGAGTGCGAGAAAGGACAGCCCGCCACTCTTTCGAAAACGGCGGGCTGTCCCCGTTTTCATCAGTTTGGCGTACCCATCAAGAACGCCCGGAGAACGGACTGCTGTCCCCCAGCGAAGCGGGGTCTTGAATTTAATCTCCGCTTACAATGCACTCCCGGTTCGGTCACGGTCATCACGTCGCACGCGTTCAAGTTCAACTTCGAGTTGAAGTTCAAGTCCTCCGTCCCAGAGCAGGTGCTTCCACGTTCTTCTTGGGAATAAAATTTTTTCTGCCAAATCTCGTCTATTTGAAACTGCATTGACGACGATATATGTAATATCTCAATTACCAAGTCAGACTAAAATAAGGTCAACGAAGAACGAAGTACAAAAACTCTTCCACGGTAAATACGGTAGCATCACGAATGACTACTACCTTTCCATACACATGCCTGCGGCCGCTTGCACTGCGGGCTTTGGCCTATATATTCAGTCAAAATTCGCAGTCTAAATTTGAAATATATTCAAGCCATAATCTCAAATGAAATCACTGTTTTTATTTCAAATGTAATCAGCATATGCTTTCCAATATGCTTTCCAATATATTCATTGTTTAAATTCAAACTAACAACCATGTTTATCTTGTGGATTATATTTGAAAGAAAAACAATGAAAAATCAGTCTGGCCGTGCTCGGCAAACACATAACATGAATGAGAATTGTTTCTTTCTAGATCTAATTAGTTTCAACCCTAGAAAAGGACTTCGGTTTGAATGGAAGAATGTTATCATTGGATGGAATGACTTACACAATAGCGGAAAAGCCTTCACTCTCGTCGAGTTCCAACTGCGGAGACATCGGAGGGCAGAGTGCAAACGTCGGTTTGAGGTGCGACGATCGAGGGTGTATGTGGGCAGTCAGAGCAGGTCGCCGATCGAAATCGAGCAGCGCTAGAACGAGGTAATTACGATTACCTGTTCCGTAATCGGATCTATGGTTCAAAGTAAGCAATTAATGAAAAAAACGAAAAAAAAGGATTTTACAGCAATAGGTATTCGTATGAAGTGAACGTAAAACCGCTACCCAACTTCCTTGTCAGACGTTGACGGGAACGCATCAGCGCAGGCAAAATAGTTTGCTGTACGAGTTTTCGGAAACTTTGAGTATCGAAATACGGATCGTTCATATCTTTGAAGTTGCACCAAAATGCAACTGAACTCGAATCCGCAAATCGAGACGAATTGTAGACCGACTTCATGCTGGTTATTGATCCTGTGGTGAATCTCTTGCTGTGTGATGGACTGTCAGTGTGGGCAAGGATTCTTCAGAGCTCAATACTTACTAGGACAGATCTAGAAAGAATGTTCAATGGGTGGTGATATGCTGGTCTGAGTGAAGAAGTTGAAGAATAAAATTCTCGCGACGATGAAAAGAAACGCATGTGACTTGCTCGGCACGTCGCACCTGCACCTACACCCAGACCTCGCGATGGTTGGAAAACGATACGATGAAATGTTTCAAGACCGTCACATTGCGCAGAAGTGGTGCATGGATTCGCTTCGGTGTTCTACAGCCACGAACATCACCGCCGCGGTATATGCAGGTGGGTCTGTAAAAGGATTTGTGGTCGGTCCTACGTCTCTTCCTCCTCGCTATGCACGCCCTCCATTATCGCTATTTGTCACCATAATTCTTGCCATTGCCCTAGCCGTTCCTCACTTTGCCTCCTCGCAGTGGTACGAAGACACGCAAATCGAGCTCGAAAATCGCGCCAGGTGTTATTGTCCTGAGGAAAAAGCCTTTTGTGCGTGCTCGGGTTAATTCGCCAGATGCTAGCTGAGGACGACATCTTTAATATTTAGCCCTCTCTATCGAGCCGAAACAACTCGCCATCCCCTCATTCGAGGTGCCATAACAAACACCATGGAAAGAAATTTCATTGTAGAGGGTGGCAGATCTTGGCATATTCTGCATATCTGTGCTGCGACCCAATATTTCACAAAGAAGTTGGTGATGGTCATCAGGAAGGGATGAAATTTCGAGTTCAGATCGTGGTGTGAATGTTGGCGAATGTGGGTCTAAGATACTGGCCAGTCTAAACCCACGGATGTCTTCAAATTCGACACTGTTCATAACAGTAATCAGTTCTTCAAGAGAATGCCGTAAATCATCTTGTTCAGCAAGCAATGCACGAAGATTTGCACTACAAGCCGATGCTTTCAGAAAGGTTGATTCCAACTGGCCTAAAGGGGGCATCAGTTAATGTCAAAGGATAGATCATCAAACAGAGGCTTACCTAATTTAGAGTTTGTATTAATTCGATGAAAAAAGTTGATATATCGCTCATAATGTGGGCCGCTGTGTGAGTGATTGGGACCAAAGAGTTCCAGCATATCTCCAATGTGAAGGGAGGCGTGATGAGTGGGCTTCAGGTGTTGGTCAGGATACAACCTTCTGATGTTGCCTACATATTGGCCAATATATTCATTATACTCCTGGATCTGGTTTGGCGAACTGACTCGCATGTTGGCAATTCGCACTGCAGCAACAAGGTCCATAAAATGAGAAAGCAACTCTTGCTTGCGAGGAGTATCCTTGCTCCATAACCGAATAAGTGTAATAGGCAGATGAATTGTGCAAATGACACGCCAATTGTCAGCACTCAATTTTCCCCTCTCGGCAGTGCCCCAGTTGGGAGGTGCAGGTGTGATCCATGTTGGAAGTTGTGTGCGAGTCATATCAGACCAGACAGCAGCCATCACATCTTTTCCAAGGACAGGCCGATTTTGTGTAGGTGAGGAGTTTGATGTGAATGACCCAAGCATCTCCACTGCAGAAATTTCATCATCAAGCTAAAGAATGTAGTTTCAGGGGCAGAAGAGATATCTGCTGCAGAATTACTTACTAGGTCAATAAGTCGAACAAAAAGCTGGCGTTTGGCACTTCGCTTTGCTTTATCAATATCTTCATGTTCAATGTTCAACAGGTTACAAATGTAGATGAAGACAGCCGCTGTTGCTTGATTGTATGCTTTTGTGCGAGAGTCCTCCTGGTTATCAACCTCAATAAGATGTCCAATTACTCGTAGAACTAGGGTCATGTCAAGGTTGGGATCTGGCGGTAGAGTTTGCACTAGAGGACCTTCCACATGATGAAGATTTGGTTGGTTATTTTGGACCCTGGGCATTGGGACAAGTACAACACCATTGTACCCTGGATCTCGTCTCTGAATTGAGACCTAGGTCATTACTAGACACTATAAAGCACAAGAATTCACATACCCAAGCAACAATGTTTCTTGCAAGGACCCATTTCGTTCCAACAACTAGAGTGTGATTTGGGGGTATAATGCTGTTGTCAAGACAAATCTTATAAATGACATATCGTGGATGGACAAGGAGCTCGTCAAGAAGGTTTGTATTGTTTCTCCGTATCAGTTCAACACATTTTTCATGTGCTTTACAAGGTCTGATGTGATGCGCCGGTCTGTGGTCTCTGGAGAGAATGCTAGTCCATCGCCTCCAAGAATTGTGGTATCAATTTGGAACAATGATCTGCAATGATTGAGAAGGTTGTTAAGGTCAAGCGCATGCATGGGGTCAATTACTGTGTACTTGATAACATCCCAATAGGGCAAGTCATACAGCGGCGACCATCTAACCCCATATGCATCAAAGATAGCCACTCGATGTCGTTCGCTCGGAGCATCCCTCCATAGTTCTGCGATTCGACGGATGTTGGTGAGATCCTTTGCAGGCCACTCTGTCCGGTCCAAGATGTCAATGTCGTCAATATCCAGGTCACAAAAAGAGCAAAAACTGTGAGCTGTTGCGGAAGCAAGGCCAGTGACTTGTCGAGCGGCAAGCATATCACATACCAAAGGAATTAACATGGCTTTGAATAGTCTGCCAAGGGTTCTTTGTAGGTCCGGGAGAATGTGACGCCATCATTCCAGAATTCCAGGAGATCATCGACAACCAACTGAAGATACGAATTGATCTCTTCCTTGGAAGGCTTATCTGGTGTGACGCCAGCAAGGAACATATTTTCAGTCAGGTAACGAAGGTGTTGGGGAAGGTTCAATAAAACAAGCCAAATTCCTGTTGAGGAGGCGGTTTGTTTTGCTGTTTTGTTGTGAAATGGGTTGAAACTATCAACTGATAAACTGAAGACAAGTCAGCCCTCCTTCCCAGGACCTGGAAAAAATGGGTTGCCGAAAGCATCTTTCAAATCTTGGAAGGTACGCGACCGCCAGATATCATCTACAACTGGGTTTTGAGGATCAGAGTTGGTAAGTGGATTGTCCAATAAATCTTCTATCCCTTTGCGTGAAAGAAGGCGACCAAGCCAGGATTTCAAAGTCTGATGGAGGTACTTTCTGATAGGCATAAGCTGGGTTTGACCACCACCCAAGTTGCGGGTTTTCCACAGAGGTGTCCCACAAGCTGGATCCTCGGGTGTCCGGTGGTGGCTGCAATTCATAATGAAGGGCTGCATTTTATCATTGGTAGGATTGTTACCAGGGAGAAGAGGGTAGAGAAAATGGCACGAAGTACAGACAATGAATTGACGGGTGGTCGGATCCAAATGAAAGCGAATGTGGCCTGGACGAGGGTCCATTGGAACAGATTCCACAACATCTGGTGCAGCACCAGCTGCTCGTAAGAAGCTCTTGAAGCCTCCCAAGAGAACCCGTACAGCTCGGCGTGGCATGAAGTAGATGCATTCCATAATTAATGACAATAATGCTGCCATCCTCACTATGGGTGTTTGCGTGCTGCCCAATGGGTGAAAATAAATTTCTAGACGACAATGAACCTCAAAATAGTCTGGAGGATGGAAATACTCACCTGTATTAAAAAAGGGTTTTCCTGTTCCACTGTTGCTACGTTGTTGAGCCCACTGAACTTCTTTCTGACGGGTCAACATTCCTAGCTCATTGTGAAGGCGATTCATGAGGGCCTCAGACTGCTCATTCGGTGTACCCTGATTACGAATGATCGAGGCAAGCTCGCAAAATCAGTACTCAACGGATAGAAAGTCGCGATTAATGGGGTGTCGGGTCAAGGCATGTGTACCAAAGTTGGCAATAACAATATCTTGCTCTGTTGGCCACCTGAAGACACCGTGGTCGTTTGGATTGTTGTGAAATATTAAAGGATGATTGGGATCGACGACGGCCATGGATTTCAATGCATCAATTTCAGAGTGGACAAGGTCAATCCAATTTTCTGCTGGTTGACGTAAGTCAGACATTGGTGCTTGTGATGGTGCCCTGCCTGGGAGGTCTTTATCATCTTTTACGTGGTTATCGCGTGTTGATCGGGACACCAGTTGCCCATCTCCTTCATACTGCCTAGTAGTTGGGTTAAATAAGGTGCAATGGGATCTGCATTTGCATCTGACACGTTTAGGTCTGGCAGGCTGGCGTGGAATAGCCTGTTGCATGAACAACTTGCGGTTCGGATGGTTGCTCAGAGTCACGAAAAGCCACAGTAAATATCGATGTTTGGGATTATATAATACACCCGAGCCAAGTCTACAGAACCTCATGACGACCCCACGTCCTGCTGATTTTGCTGACTAGCCTTTTCCTGATTCTTACGCTGTGCCTTCAGGTTATTTGTCCACGTTGACAACTTGACATATGTCGGACTCTGATCATCACGTGTTCCGAGGAAATACCCACTTTCACTTGGATGAGGAAAAGGCTCTAGACCGACATCCACGGAAAAGTAATAAGTCGTGATATCCATCCACTCCCGCTGGTCATTGTAAACCCAAACTTGGCTGCCAGAATAGTCATTGCTAAAGTTTGGGACCATGTGGAAGTACAAATCTCCAACAACTGGTGCACGAGAGGGTTTTTTTGGGCGATCAAGTCGATTAGGTCCACTAGAAACGGACCAGACAAACGTCAAGGACTTGGAGTTGCCTAGCGGGCGCTCAAACCTCTTGACAGGGCTAGACATTGAGTAAATTGAAATTGAAGGCTCCTGCTTTGAAAAGTGAGAATGCAGGATGAAGTTCACCAAACGAAGTGCATCACCTTAACACTAGGTGAAGATTCTTTTTTTTGCTGTTTCGACTCCATACTTGGCTGTGGTTGTTCTAGTGGTTGAGTTACTTTCTCTTGGGTATCCTGAGTTGCCCGCTGTTCCGAAATCGGCGGCGCTGGCGGCACAGGAAGTGCAGGCGGTGCCGGCAGTACAGGAAGTGCAGGCGGTGCCGGCGGTACAGGAGGTGCAGGCGGCGCAGGGAGTACAGGCCGTGCTGGAAGTGCTGGCGGCGCAGGAAGTGCTGGCCGTGCAGGAAGTGCTGGCAGTGCAGGAAGTGCTGGCAGTGCAGGAAGTGCTGGCGGCGGCGGCGCAGGCGCAGGAAGTACTGGCGGTGCAGGCGGTGCTTGGGCAGTTGAATCGTCCGGGATAGACTGCAGCTCCATCGTGGGCTGGACAACTTGAAGAGGAGGTTGTGACAATGTCTCGGGAACTGTTTGAGAAACGAACGTCGATAGCTTCTGTGAAGAAGGCTTGTTGAACGTCGACGAATGGCCAAAAAGCTGGGATCCCAGGGGTAAAGGTGAAGATAATGGCTGAATTACCAGAGTTGCAGCCTTGGGAGTCGTGAGCGCACTTCGTCCAAACTCCTCGATTGCATACGAGCTTTGTGATAGCATCACATTGTTGTTCCGTGGACTCGCAACAGGAGGTGGCAGCATGGACTGTGTTTCGTGTTTGAGAGTACTTACAGGTTGAGTTGGGGGGAGTGGGTTCTGATTTGTGTGAGACGGCTGCAAATTACCACGCTTCATATCAAAGAGATTACTTTCACTAGGTAGGGTTGACAAACTTCGAAATTGAAGGATTACTAACTTTGTAACGGCAAGAAATAAAAGCTCACATATAGGCAGTTGAAATATCAATTTTGGACCAATCACCAATTACGATGTATTCGATGGCGGCCAGCACATTGTCCGTCGGGACAGTGAAGGATCCCAATTGATTGACGATACGGGAAACATTCGCGAAGTCGGCAAAGCGATCACGGCCTTTGACTTGCTCGAGGACAGTGTCGAAACGCGGATCATTGCGGTTGTCGTTTTCGCAGTATATTCCAAGCAGGCGTTTGATATTCCTGCGTTGGGTGTCGAGGTCAGGCGAATAGAAGACGGATCTAGCGGTGATTACAGAAGATTGGCCTAACTCCCCACTATGCCTAGCAAACATGAATAAGGAAAAGAGATTACGAGAGGGACCTCACCTACAATTTGGCAAGGCGTTCCGGGGAAGATAAGACCTCCATGGCTTTTTCATCAATTCTGTAGTTATGCATGATCAATGCGATGAGACAAAAAAAAGGACACCTGGCTTACATGTGTTTATTACGATATACTGTTAGTGGAGTAGGAGGCTCATTTTGAGGAGAAGAGCTGGACGACAAATGTTAGCGCATTCAGCCACAAACGTAGGTAGCACAAAAATCACCTCCTCGACACAAACTGATGTGCTGTGGGCATCACAAGGTTTGAAACCGGTGCATTCGTGAAATTGTGAGCCCTGTGCAACGAAGTGGGACCAACTGAGTCCGTGACCATTCGAGAAAAATCAATCGACCGAAGCTACAAGGGGGGTGTTAGTCTCGTTATCAGAATCAAAAGTGAGTGCTCCCTACGTCCTGACCCGGAAAAGCAGCAATCTGGTCAAATGGTGGTTCTTCGTGACCAGGAAGGTTCTGTTCTACGACTTCTGTGGAGGCGTTGACAATTGCTTTTTTGTTGTCTGAGGGTAAACCAAGAAGCCGCAAGGCATCCGACAAGGATGGAGGGGGCATTATGGAGCGCTGCTAGTGCCGTTTCGTCAGATTGTTCTACTTTCGGGAAACAAATTTGAAGTACTTTACAGCTCTGATATAAAAGAGGTCGTTGATTCAACATCATGTCTGCCGGTGACAAATCAAGTTCTTATTCAAAGAATACATGAGGCATTTCTCTGAAGTTCTGGCATTAATTCGTGCGTGTTCCAAAGCAGCCGCAATAGGATATTGTAGCCTATGACGACGCATGTCCATCCACGGAAGGCCGGTCACGAATCGATGTTCACGAATCGCTGTGCTTCAGAAGACTCCGATATCGACCTGTGGCTCTAGACTTCCCAAAAGGAAGAATTTCGTGAAGGTATCATTAGGGGCAACCAGATGATACCAACAACAAACTTGAAGATCTAGAGTTGGTTCGATTGGGTCGAATACTGTGGTCGCAGGTGCCATAAGTGAAAGTCATCAGATTAAGAGCGATCAGGGAAGTGTGAGGGTACTTTTACGGTGGAATACTCAGAATTGTATCATTAGGAACAACCAGATGATACAGCTTGACTGGATTCCGAGGATGAAGTTGATCATGAAGGGTCTTTGGGAGTTTCGGTGACCCTTATTTGTCGTAGAGATTGTTGCCAAACAATGCATCTGCCTTTGAGAACTCACACTCACAAGGTCGACTTCAGCATTGCGTTGACATTCCAGTCGACATGTTCTGGTTGCCCCTAAACATGTCGCTTGATTGGAAAATCGGTCTCACATAAAGTCTCTGTATATTTCGACGCTGTCTACTTGATATGGTTGCCCCTAATCGATAGATCCAGTGTCCTCTTAACTAGACTGTGACCTCCACACACCACTCCCATTTTCTGTGCCCTCGCTATTCCGACGACCTAATCGCCATTTTATCCCATCGCTTTCATCTTCCCGGCAGTGTAATACGCAAAGACGGCCTAATTCTACCAATATACGAGTATTAGCTCCCTGAAATCAAGACCACACCATATCGATCACTGGCACTTACCATCATTTGAATGGGTAATTCCTGTCCATTGGCATAGGCTTGCATGCACTGTGATACGTAGCTACAGCTCCCAACCAGGTATGTTAGAAACACGTTGCACAAGAGCCACCATCACTTACAGATTTATCGCCTTAGACAGCACCCTTCTGGAACCCTTTGTACGTGAAAGGACACGAACGCGCTTTCCCAGTGAAAATATTGCCAATTCTCCCCGCCACCGTGCCTCTGGACAGTCTTCAAGCAAGTTAAGGTTGATAGGTGCTTGCGGATCCATATAGGCAACCACAAGGTACCGAAACGAGTCGACAACCACCACGGCAGTATGGACATCCACATGGTTCAAGTTATCGAATTTGGAGGACATGTTGATGCTTGGGAGCTTGTTGATATTACTAGTGTCTATCATGACAGAATAACGACGGAAGGTTCGTGACGAAGCAACTCTGGGGTAGTGATATCCCCTCGTTGTTAATTCCTGACATAATTTTTAGTGCGCTATAATCAAACAGGAGTTACAAGCATACCTCTAATGCTGGAAGACGGGTAAGCTGAACAACTCACATCGTTAATTCAATGGTCGTCTCAAAAGTCATAGGCACTCACCATGTTTACAATTCAGTGGGCTCGAGGGTTAAAACTTTTGTCGCCTCACGACCATTATCGTCCGTTGCATTTATAGCAGCATTTCGACCTCGGTCTGCGCCAATATTAATGGAGAAACTCCTAAGCTCAGCGACTCAGGAAGTACAATAAAAGACCTGCAGGCGTTCAGTTATTTTTCCTCACATGGCGATGATCGATTACTTTTTAAATATAATCAAGTAAAACTCGCTCCATGCACATGTCCGTGGTGGTTTGCTGTCTCTAGTATCCTGGACACTCGAATCACAATGTCTGTTTGTCACCTCGACTCCCTCCTTTCTCAAAGTCGTAGAGAGGCTCAACTCTACAATCTCGCTCAACTTGTTGCCTCTGAATCTAGCTAGATAACTAGACACGCCTTGGGCCGACCCACAACACGTTTCATCCTCATGGCTCACCAATCAAAATATAATCGCCTGTAGGCATGACTCAAGACTAGGCAGTTCAGCAGCTCCGCACGTCCTGGTGCACAAGAGAATGCGTTTGAAGGTACCGGTACTTGTCCCTGAGAACAAATTTCAAGTTCCAATATCTGGGATCAAGTTTTCTTCGCGTTCGAATTCTCCAACCCTCATCCGAATCCCCATTATTGTCCACTCTCCCAGTATCTTTTGCATATTGCATCTGTGCCATCCTTCAAACTATAATGTACCGTATCATCAATGGGCTTAGCACTCTCCGACAGACCACGAGTTTCACCACTCCTGGACGGAGGATCCACAGCATGAAACTTTCTCTGGATGGTGAATATTTAGCCATTGGGAATGATAATGGTCGTCTAGAGGTCCAGTTCATTTTCTACTTTCATCTGTGCCATATTAAGATTTGTCGGTTAGATACTCCACCTGGAGGAAGGGAATACCTGGAGTACAGTTGGGGTTTATTTCACTGGCGCTGCCATCCGTGCCCTGGCCTGGCACCCTACTATTCCCAGAACTGTCTTTATCGGTTCCGCCAATGGATATATTCATCGTATTACACCGGTTATTGGAGGCGTATGTTTCTTGCCAATTTATGTGAACAATACCACTAATTTCAGCCCAACTAGGTTGATATCATCCTTTCTGATAATATATCTGACTATGTACATACCATGGCAATCAGTCCAGATGGCCGTCAGCTCATCATTGGCTATGGCAGGCGCATTTCGCTTGTCAACGACCCCTTCCCCAGTTCGCAACAATCTCTTTGTAATTCATTCTGATCGAGATTGCTGATAACATGAATCAGGAAAAAATTCAATAGGGACATTTCTCTCTGTTCCAATGCCTCATTTTCATGACTTGGATGATAAGACGCTCATTGATTGCATGGTTCCGGTCGGCATTGCTTTTGTCGATGACAATATCTTCACCGTCACTGTTTTTGGACGATTAGGAATCAGGTGCACGCCGTTCTCAGTCGGTTACTAAAAGGTCATTGACTTAACGTGGTGTAGCATCTTCTCAAGGTCGGAAGTGACCCTGCTTTCGACAATCGCATTACGGGCAGGCACTATGTCGGTTTGATTGAAACCTATGTTTCCATAGATGGACTAATAGGACGCCACAGTGTTGGCTCATCTGCGCTGTCGCCATCTGGCGAGCGAATGGCAATAATGAATATGAAGGATGGCATAGATTGGTACTCATTGTCACATAAAAACTACATATCTACTACGACATATGCCGTTTCGTCAAGGAGAAATTCGGCGAACCTCATCGTGGACCTCGCCTTTATCGACGAAGATAGTGTTGCCGTCGGAAATGTGGACGGAACGATATCTGTGGCCACCTATGGTGTACCCGAAGTCAAACTTAGCCTTAAACTTGACAAATTTGTTCATGGTACGTGCCATTCGAAATGCCATATGTCATCTCTCGCCTAACCAGCCTTTACAGCTCCTCTCCAGACTTTGGTAGCCCTCTTCCCAAGAGTTGTTCTTCATCACTAACATTATCCTATAACTTAGGCCTTCGGAATTTCTCGAGGGAAGCCTATCATCCTCAGGGTATTACCACGAACACCTGCCGTTTTGGGAGTGGGTTCATCTCTAGAACATTCATTGGTTAGCACCTGTCTCATCGAGAGCCCTGCGGGCATTGGAATTCCTGCTGTTCTGGCAACCTGCCCCGTATGTTACATATTCCATACTCTAACTGATGCTAACGGGGACCCAATTTAGTCGAACAACTCTCAGACTCGATTCATGGATAAGTTTACGGTAAGCTTCCCTTCCTCTTGTGCTCCATCATCAACTCAACACGAATCCATATGCCTTAGATTCAGGCCTGTGGTTTCTCTATTCCCCCAATGACATACCTCTTGGCTCTCGTTCTGTTAGCGACGACATTATCCCGCAGCATCTTCTCAGAAATCCCGGTTCCTGTCAAAGGAAGCATCGACGGAGAGAAAACTTGCTCTGGCACGGAGACTGTATACGCCACCCACACAATCACCGAGCAACATACTGAGACCGCATTCGCTAGAGTGGCAGAAACAGCTTCCAACCATGCGGGGTCCAGCTGCATCTGCACCATAGCCGGTACAATGATGGTTTTCAATAGTCCCACAACTGCTGTTATCTAGAATTCTTAGCTCCTTCTGTCGTATCACTTTTCTATCAAATTTTTCTTCCTGAACGACTTCGCTGTCAATTCAAGTCAGTTGGTCCGATCTCCGAGATTTACAAGAACATTGTAAAGTACAAGAAACCTCAAATCGAAAGACGAAGATAATCCACCGCAATCATTTTTACGATGGCCCTTATCAGCGAGACTATCGATGGCTACCTGCGCGCCGTTCATGAAGATGCGAACGAACACGGCCATCTCCAAAACTGTCTAGCAGCCGAAAAGACCCTTCGCGAGCTGTTTTCCACCGACCCTAATAACTCGCTCCTAGCCAATCCACACATTGGGCTCATTGACATTTTTGCCGCCTTCGAATCCTTTGGTTCAAATGGGTCGAATCCCAGCTACTTGAACAACCTTAGGCCCCGTCCTGGTCATAACGACTCTTCGTTTCGCTCGTATGTCAACAAAGGGCACTACCTTTTTCCGCTCGTCTCTCCTGATACAGATGGTCCGGCATTCGTCACTGACATGGCATCATTCTCCAAAAACTGGGACCACTTCACCCATGGCGTTCTGTCGAAGATCCGCTGGGCCAATGTTATTGCTGCTGGTGGTGCCGTTCAGGCTTGTATGCTGCCTCTACCCGAAGACGTAGGCGACCCTCTCGAATGGATAGAACTTCATCAAAATGTGTTCTACCACAAAGAGTACCCCACCTCGGACATCGACCTCTTCATATGGGGCGTTAGAAATCAGTCACAGGTTCGGGCCATTTTTTGATCATTTACATTCGTACCTCATTCTTTGATTAATAGGCAGAGACTATCATTGCAATGATACACATCAACATAAGACAGGCCGTGAAATGGCCCGCTATTTGTGTTCGAAAAGCCAATACAATATCTATCCATAGTAAGTCTCTTTTGTCTCACTTTCCATTTGAGTTCTTACATTTCTTGCAAGCTCTGTTCCCTTATCGTCCGGTTCAGATCATTCTTCGTCTGTATCAATCTCCAGCTGAAATTCTAGCGGGTTTTGATGTCGATGCGGCGTGCTATGCCTATGATGGTACTGTCTCACTGTCAATTGAAGTTCGTACTTTCTAACTTCAGCCTTGCTGCTGGTCTAGGTACCAGAGTCTGGACTAACCCCCGTGGGTTCTTTGCCTTCTTAGATCAATCGAACACGATCGACATATCACGCCGTTCGCCCTCTTATGAAATTCGTTTAACGAAATATGCCTGTAGAGGCTTCCGAGTACGCTTTCCAACCCTTGAACGCCAGAGGATAGACAAACTATATGTACACAATTTCTATTCATTCCAGTTTCATGTTATCTTGACTCAAGCTATCTGACAGATATACAACCGCAACAACTGTAAATTACCTGAAGGCCTTGCACGCTTGCTGGTGTTGGAAAGGATATATGAAGACAAACATTACTATAGGTACCTCAGTAAGATTCCTGGGGCTCCACAGAGTGAAATTTCTGGTCGTTTTCCTCTCGCTGAACATCAACTGGATGAAAATGATTATGATCTAGTCTGGACTGGGGTGCCATTTGGGGTCGGCTGGTACTATAAAAATATTGCTGAGCTTATCGAACGAATAGTAAGTCCAGTTTAACTTGTTGTTGTTTGCTATCTCCTCTCAGCTTGACTTGTGTTAGGATGATGCCATGAACAGTCAGTCTCCTTGGGTACATTCCGTAGCTGCATTCCTGATATAAAAACTTGATCTGCAGAGGTTTTAGTTGAAGGCGGAACTGGACACCATTATCATGCTGTCACTGCAAGCATGAGCATGTTTGAGAACCTTTTGTATCGTTGCTGTGAGGTACGAAAAATATTCAGCTGTGATTGATTTAATTTAATGTACATTTACCAAGGACTGCCCGGAGGTGTCCTCGGTTGCACAGGAACCATTCGATACTAACAAATACTTTGCTGGGCCAGTGAAGTGAATACATTATTAGTGCATTATTGCTTGCCCCCTTATTTCATTACTAGGTTCATCGCAAAGAATGCAGGCCGACAGCTACTCTCGGGTAGCTTTAACCCCATCGATACAGGAGATTGGTGTCATGATGCTTACAAACAGAATCAAATCGCTAAGCCTCAACTCATTGTCAGCAACCGCCAGCCCAGGAGAAAGTTGAAGCGGGCAATACAAGATATCGGATCTTCGTTGTCGGAGGAGGAAGACATGGATATAGACAGTCGGGAGATGGTCCATGGCCAGAATTGAAGACGAGGTGAAAATGAGATAAATAGACCCGATTCAATGGATGAGGCTCGACTGTGAACATGTGCATTTTGCTTGACGTATGTACTTCCTTCAATTACTGATTGCAGCACTGGTGTTCTTGCTTTATTTCTCTGTGTAAATTAATGTTGCCTTTGAAATCGTGCGACACACTGCAATTACCTTTTCTTGTAGATGCTTAGACTGTTGATACAGGTACATATACCGATACAGTCACTCGGACACGAACAACGAGGCTGATTATGCTCGCAATTGAAAGCCCGAATGCTCTCGGAGTCAAGAAATCAAGCCATGATGCTTTGCACGCTGCAGTTTGGACATGCAGGTAGTTTGCGACCCCGAAATTCAACAAATAAATCGGCTGCCTCTCATTTTGCTCGTTCCATGGATAGACGAGCAATGCCCAGGTTTTATAACGGTGACTCCGAATACGGATCTACTATATGTATGAGCTTCGATACAAATATCCCAAACACCCTGCTCACTGTTTTATCTAGCTCATATGGGGAATGAAACCCCTCCTGTATCGGTGATCAGTAGTCGCTCTTCTGGAAGCATCGAAAGTTACAAGACTGCTCGTACAACATCAAGACCTAATCATCCCTTGATTCCTCAGGTGATGGGTAGGCAACAGCACGGGTACTCCCGTGGGTATCGTTCAACCTACCCGTACCCGTACCCGCAAGGGTAGATACCCTCCAAGCCGCGGGTACAATGTGGCGGGTCACGACGGGTCAGCACGGGTATGGGTATCCCGTGCGGGAGAGTGCGAAAAGACGAAGTAAAGTAGTAAATAAACATAATAAAAACTCTAATTCACTACTACAGGCCACGATATGTCTTACCAAGCACCTTTGCAAGTTTCTCAAGCTCCAGCTCAACGTCCACCTCATCGAGCATAGCGACAGCTTTTACATCTTCGTCTTTCACCAAACCTGCAAGACTCCAGGATCCAAGACACAGAAGAGCTCGGGTGGTCTGAGCTGAAAGTCGGCTACGTGTATGTGACAAGAGAAGACGTCCGCGGCTAAAGAGACGTTCTACATCGACGGATGTGGCTGCAACATAATCAGCAAATTTCAGAAAGGAATGCAATGTAAAAACATACCGGGAATCGAAAGATAATCCAACGCCATACGATGGAGTCGAGGGTAAACGTGTCGCTTCTCGTACCACCAGAGGAGGGGCTGCGCAGCAGGTTCGGTCGGCGTACTGAGGTACAACTGAAGCTCGTCGGCCACCGATTTCGTTTTGGAGATATGTTTGTAGGCTGGGAGATTGTCAAATATGTTCTTCGATTCCTGTGAACGCAGTCAGCTCAGTGATACAGACAGGATAATTCTGTAACATACCTTTTCCGAATTCTCAATCACAGACTCCTGAGAACTTGAAGTGTTTTCGTCGTCGTCGTCGTCGGCTTCCGATGCTCGGTCTTTGTAGGTCTCGTCGAACGCGTCCTGCACGAGTGATTCGGCAGTTTCAATCCACTCAGGTAACCATCCGGCTTGTCGGAAGTACTCGAGTTTATGCTGAGGATGGAGGACTAAAAAAACAGTTAGACATTGTGATAAAGTAGGCGGCTTTGACTTACTCATAGCAATACGATAAACTTCAGAGGCATCCGTCAACGAGTAATACCGGTTAAGTGTCTTCTTGGCGAGTGTGAGGGCATGTCGAATAGCTGGGTGGGTGCTGCTGTTGGGTTGGATTTTCGTGGTGAAGTCCCTGTCGATGTGGTCCATGGCAGGTATCACGGCGGCGAGATTGGGCGATCCACGAGAGAAGAACTCGGTGCCATCTTTGAGGATCTAGTGAAACGAAAGGGGAGATGGAGTGGAGTGGGGGATAGAGTTGGGATGCGAGGTGAACATCGTCAGTGATTCAACAAAGATAATCAGCACGTGAATTGTGACAAAGAGTGACGGAAACATACCTTCAACGTGGCAGCCAGCTCCTTCACAAGCGACCACTCCTCCTCTGTCAGTTCATACTTTCGTAGGTCGTTGGCGAGATCCGAGGTAACCATTTTTATTCCGTCTTTGTACTCCAATGCGAACTGAAGCATATCATAGGTCGAATTCCAACGTGTCCGAACGTCGCGTGGCATAATCCGCACAGTGCGTTTCAACTCTTCGAGGCATGCCTTCCAAGCAGGAAGAAGGATCGTCGTGGAGTTGACAAGGGCAAACGAGAGCTTTCGAAGCTGGGGAGCTTTCGTCAGAAAGGTAGGTATTGAAACAATTGTCTTACCTTCACGAGGACGCGGCTGACCGGACGAATGTGGATTTTCAGCTCTTTTTGTTCCTGTTCGGAGAGTTCTTCAAGCTCGTCGACCCAGCCATCGTCATCATCGTCTTCCGAGGCTTCGTCGTCGTCGTTTGCCTCGTCCTGTAATGCCATTGTAAGTTCTTCTTCGTCTATTCCTTTCGCAAGGTCTAATAATTCTTTCTCTTCCGGTGACAGGTCATCATCAGCAGCGTCCGTTTCCTTGCGTGGTGTTACGTCAAATGGTCGGAGGAGGGTTTTAGCGGTAAGGTTTATGATGTGGAGGAAACATCGGGTGCGGTTGACAGATGAGTACGATGGGACCAGGCAACCAAGATGATCACTGAGCGTATCCATATTGGTAGCGTTATCTGCGGTCATGCTAAGGACCTGAGGACTGGCATTAGCCTTCATGTAAGTGACGTTGTGATTTGAATAATACCTTGTGCTCAACTCCGAATTCCTCTAAGATTTCCTTGAACGCGATGGCCATGTTTAAGCCCGTGTGGGACTGGTAAAGGGTATCATTAGTCATCGCATACTTGGATTTCTTTGCCAACGCTCACCTTCGAGAGCTCAACAACATCAAGAACAAGGCAAATCGGAACCCCTTTCACCTCCAGCTGAGCCAAGAGCGCGGTGTATGCAATATGGTTAGGCAAGGTCCAGCAGTCTGTGATGAGGTTAAGGCATCCGTCGTGCTCCTAGGTGTGTCACCCTGTTAGTTTTCTGCTCTATGATACCGTGACATTTGAAGCTTACCTTGAGCAATTTAGCCAACCGTTCCCGTGTCCGAGCAAAAACCAACTTCGCATCTCGTGATACCATTGTCGCAGATGGTACATAGTACCCAGGCCGCCCTGTCTTCATCAAACTCAGAAATCCACGGTCCTCGACGATCTTAAATGGACGACAACTTTCTGCAATCCATCGTACAATTTCAGCCCTAATGTTATCGTTATGATATGATGATTGTTATAGGTGAGGTTACGTACTTGGTCTCCGTTTTCGTATGTTGACGGTGCATGTAGGTTACAGTTCCTTTCCCAGTCCTTTCGAAGCTAGCGGTGATATTGCCGCTCTTAGCAAACGGCTTAACGACAGCTGTACGTGCCTCGCCTGCATCTTTGCATTGCGAAGCTGCTTTCCATACCTCATCGCCCCAGCATTGCTTGACGTGCTTGATGAGATTTCCTGTCGATGACTTATCCTTGGTATCAAGATACCGCCGGGGCCGATATTTACAGCCAACTGCCATGCATTGAAAAACGTGGGTTCGACGGCCGTCTACGTATTGAATTTCCAGAACAGGCTCGTAAAAAGCGTAAACCGGGGACTTCCAGTCCTTACTCATGCGTTCTAAATTTTGGTGAGTCAGATCTTTGTTATAGCTATTGAGCCAATACTGACTGAGCTCTGTTTCTGAATCCTCAGCTTCGTTTTCAGGGACCTCCTCTTCATTGTCGCTGTCATCCTCGTCGTCAGTGATATCAACAACAGTTGCCTTTCGGGGTCTCGGCTTCGGCGCTGACTCCGCTGGGGCTGGGTAAGGGTAGTGTGGGTGTGAGAGCGTTATATTTGGTAAGGTACGTACGTTTTTCGCTTGTTGTTGTCGTTGTCGTCTTCTTCTTTTTGTTTGGACTTAAAATTTCGGTGGCCTTGCGTTTGAGTTTCTGAAATCCTCGCGCAGCTTTTTTAGCAATCGAGGAGGTGGTCGACTTCGTACTTGATTTGGTGGACTTGGCATCGTCCTTTTGTTTTGATGGTGCCATGTCTTATTGACCCTTTTTTTCAAAGTTATTAATGTTCGTTCGAACAAAAACTTTAAATTAGGAACTGTATAGTATTACATATACATAGGAGCTCCGCTTGTAAATTTGCTAATTTAGGCAGTACGGGTCTGGCGGGTCACGGGGCTGACTATCCTGACCCATACCTGTACCCGAGCATACCCGTACCCGCAACCCGCGCGGGATACCCCAACCCGTGCTGTTGCCTAGTGATGGGTTCCTTTACTAGTAATACTAGCTGGCAAAGGCCATTCTTGATGGAATGTGCGTACTTGATTACATTTGCTTCGTCAAGGAAACAAGTCCATTTTACGAACAGATGCCGCCGGTCGCCACAACGCTTCTCAAGTGATGGGTGGTGCCTTTGTCCATGAGGCCCATCCCTACTCTCGATACCAACCTGCTACGCACTTGCAAATTGATGGCATCAACCCAATAGACTATCAGGTCAACCAAGGACCGACATTCTCCTTTGACAAAGCACTGGCATCATCTAGCTTTGTGGATGCCCCAATACGGGATAACCCGAGGCGACAGCCGTCGTTCCAAGGTTCTCAGCGATCCAGGGACGTAGTTTTGCCAAATGAGACCTATGATGCTGGCGACGAGGGTAATGACAACGCGGTAAGACACCACTGATTGAGTGAATTGTCCTAAATGATTATTCCATCAAGGACTTACCAAATAACCTTTGGGAAGATGTTCGTCGTCTGAAAATGGACATAGAAATTTTAAAAAGAGAGAGGGCTTCCATCGCAGCTCAATCTGCACCTGGCCATGGGTCTGTCTATAGGACCTGTGATCCCAGTCCCAGCCCGAGCCCCAGTGCGAAGAAAAACAGAGATGTAAAGCGTAAATCAGGAGAAGAAAACAAATTCTTGGTCAGGCAATAATTAACCTCACAATTCGGTAACTGACACATGTTCACTCAACAGGAGGATGTACGGAAGCACTTTACTCACATGATGGGCGGCGATGTGTTTTCCAATGATCGACAGCCCTCAGAGGATGACCTCCTACTTTTCACCCAAAAATGGAACAGCAGGCCAGCACATTCGTTTATTGCCTGTTGCGACGCGGATAAATTCAAAGTCGTCCTACGAGGCAAGCCTCACAACCCGTGGAACGAGTCTGCCTCCCGAGTATTTGCTTTGGATTTTCTGGGTGCATCCGGAGCTTTGCTTAATGCCACAAATATCGCCAAATTGCAGAAAGCTTTCTTCAATCGCCTCAGATCAATAGTGGCCAAATACAATAAAAGGATTAAAGGCGAACAAGCATTGCAAGCTACGCAAACTGAGAATAGACGGCAACAAAGGAAACGAGAGGTGAGTTGGTCCAAACTTAACTAGTGCTTGTGCTGATGACTCGGAACGCAATTCAAAGCTTTTTGCGAGGCGTCGTCGGATTGTTACTGACGTCCAACTTTTGCGTCAACATCTTCAAATGCTGGACAATCTTGGTGTCGATGGCATGTCCAGTGACGAATCTGACGGAGAGGACGCCGTCACCGCGTCATGCAATGTCCAAATGCCTCGTTGGAGGAGTAAAGCTGTCTCGGAGTGGCTCCATGTCATGGATACAGTCTATATGCTGGCACGGAGAAAGGCTGGCCATCGGAGGGGTGCTCTCCCACATCTCCGAATATATAAAGACGACTCATTCAGCTTGAAGGACAAATTTGTCTTGGGCCTCCCCAAAATGCCTATGACCAAGAATGGTTGAGTAAATCACAGGACGTAGACGAAAAAGAGGAGTACCCATTCAAGCATGAGAACATGCTCTTCTTGTGAGTTGTTGAATTTCAAAAAAAATGATGCAGCTTGTAAATTCGACTGCAGGACTACGGCTGCAACAGCGACACTGACTGATTTGGAGTAATGCGTGGACCTGCCCCACAGCTCCGAGTCACGCTCAATACAAATTGTTCAGCAGTAAACGAAAAGATAGAAAGTCAATTCTCCAACGAAACTGAGCTGAGACGTAACTTACCTTCGATATCGCATTGTGATGTGTCTTTTATGATCAACAACGTAGTATGAGGACTGTGGACAGAATTTAAGGAAGTGCGCCCGATCGCGAGAGGCTGCCTTGTCAACTTGGTGCCGTGACATGCACGTTGGTTATTTACCTCCTGAGCGAGAGATCTTAAGCTTATGGAGGCAATTATAGGAGCATATCACTAGGTACGACCAGGTGATACGAAGAAAGATGAACGAGCCATATCATTGGGTGTAACCAAATGATTCTACATAATAAAAGAAAAGGGTTTAAATTTCCCATCCAGCCAAACCTCGCAAGTCGATTGGCTGCCTGGGATCGCGGAGCGTCCTGAAATCGTGTCGAAGGGGACTGGAATGGTCGCGGAATGGGGTACGTGATTTTGCGTGACTGTGACTCTTCTGTTGCCAGATTAGTCGCATTTATCAACAATATCTAATTCATGTCGCCCTACCTCACAGGTGGACCAACTTTCTGTAAAAATATGTCAAATGTGTTTAGAGTGTTTATATCATTGTGCATACTAAATATTTTTGATAGACGAAGGGTAATTGTCACCTTTCCAGTCAGATTGAACAAAATGAGCTTGTGACAAGATGTAACGAAGTGGGTCTTTCGATCTGCCACTGCCGCCGGCGGTCCTTTGTTTCTGTATTCTGTGGCCCCGTTCCTTTCCCCAATGCTTTTCCTACTCCTTCTCCGACTAAGTATCAGAAGGCCCCAAAAAGTCTCAAAATGGATTAATATTTGAGACTGAGAGGCACTGGACCCAGAAACCACGTGACGTTATGTGGTGATATTTGCCCTGCATGACACTGAACTTCAACTTTGGTACAGGGCTCGTCATTCAATTAGTGACTACCTTGACGTGTTCTGGTTGCCCCTAAACACGCCTTGGTCGGCCTCCCGTCAGATTTTCCGCTGTAAGGTCGTCTGCTTGATCTGGTTGTCCCTAATCAACAGACCGGAAGCCTGTTGTAGTTTGAACTTACCGAGAAGATTGTGATTATAATGTAAGTTCTCGTCACTCGTTGAAAGGGTTTTCTTAATGCCGTCCTCAGCGTTTCCGCTGCCATATTGATCACATTCGGCAACTTTTACTCACTACCAATTGTAAACGAACCCTCGCGATTGGGCAGGCATTTCGCTCGACTCTCTCAGGTTGTTTTGAAACCCGTCGTTGATATACTACGTATGTCGTCATTCAATGGCAAACTAAAGACTACTTACACTTCTCCAGAATGTCGACTTTCAAAACAACCCATAGATCACCATAACGGCCGTATCTTCCGCACCATTGAAGGCGATATCTATTATTTGCCAAACAGTTCTAGATTGGTTGATGTACCCCCACTTCCTGACATCAGCCGTTATCCCTTTCGTATTGCGGAAGCCAGATTAGACAACTTTCTTCAACCCCGGTGGTGGACAGAGGCCTTTGGCTTCCTGGCCTTTATAAATCGACGACCTTCCTTCGAGGATGCGGCTTTTCGCTGCCTTCATGACATTGTTCCTTACGTCATGGAAACACTAGAAGGAAATAGATATTCCCTCATCCCTTATAAAATCCAGCAGTGGCTAGAAATGCAGGATATGCTGATTGTCACGACCCATAGTTTGAGAAATGCGTACAAATGGCATATTCTCCTGGCTTTGAACCCGATTCCCCCTTCATTTCTTGGTTTTGAGAAGGATTTCTACTCACTTCGTAGTGCCCGAATACGCGCCGCGGCCTCACGCGACTGGTTTGCTACTTGGATGGGCTTGCTTTCTTTCACCATTGCAGACATTAACAGGCTTCAATCAGGTTCCAATGACTGGTTTCAAGTTCTAGCATCATGTGGCATGTCTCAGTCTTGGTTGAGCAGTTTAATGTCCTCTTCTGTCTGTGACTTTTCAACCCAATGTAGTCGTGTGGGGGCGTTCCTTGATGTCCTTCATCCGACACGTACTCAACCACCGGTGCAATGGTTCTGTCATAATAATGTAGATGTGTGGTATCTTTGGACCCTGGAACATGAAAAGTTGGCTGCACACGATGCCTCGTTGAAGCATCTCCGGCCTCCTGAACACATATGGCAAGCCGCACTCACTTTTATTGTGTCCTCTCCTTCATCTCGGCCTTCGGATTCTGTCATGATAATTCCTGACACTTCATGTCATTCAGAAAGCTCGACAACACTTGATATTTCACCGCCTCTGTCATCTTCCCAGACTCGGTATAGGCATGACGCCAAATATCAAGCTGCCTTGAGCGCTTACATTGCGACACAACCATGGGCTACATTCTTCAAGGCCCAAGCCAACCGTAATGCCCAAATTTTATTGAAGGAAGATTCAAGTGCACGCATTGCCCGCCTTGATCGTGAAAGGAACCCTCCGAGCACGTCTGATGTCTACCTCTGGGAGCTAAGTGAAGGGACAACCATGGAGCTAGTTCGCAGACGGGTTTTGAAGAAAGATCGCTTAGATACCCGAAGGAACTATTCCTCATCGCAATGTATCTATGATTCATTCAGTGATACGTGGGATGTTTGCAAATACTTTGGACATGGCAATGATGACAATGGCTACGATGATGGGTCTTTTGGGGATGATGATGACTTTCAACCTGCCACAGGTGACAGCGGAAATGGTGACTATGATGCTGCTGCTGCTGAAGAAGCAGCTGAACACCAGGAATTCATTGAAAAGCGAGCTTGTGAAGGCATCAGTGCACCTCAAATTGAGCAACATGTGTCGCATGACCAAGACATCGGCGCAGAAGTTGACTTGATCCCTCCAGACAATAAACTGGACATCCTTGCCTATATGTCCCATTTTTATGGCTTTGTCCCACCACTGCCTATTCCTAAGTCTGATCCAACAGTTATCAACCTCCATGACTGGGATGAGTGTTTGAAGTCAGTTGGGCTCCGGGCAGGCACCCATAATGCACCACTGACTGGACTCAGTGGTGCTATAATAGACTTTATCAGAGGGTTGCAACTGCAACAACCACATGAGTCCCAATGGGATCTTCTACCAGGCAACCGTGTTGCGGTGAAGGCCAATGATATCAACTCAATCTTTCAGAAAATCACGCAGGAGTTGTTCCTTCTCAATATGTCTGACTTGGAACAAAGTGCTTCTAGCAGTTGGTACATAGCTGTGAAAAAGCCTGTCCATGTCATATATGTATGGCGATTGCTCTCACAAGAAAACTTGTCAGTGGCATCCCTTGCAATCCATCTTGCTGAGCAAGGGATACCTTTCCATACGCTGTTGCCTCTTGACTCCACTTTTTCATCAATCTCTCTTGATGCTGTAGTGACAAAAATCCCCCGCCGTCTTGCAAATTACAAATTCCTCCCCAGCGACTATCACACTTATGTTGCCCAACGAGCAAGATTTTTTTCTTCTTCACCTCGTACTCGTGCTGCCCTTCTTGAAGGTGGAATGACTGGGCGTCTTGCCAGGGAACATCTTGGAGTTGAGGATGCAGCCCTGGGGCCATCTACTGCTGTGACTGTCCACCGCCTAGGATATTCTGTTATATCCTCACATGGTAACAAATATTGGGATGATAAACTTACAGCTGATGAAATTGCCATAATTTGTGGGCTTCATCACTGCTTTACAGGTAGTTCAACAAAGTATTTATTTGCAAAGCTGATTGTTTTCTAGGTAACGGTGATCAAATTGGTCTTTTCTCCTGGTGGCCTCTGCCCAATTGTTGGGACCATCCCTCTAATGGTCGTAATTGGTACTGCATCAGGAAAAAGACTTTTGTCCCAAGTTGCCCTAAGAAAATATGATGACAGCTGGGAGCTATATTGCACCACTGGAGATTCCTGGGACAACCTGGGCTGCCTAGGGCAACCTGGGACATTCATAGACCTTCCTACAGGTTTGCATGATGTTTTCATTATCTTAGGACTTGCCTTTGGTATTCATAGGCTATCCTTAGGGCATCACATAGTATCTTGAGGTTGTATAGGTCATCATATATTTTTTAGACTCTTAACATTCCTTTTTATATGTTAAATTGTATTACAATATTGTATTTACATGAAAAATTAGCTACTCTACCTAACTATCATAATTAATACAGCAGGGGAAGCATTGGGGTGCATTCATCAAGCCCCAAATGCAAGCACGAGTACAAAGGCGAAGGCAAGGGGGCAGCCGCGAATGCATGGCGGTCGCGATTCGCCGCTGCGACAACGCCCGCCTGACGGGTAAGCTCACCGTAAGTTGAGCTGGAGTGGAGGGAGCCGCGGGAGTGCCAATGTACTGCATCGGCGTTGGCATGGAGCCGAAGCAGGACATGGGGGTGCAAATCGATGGGATGGGAGGTGCGGAAGCGGGGGTTGGTGCGAAACAGCCGCGAGCGGGGAGGGGGCGAGTTGTAGGGTCCTCGAGATCGCGGAAGGGGTCAGGGGGTCCCAGCGTGCAGGTGGGAGCCGTCGACTAACGAACGGCTGGCCCTACGAAGTTGGAAGGGGATTGAGGGCGGTTGCAGCACGGTGGGGAGGAGTGAGCGACGGGGTCGGGCTTGCCCGCGTGGTCGCCGTAGGGTGGAAGGCGGCGTTGTACCGCGAAACGACGAGGGTGTGGGCTACTCGCCTCCCGTCGTCGCTGACGTGGAGGGATAGGAAGCAGCGGGGGGTCCTGTGGTTGTGTTAGCCAAGGGTGGTGGGGACGATGTGGGTGGGTGAGCTTACCTGCGTCGTTTTCTCCACCTCCCATTGCCATCTCCTTCGCCCCCCCCCCTTCGCACTTGTTGCCGTTTTCTTCATCTGCAGGCATCCGCGTGGGCGCTGGTTTGTATTGACGCTGCCCGTCTTCGTCTTCCTTGGGGCTGGTTGGGTTGGTCGGGCAGCCGAGCGACGCAGAGCAGCCGGTGCGGGTTTGGAACGGAGAGGAGTCCCGACGCCCAGCATCAGGGTCGGCGTGGCGGGTCAAGCAGGACGAGGGGGCGAAAAACGATGGGATGGAAAGGGGCGGGAGGCCTATTGGGTGGGTGTTGGGTCCTGCTCGCAAGACAGGATCGAGCGGGTGGGCATCGGGTCCCTGCAACTGTGAATGGGGGCCAAGGGAGTCCCCACTCGCAGACGTTCGCCGTCGTCTGGGGAGCGCCGGCTGTGCGAAGTTAGCAGGGGCGGGGTAAGGGGGGTCGCGCCTCCCGCGGCGTGATAGGCGACGGGCGAAGGGCGACGGGGCAGCGATGCCCGCATGAGGATGAGGCGGTGCACGGCAAGACGACGAGGGAGTCGACTGCCCGCCTCCCGTTGTCGCTGACGTAGCAGGGATGCAATGGGTACTGTGGTTGAGTTAGTGAAGGGTGGTGCGGACGATGTTGGGGGTGAACTCACCTGCGACGTTTGATCCGCCCCTGTTGCTATCCCTCCCTCCGCACCCGTTTCCGTTTCCCTCGTCGGGCATCCGTCCGGGCGCTGGTGCGCATTGACGTCGTCCCCGTCTTTGTGATCCTTGGAGCTGCTTGGGTCGGTCGGACAGCCGAGCGACGCGGGGCAGCTGGTGCCCTGCTATCGTGGTGACGTTGCGTAGGGGGTGGGCGACATCGACGGTGTTGGGGGTAAGTGTAGGAAGGGGGTGAAGGAGGTGAGGTGGTGGGTGAGAGCAAGAGGCAACGCGTGACACGTCACGGCGATGGCTCAGGAAGGCACCTGCAGCGGGTGCAACGTACTGCCAGGAAGGACGGGGGAGGGTCGACGGGGTGGGACATTTTCAAAAGACAAGTTTTTGAAAATGATTTCACACCCACAGGAAATCAACAAGCCCGAAACGGACGCGACGCGACGCGCTTTCGCGTGTGTGATCTGAGCAGCTGACAAGTCCAGTCACGTGACATGTTGAACTTGACGCGACAAGTTCAACTTGAACTTCAACGTTTCGAGCTTTGACCACCACCTCCCTCCACCTCTCCCCACCTTGAACGATGACCACCGCCGTGACCGTCTCTCCCCATCTCCCCATCTCCTCCGTTCCATGCCCTGCCGCTGCTCTTGCCCACACCCTCTCATCCTAACGACAACCTGGACGACGCCTCGGATAGCCAGCGCAACAGGGACCAAAGGCGACACGGGGCGGGTAAGCTGCCACGTCATCTCTCCCCACTGCCCTACTAACCCATTACACCAGGACCCCACATCGACGTGGCACGACAACAACGACCAAAAGCGACGCGGGGCAAGGTAAGATGCCAGGTCATTGCTCCCCACCGCCCTGCTAACCTGTCAGAACAGGAATACGGATCTTTGGTGGGCGTCGCAACTCTGCGTCCCCTTCTCTCACCGTCCCCCATTGCCTCTCGCAGCTACCGCACGTCATGCGCCGTCCTCCGCTGTCAAACCGCCTACAGCGGTTGTCACCAACGCGAGGAGGGAACCCGCGGCCTCCGTAACCCAACCCATTTCCAAAACGCATAGCGAAACCGTTGGAGCCGACGCGAATGCCGCCCACCCATCCGACGCTGCTGCGGTGTTCGACCCCACCTCAATGCATGAACTCTGTACGTATTCGCATCCCCTATTTTTTATTAGAAAACTAACATCATATTTGTTCCTTCTAGGCCGCGAGCAGATCCTCGCACACACTTGTATCACCCGTCAACTCCCCTCATCCACCACGTCACCAGCCGCACCCCGCCTCCACTCTCCATCAATTCCCCTCCTTCACCACACATTCCGCAACGCCATCGGCCCCCGGCTCTCAATCCCCCCGATGGTCGTCGAACGAATGCACACCGACCTGCAATCCAACCCAGCGATTGCAGGGGTGGCGACGGCGATGGTGCGTAAGGCGCAAACATACGGAGAACCGCTGAATGTGAGTCCATATGTAACCCCACTCCTACCTACACTGATTGATGCATTTGTACAGGAGCCTTGTTCCCCATCCTCCACTTCTTGAATAGCCTGTGCCATGCCCAAACTTGGAGACCGTGCCCTTTGCACTGTCTCTGTATTACTTAGCATATGTAGTCTAGGCTCAGTAGGCAGTAGAATTAAATGTGAATAAAATTTATTTTCTGCACAAATGATTATAGCGTGTTCTAAGTAAATCTGAAGTATTCAAAGTTGAGAAGGCCCAATCCTATGATGTCCTAACAAAATTTAAGCTGAACCTAAGACATCCTAACATATTTTAAGCCAAACCTAAGATGCCCGAGCAAGATTTGACTACAACCTGAGGATAGTCCTGGGATGCCCTGGGATGGTCTGGGATGTTCATGGACTGCTTTAGAAAAATGCTTCCCAGATGACTTACGCTTATGACTCTCTTGGGAGGTTTGTCCAACCTAGCTGCTCTGAGTGCCCTAGGGTGCCCTAGGAGTCTCCTGGGGCAAAAGTCTTTTTCCTGATGTGGTGGACAGAGTGGGATGAGGTCTGGTATCAGACTCGACTCTCTGCCATTCTTCGAGGAGATGAAAAACTTGGTGTCCCTTTGAGTCAGACAGAGTGGCGACAGAGTCTCAAAAAAGGCAGCTCTGTATGGAAGAAAGTCACGAAGTGCATCACTGTTGCATCTGACAGGATTCTGTGAAATACCTTGCTCAGTATAACTGTTTCTTGACCTTGTATTTATTAGTTTTTCTAACCATTGTTCTACCAAGTCAATGGGTGATTTCATGAGGCTTCCATCTCTGTTCTATGCAATCACTCTCCAAGTACTTAGTGTTGCCGTGGTTCAGTCCTGAACTGATTTTTGAACCTGATCAAATCCTGAACCGGACGTAGGTCTGGTTCAAGCTCTGGAAAAATAGAGAACCAAACGTATCGTTCAGTTCAAGGTTTGGGCAAGGTCGAACGTGAACCGGACAAAGGACCAGCAGTGAGCAAATTTTCCAAAAGTTTCTGTCAATAAGTGAAGGTTTTGCAGGACGTTGATCAAAGAAGAGTCGGGGCTTACCCTTTGATGTATTTTAGGCACTACAGGAAGGATCGGCGGGCTACAAGGGACTTGGTTGTCGGAGCTAGAGTCTGTTCTTAGGAAGGGTCTCCTTAAAACTTGAAGAAAGCTAGGTCAGAACTCAATGGATTGTTCGAGTTCTAGAAAAAAATAACCACCACGCCACTTTGGAAGTCAATTTCGGTGAAATTTTCAGCTTCCAAACCATACAAAAATTTCAGGCGTTCGAACCTGAACTGGACTCGACGTTTAGCGTTCATGAAAATTCGTTGAACCGAATGTGTCGTCCGGTTCGGCGTTCACAAAAATCAAGTCGAAAACTGGTGGAACCGAACCGCGGCAACCCTACAAGTACTCTCAGCTCATGTCGGACTTACAGGTACCGAACTGCCGGTTATAATACCATCTACAGTGTGTATAATTCAAGTAGAGGTCTACTATTCTACAGAAGTGACGTCCTTCTCTTCATGCTGTGTATGAATAATCTCTCCAGCAGTATCTTAGCCAAGTGTTTCGAGATATAAATTAAATTGATTGTGACTTATTCGATGATTCGGCAGTTGATGCCAACTAACATGAGGCATTTGATTTATTTTAAATAACATTCACAAGAAGATGATTGATTTTTTATAAAATATATTCACTGGTTTTATTAGTGAGAATATTGAACTCCTCGTGCTCTATATCTTCAGCAAAAAATCATTTGATTATATGAGTGACTTTATCTTGATTTTCTACTAAATTTAATAAGCATTAAAGTCAAATATTTTATAGGCCAATGCCTGCAGTGTTGAGAATAGAACATGAGTTCTTCTCTCGGTTGAAAGTTATACCACTGCCAGAGGTTCTCATCATACTCCAGCCGGTAACGGAGAAACGAGTCGAGTCAGATGCCTCCCATACTCAGTATACCGAGTCAGGGGCCGTACTTCCAATTGACTAGAAATTTAGACATAATTTGCCATACTTTATGGAAGCTGGTGTCAAGTCTCTCTGTTCACTCAAGCCAAATGCGTTCAGAGAAATCTTCCGTGAAGAAACGCTGAGCATTGTCATGATCACACTGTCAACGTTATCATGCTCAGGTAACAGCAGTAAGCAGTCCTTAAGCTTAAGTAGTCATAGGAATCTTTCAACTCATACACGTAGCACTCTAACGAGGGAATCAAAACCACAAATATACTTTCCATCCATGCCGTTGGCGCCCCAAAATACTTTCAACCCCACGACCTCCTCCAAAAATGCCCAGTCTGTCCAATCGCATTTTCGCCCACTCCAAAGAGCTATCTCAAGTACGTCGACCGGAACACCGGCGAGCTGGCGATCTTCGAGAAACCGAACGAGAGAACGCTGGGTTGACGGGGAAAGCTCTTCACCTTCCTTGACGCGTAATTGTAACGTGCACAACATCGGGAACAACGTAGCATCCTTAAAGAACAAGTTAGAGACGTAAGCGACTCCTCCCTGCGATAGTTTGAGTGTTTTTAGGCAAGTGAGGGATAGAAGAAAACGTTTTAGACTGAAATCTTTACGAGACCTCCAATTAAGAAAGAAGATTCCAGATCGTATATAATCGTGAGGTGCGCGACTGCCTTTCCATAGGCAGTGGGGATTATCCCTTCGATTGGAATGCGGATGGAGGTTTGAACGCTAAGACTGAAAGGCGCTTGGTGCATGTTTGGCAGTGCGGTGCACAGGATTCGGCCATGGCCAATTTCCACAGCACTGTGAGGGTGCCCCTCGGTCTAGGCACAAAATACACGATATTGCGGCCGGTTCCGAATTGCACGTTTGGTAAATTTTATTTTATATAGCTTTCCGTTTTCGTAAGTATCTCCGACGCGCCACATCGTCGATTACATACGAAACACATCCTTTTGGTTAGTGGTTTAATTTATTCATCTTTACCACTGGTAGATTTCTCTCAGTTCTTCTGATTCCCCTTCTCTCCTGTTTCATAAATTTTCATTTTCCCATTTTTGGTCTCTATGTAGTCCTTAAATACAGGCTCTCATGTAGTAGATCATTAGTTGAATTCAGGTATTCCTCTCACCCCCCATCGTCGTTAGCGCCTTGCGTCTCGGTTTCTACGATAGAAACGACGCTCGGCATCGTCTTGGATCGCTCCCCGTCGTCTCGCTCTCGTTTCACTTGTTGGAACACATTTTATTATCACTACTGAGGTCGGAAACTTTTGCCGGCGGTCAAAAGGGTGAGTCACGTCGCTTGGATTTTGATTCGACGTTTTGCTCTGACAATTGAGGGGCGCACGGGACAGCAATATAACAGAAGTCAAGCGACGTGCCCAGGCATTTTGACTCTCGTCAAAATAGTCTGACCCCAGTAGTGTATCATTTATCTACTAACTACCACCCACCTTCCTTAGGATCCCCTCGAACCCTGGCGTAAACGGAGTTTACGGCCCCGCTTTTCTTTCTAGGAAGCACCCCGAACTCACCCGCCACCGAGCATCTTCAGCACACTTCGGCACGTCTGATTTCTGGTCCTTGAGATGGTTCGCGACGAAGCAGAAAGCCACTGGGATTAAGGCGTCGAGGAATCTTTCTGTGTGCGAAGGCTTGCGCGAGCGGTCAGTTGTGACGAATTTAAGGTCAGAGACTGCTGGGAGAGTAATCAGTTTTAAAATTGTAAGAGTTGTTCCCAGCACGGCGATATCATCTTGGATGCAATGGATACGATGTACTTTTGGAAGGCTAATTCGTGGCTAGTCAATACGCATTGGTAGTCAAATGTCGAGATCCCTGAATGTCAACTCCTGGAGATTTTGTGTGCGGGAAAGAACATTCAGAGCTTCTTCAATGCTGAGAGGTGCTTGTAAAGTAAGACTGCGTAACTGAGGAATGCACGATGCTTGATACGTAAACCCTATGTTTGTGCAGCGGAAAATTCGCAGAGACGGTGCATGGTTGGCGAAGAGGGCGTCGCTTCGAGGCATGCACAGGAATCGAAATCGATCGGAATGTGATGTTTCCTCCAAGGAAAACTCCTCGAGATGGGGAGGCGTCGCCCAGAAGATATCCCACAAGGTGCTGTCAAATTTGGAGGGAAGAACCGCCACCTTGAACTTGCGAACCCTTCACCAGTGGTCTGTAAGGAGAGAAATAAAAAGCTTTCTCGCTCCGGGATGTGGCCCGAGCTCTTTGAATCCAATGACTGAGAGCAGAGACTGGCCCGTCCTGCTCATGACTTCGTTCATCCAATTCTCATGTGCGTGAACATTGAGGAAATCAAGGTCGATCAGGCCCGCCCATATCGCAGGAAGTCCAATTATCGATTTGCGCCATCGATGGCATACCTGAGAGGAGTAGCGAGTAACATTCAGTGGATGGAGTGTATGGGAGTTTTTATCACTATCCGTGGATGTCGCGAAATCGTCCAGGTCAGCATTAAGGGCGAAAATCTGCCAGAGTATATCCGGGTTGAGTCGAAGAATCGGAGCATTCGAATTTGGAGCGGGGTCGTTGTCCAATGGTCCTTCTTTCATTGGAAGATAAGACCAGGTATGGGGGCCTACGTGACCGATATCTGGAAGTCTGAGGTCAACCATCGGGTTGCTGCGCAAAAATCCTCCTCAACAGTCCGAAGGCTAAGAATAGTCTACGTCAAAGGCGAGGAAATCGTAGGAAATCGGGTGCGAAACCTACTCATAAGTAAGAGAAATCAGGGCCTGTTACTGCCTTACTGTTAGGGAGACCTTTTCATTTCTCTGCCCTTTCACGGCGGACATTTTAATGTCAAGTCGGCACGGAGGTGATCCTTTTTAGAGGTTACGGCGGGATTACCTGTCAAGTGGTTTCCGGTCACAAAAACCTGGTCAAAGTCCTTCCCCTCTCCGGAAATGCTATCAGATTTACTCTAGATCTTCAAATAATTCAAGCGGCCCGAAAGCGATCTTTTTCCTCTTTAGTTGGTAAATTTTCTCGACAAGCTGGCACAGAAGGGAGGAAGACGGAGGCGGTGGCATCGGCTTGTGTGCCCGGAAAGCACTTGACAGGTAACTATAAAGGACAACCTTCGTGCCGACTTGACATTAGATTGTCCGCCGTGTTTTATGGCGCAAGCTCAACGGCTCGTCTTGATCCGACCACCTTTTCAAACTCCGAAACTCCTTCCCAATAAAATGGAATTTTGATTGACTACCTTCCTTTCTTCCCGCCCCCTCTCCATCTTCAACTCCCCATCATGATCAAATTTGGAGTCTGTCGGCGCTGATTCACCTATCACCCGCAGCGCAGAATTTGTACTGATCCTGAACATGATCAAGTACCGATGTACTGAGATAAGCACAGGTTCTAATGGATGGGTGACTGCTGGGTGAATATTGGACGAATCTTGATACAGGCCATCTCTGATCACCTTATCGCATCCCATCCGTGTGCTCAGATCGTTACTCGCAACAACTTTTCCCCTTCGCTGTTCTCGGCCTTCGGAATGACGCCTTGATTTCAGTTCTTGATACTTAGATTGAGGCGATATTAGCATTGATCTTCACTGGTACTTCGCCTTTGGCCAACATTCTTTTTGATTATTCAGTCTTTCATGTGACAAGCAAGCACTGTCAATGATCGAGGTGGTCTATGTGCTTCATTCATCGACTTTGCTAGACGGTTTGGTTTCTGTGAACATTGTGACCGCGTTCAGATACTGTCGACGCTCTTTCTTCTTCCGTCCACTGTGCAGAATTTGGAACGACACCTGCTTTTCATGAGCACGTTTAAACACCCTGATCATCTCTGCCTTCACCACGCGGTCTTGGGCCCACTGAGTCTGACCGTTTTGTATGAGTCTTGCTATTCCACATTATATCTTCTGTTGTACGCAACGTTGAACGCCCCAAGGCTTTTCTCAATGTTTCCTGTCTACAGATCATTGCGTATTGGGAATGCGACTCGTACAAGGCCAGACTCTCCTTTTCGGTCACAAAGTCCCACTACCTGATTCACTTGAACATTTCTGAGCTGACAATTTCCCTTGCCTCGATTCAGAGAACCATGGATTCTGAATTCTCGTTCTGCGGAAGTATGTCCCGTCGCCTTTTGGCCCTTCCGATGCGGGCAGGGGTACACACTCAGAGTCTGGTAATACTGCGACCTCATCCTCCGAAAAGCCAGCATGACCAACCAGCGCCTGCGGTTGGCATTCTTGTTGTTCGTGATTGCTCATTGCAGTGCTATAAGACTCTGTTCGTTCTCAACTCGCGATCGACGAAATTATTTTGGGTACTCTACCCAGCACGACGCGTACAAGACACGACTTGGGCTTCAACACTTTGGATATCCTCTCGATCATCTTATTTGGGGAACGCCCTTGTTGCCAGGCATCACCGACGTTCGCGTGCATTGTGCATCGACCCCGCTGGATGGGCCTACTAATTCAAAATACTGCGTTGACTGACATTCGCAGGAATGTTGAAGGCGTCGCTGACCGTTCTGGCTGGGTTTTCAGAGTTGCAGAGATTATGCAGATTAGATCCACCAATGCTGGTGGTCTTCAACTTAAACTCCGCTGCAATGTGAAATCCCTGGTCGGATGGTCACATTGCGCCGGACATGTTCCAGTTCGAAGCCTTTCATCCCACTGCCAATTCTTCCCCATTCTTCTTCGGAATATCCTGAGTCCAATATCACTCCATTATGGCCGTCGTGGATTGCTTACGCACTATTTCCGTCGACAAAAACATTTATTCCAAGTAGCACACAGGTAAATCCGGAAAAATACTAGAAAATGAAGGACCAATACAACGGGTCACGACGGGTGTTCTACAAGTCTCGACGGTACGGGTTTTACCAGTAAAGAGCCGTACATATAACTAGTACTCGTGCTCACCAAAATGATGTCGCTCTCAAAAAATTCCCACGGATGGTCAGACATTCTTTGTCCAGCTTCCGCAGCATTTCCCGTAGCAAGAGCGTAGCCAACTACGCAATTTTTGGTTGGGGTGTCGAGCTCATGATGTGAGCTTCCTCCATCTGTCGTCCAGTAGCAAGAGGGCAGTATATGAGTGAGATTCAAACAAAACAAGAGAGTTACGTTTCGACGCGATTATTACATAAGCGACATCATTTTTGGTGAGCACGAGTATATTACATAAAGAATTGGGGATGTTGAGGAGAAATTCCTGGACTCATCGGCATGCCCGAAATGCCTGGACTTCTAAGTCCAGGTTCTTGACGTATTGAGCGATTTTACTAACTCCGACAATCTCTCCCTTATTCTTGAAAGTCCGACATCCAAAGCACAGCCTCGCTTGAGCTCAGACTTTACTTGCAACTCCGTTATCATGTAACTGTAGAGAAGCCTCTGGGCAATCTCGTGCTCCCAGCTTTAGATCAACACTGCAAGGAGCCAACCAAAAGTTGGCGACGAGTGGCGGAAAACGAACGCTTCAAATTTGCACCTGCACCAGCCATGTGTCTGCCGAAGTCCAGGCATTGCCTGTAGGGCTATAATCGGGAATCCCCGAATAGAGAGAGCTGCTACATTTTTAAACTCCGCCTTCCTTTCCAAATAAAACGGAACCCCAATTCACCGCCTTCCTTTCTTCCCGCCCACTCCATCTCTCCCATCATGATCGTATTTGGCGCCTGTCGGCGCTGATTCTCCTACCACCTGCAGCGCAGAATTTGGACTGATCCTGGATATGATCCAAGTACTGATGTACTGAGATATGCACAGGTTCTGAAGAAGTGATCGATTAGCCAACTGCTGGGTGAATATCGGACGAATCTTGAGCACAAGCCCGTCTCTGACCACCTTATCGCATTCCATCCGTGTGTCCAGATCGTTACTCGCGACAACCTTTCCTCTTCGCTATTCTCGACATTTTGAATGACGCCTTGATTTCAGTTCTTGATACACACTTAGATTGTGGGCGATCTGGGCTTTGATCTTCACCCACAATTCGCAAATTCTTTTTGATTATTCTGTCTTTCATGCGATAAAAAAGCACTGTCAAGCATCGAGGTGGTCTATGTCCTTCTTTCATCAACTTTACTAGACGAGTCGGTTCCTCTCTGCCTTCACCACGCGGTCTTGGGCCCACTGAGTCTGACCGCTTTGTACGAGTCTCGCTACCCCACTTCTGTTCTGCGCAACGTTGAAGGCCCCAAGGCTTTGCTCAATGTTCCCGTTCTACAGAATGTCTCTTATTTCAAATCGACTCGTACACGGCCAGACTCTCCTTTCCGGTCACAAAGCCCCACTGCCTGATTCACTTGAACATTTCTGAGCGGACAATTTCCCTTGCCTCGATTCAGAGAACTATGGATTCTGAATTCTTGTTCTGCACAAAACGTATGTTCCGTCGCCTTTTGGCCCTTCCGATGCGGTGGTACGCTACGACCTCATCTTCCGAAAAGCCAGCATGACCAACCAGCGCCTGTGGTTGGCATTCTTGTTGTTTGTAATTTGCTCATTGCAGTGCTATAAGACTCTGTTCGTTCTCAACTCGCGATCGACGAAATTATTTTGGGTGTTCTACCCAGCACGACGTGTACAAGAAGCGACCTGGCTTCAAAGTTTCAATACTCTGGATAGCCATCTTGCGGAACGCCCATATTACCAAACATTCGCGTGCACTGTGCATCGACCCACTGGATGGTCCTGCCAATTCAACAATACTGCGCAATGTTCCATTGATCGACGTTCTCAGGAACCTGGAAGGCGTCGCTGACCGTGCTTGCTGGGTTTTCAGAGTTGCAGAGATTATGCAGATTAGATCCACCAATGCTGGTGGTCTTCAACTTAAACTCCGCTGCAATGTGAAATCCCTGGTCGGATGGTCACTTTGCGCCAAACATGTTCGAGTTTGAAGCTTTTCATCCCACTGCCAATTCTTCCGCATTCTTCATTTGAATATCTGAAGTCCAATATCATTCCATTATTGCCGTCTTGGACTGCTTACGCACTATTTCCGTCAACAAAAAACATTTATGGCTCACAGAAAAATACTAGAAAATGAAGGACCCATACAACGGGTCACGACCGGTGTTCTACAGGTCTCGAAGGCACGGGCTTTACCCGTAAAGAGCCGTACATATAACTAGTATATTAAAGAATTGGGGGAGTTGAGGAGAAAAATCTCTGGACTCACGGCATGCCCGAGATCCCCGATTAGAGCTGATCCGGCTGCGTCTCATTTTAAACTCCGCATTCCAATTAAAACCGATTCCTGAGTCGGATTGACCGCCTTCCTTTCTTCCCGCCCCCTCCCCATCATGATCAAAGTTGGAGTCTGTCCGCGCTGATTCTCCTATCACCCGCAGCGCAGAATTTGTACCGATCCTGGACATGATCTAGTACCGATGTACTGAGATATGCCCAGGTTCTACAACTTAAAGGATAGGCGAATGCTGGGTGAATATCGGACGAATCTTGATCACAGACCGCCTCTGACCTTCCTTATCTCTGCACGCATACTTGTGTTCAGATCGTTGCTCGCGACATCTTTTGTCCTTTCGCTGTTCTCGGCCTCGGAACGACACCTTTAGTTCAGTTCTCGATACTTAGATTGTGGGCGATCTTGGCTTGTATCTTCACCAGCACCCTTTCTCGGATTTTTAGGTCAAAATCCTATTTCCATTCTGCATTTCGTGCAATGAGACGGACTCCATCCGTGGACTCGTACCTACATCCTTACTCCATTGCGGATCCTTCGAAATCGGACTGCCAAATGGTCATCGCTGATCAGCTTGTTGTATTCTCGCCATTTGTGGTAACTGGTGGCGATTGGCCAGGTGATATTGTTTAGCGATGTGTTAAAACGCGTGAAATTCTGTATTTTATCTGCGCGAAAGCTGACATCGACAAGTATCGCGGAGGTCGATGTGGATTTCGCCTCTCTATTAGACGAATCACCCCCCCCTCTATATTGTGACTGGTCATTGAATCCGAACGCGTTCTACGAGTCTGGCGGTCCTACTTTCTGACTTCTGTTGTATGCATTGTTGAATACCCCTAGGTTCACTCAACATTCCCGTTCTACAGATCGCGACAATCTGACAGCCAGACTCTACTTGACGGCCGTAATATTCAAGACCCAACGTTCTACTCCCATTTTCATTTGAAGATCCCCACTTTCCCTTGGATAGTGGTACTGTTCACTCTCCGAACACTCGGCTTTGATTCTGGATTTCCTTCATGCTTCAGAGAGCTACAAATTCCGACTCCCTGTCTTGCGGAAAAGGCATGTCTTATCATCTTTTGGCCCTTTCAGCGCCTCTTGAGTCTGAACACAGAAGTCACTCAGAGTCTGTCAACGCCACCAGGTTTTCCTCCGAAAGGCAGCATGCCCAACGAGCGTCTGCGTTTGGCATTCTTTGCTGTTCGTATGCAACCCGTGTAGGGATTGTCAGACTTGAGCCTATGGCTTTCTTTGGAGTGGTCATTTTTTGGTATTTTATCTAGCAAGAATCATGACACGACGTTAACGGCGCGTCAACACTTTGGATAGCCTCTCGATTTTGTGTTTGGGGGATGCCCTCCCTGCCGAGCAACACGAACGTTCATGTGCATCGTGCAATGCGACCCTGCTGGATGTGCCGGAGAACGCAACACTCTGCTCGTTATGTGTTGTTCGACGTTCGCAGGAACGTAAGGCGTCGCTGACCGTGCTGGAAGGAGTCTCAAAGGAGCAGAGATTAGATTAGATCCTGCGAGGCAGGGTCTTCAATTTAAACTCCGCTGTAGTTTTCGCTTCACGATCAGTCACGGTCATCACGTCGGGCGATCAAGTTCAAGTCCTCCATTCCAGAGCAGGTGCTTCCACTTTCTTCTTGGGAATCTAATTTTTTCTACCAAATCTTGTCTATTTGAATTTTGAGACAGCATTCACGACGATACCATCCACCCAACCATGCCCCAAGCCAACGGCGACAACGACAATGAAAATTGACCATCAGTCTTGGCTCTTCTCGGCGTTCTTTTCGACTCTTGGACCTCTTGGTGCCCGCGCACGAACCAGGCTAGGCACGTAAAACACGTACATGCGTGCCCACCCAAGCTGGCTTGGTCGGTCTTGGGATGTGGTAATGCGCTGGGCAGCCTCGCAGATACATATATGAAGCGGTGTGGTGGCTGACGACTTGGCCTCACTCTTCTTCCTTTCTTCTCTCTCTTCTCTTCTTACCTCTTACTTCTACGTGAGTTGGCGTTTGACTAGTGTTTTTTTGGCGATTATTTGCTTATTTGATTCCTCTAGGAAACACTCACTATCGTTTATTGAAGCGGGTCTCCCGAAAATGCCCGCTGTCGCTCGTTCACTGTCCCACCTCGTGGCACTCGCCCTATCCGCCACCCTTGTCTCCTCGCAGGGCACGACTGCCCCTCCAGCACCACCAGCGGCCCCGAGCCCCACGACGCAGGGGACGTACCCAGCAACGCCGCTCGCCTCCAAAGGCCCTTACTCGTACCCCAGCGGTATCGTACGTGGCGATACGCTCGTCGGCCTGTTCTTACGCTGACGACCTGTTTTCTATCTTTATGCAGCCATACAAAGTCGACACAGACGTCGGCCTCATCCGCGGCACCCAGCTCGGATACAACATCTGCAACTCCACCACCGAAGGCCCAACCTCGCTCTGCCAAACGTCCTTCCTCAACGGTCTAGATGGTTCGTTTCCCTCCTCTCCTCTCCCCTTCCCTTCCATCCCCTCCCTCCGGCTTCTCACTAACACCCACCCTCCTTTCCCAGACTTCTGCCTCTGGGCCCCCGCCGAGCCCGGGCACAACGTCGGCGACATCGAAGGGTCCATGATCGCATGGTGCACTAAGCCCGGGCACGGCACGCGCCTCATCCCCGCCGGCGCGCTCACGGGCGTGCAGTACATGAAGACGCCGGACTACGTCCAGGTTGTGGGGTTCATCGACCAGACGCTGATTAATATGAACAAGGACGACTATGGAGGCGAGATGGACCCGCATGGAGCTGATTTGGTGCGTTTTTCAATTGGTTTGGTGGGGGGGAGGGGGTTGAGCTGAATGTATGCGCGTTTTTTCTTTTTTTTTGTTTTGTGTAGCGCGGAAACCCCATGGGCGGGATCCTCTTCTCGAACGCGTTCACCGGGCAATACCTCCAAGCCATCGAATGGCACAAGTAAGTCCCCCCCCCCTCCCCCCCACACCCCACTAACCCACCCACCCTCCCCAAAAAAGCTTCATCGGCTCCTCCGCCTTCTGCCTCAAAGCCTGCTCCCCCAACTCGCCCAACGCAGCGCACTTCTGCGAGCACATCTACGACCGCATCGGGTGCGCCTACAACGCGCCCAACGCCGCCCGGAACAACGTCTTCGAATCCTGCGAGGGCGAGAACCAGGACTTCCCCGGCGTGTACACCTCCAACGGGCAGGTGCTCACGTACACCCAGCCGCCGGAGAGCCTGGGCCCGATAACGAGTGTGCCGTATACGGCGCGCGTGCCGGCGTCGAGTAATTGTAGGCAGGTGGAGAGCCAGGCGATTTATACGGGGCTGCCGAGTGCTGTTGGGGGCACGGCGAGTGCGAAGCCGACGGGGAGCGCGGCGACGACGGCGGGTGCGAAGCCGACGGGGAGTGCGAAGGATGCGGTGAGCAGGTCGGGGAGCGGGACGGCTGCGCCGCAGGCGACGGGGACCAGTGGGGCGGTGAGGGGTGGGGTGAATGGGTTCGCGGTGCTGCTGTGTGCGTTGTTCGTGGGTGTACTTTTCTTGTGAATGGGTGGCGGATGGATGGATGGTGTAGCTGAGGTTGAGTTTGGCTGGAGTACGTCGTTCGCGTTGAGTTGAGACTTGGACTTGTTGACTATTTAATACATGAATAATTACGGAACATTTTAGTCATCCTCTACTTTCGAGGTTGACAATGATATACTTTTGCTAAAGACGTTGTTCACTGGGATTGAAAGTCCAAGCGAAACAGAGCAGGCCTAAAACTACTTTTCTATAATATTGTCAAGTTAACGAATGTGGACTGTACATGTGCTAAGTAGCGAGAGGTTGACCCGCCAGGTCCGAACAAGTGACGGTCGACCAGTGTAAAACGTTCTAACGGAATATTCAAGCTGTAGAGGATATAATGTTGAGTGGACGAACCATGGAAGAAAAGATTGACCAATTAGCCTGACCCTCTCAATTGATAGATATCGTCAAGGCTGATAGAAACATTTTCAAGCTTAGGTAGAGGTGCGTTGCTATCCACATGAAGACACGCAAGCCGCTCTTCCTCTTGCGCGGAAAACTTCTGATAATCCGAATCGGTTAGGCCGAGAGCAGAAATAATGCTGCGCTCTGCCGTAGATGATGCCTCCAAGCGACACCTGTGGTGATCGAGGTAGAGGTTATAATGGTCCTTCCAAGTTGCGACCTTGATTCCATCGAGATGGATGTCCTTGTTCGTATCATAGCTGCCGCCATCTGCGGGCTGGAAAGTGTACCTGTCGAACTTCAACGGCCCAATGTCCGCCGACGCATTCACTCTCGAATCGCTATGCACCTGACAGAGGATCGCCGCTGTCAGGAGGTAGTCATTTCGCGTCATTTGTTCATAAGCTACACTGAGGACCTGCGCGTATACGGGAATTATGAATTTAAAATCGGCAATCGAACCCATCCCGATTTCGTCACATAGCACGCCGAGGATGGTATGCGAAAAGCTGGAGGATTTGATGCGTCCGACCATTTCTTCGAACTCTCCGTTTCCACCTTGTTTGTTGTCGATGTGGCTGACGTAGACGATCCGCGTGGGATTGGAGAGGAAGGACCGCGCTTCGAATAAAATCCAAGGGCGCCTCATGGTCGTTCGAAAACTGTCGCCGGCCTTGTCATAAGCAGCGATGACTGGTATGGTCCTGTAAAGATTTGCAAAGGCCGCCACCTGCTCGAGAAGCTCGTCTCCGCGTAGTTGTTGGTCAATCGCAATGATATCGAGGAACAAATATTCAACCCCCATTCTCTTGGCTTGGTGTATAGCACTGAACACGTTTCTGGAGCACTGGGATTTGTCCTCAATGTCCCAGCGCCATGAGAGAACTGCGATCTTGGAGAAATCCGAGCCATCGATAGGGAGCTTTACCATCTGCATAGGGAGGTTCCACTTCGTTGCATCTCCAAGCATGATTGCTTGTGCCAAAGCATTCTCGTCGACCTTGTCAACTGCGAGTGCTCGCCACTCCTGAGTCGTCATATCGGCCTAAACTTGGAGGCAAGGAAAGCTTTGGGAGGAGTCGGTTGTCCTTGTACAACGTGTCGGGAGTACTCGCCTCAATTTCGGCCTTGCAGAGCTAATTACGTTCAAAGCTAAAAATACCATGGACTCGATAAGACAAGTAATGAAGGAGGTAGCACTCGTCGAAGGTCATCCAGAGCGCTGCAAGTAATATACCGGGAGCGAGGGGTAGATCAGAGTTCGCAGTTCCGTCACTCTGTGACCTGCTCGAGCAAGAAAAAGGAATCTACGGGTTTGGGGAGCGGAAGAGAAGTACTGATGCGAATTGATTCGTCTTCGGGACAAAAAAGGGCCTGACCTGGGTGTTTGCGTTTCAACCACTCTGAAGATGCTCTGTGACGGGTGAGTTCGGGTGCTTCCTAGAAAGGTAAGCGGGGCGCAAACTCCGTTTGCGTGGTGGTTCGAGGGGATCCTAAGGAATGGGTGGTAGTTAGTAGTAAAAATGATAATAAAATGTGTTCCAACAAGTGAAACGAGAGCGATACGATGGGGAGCGATCCGGGACGATGCCAAGCGACGTTTCTATCGGAGAAACCGAGCCGCGAGGTGCTAACGACGATGGGGGGAGAAGAATACGTGAATTCAACTCCAGATCTACTACATGAGAGCCCGTACTTAAGGACTACGTAGAGACCAAAATGGATAAATGAAAATTTATGAAACAAGGAGAGAAAGGGGAATCAGAAGAACTGAGAGAAATCTACCTTCAGAATGACTCAATGAGTGGTAGAGATGAATAACTTAAACAGCTAACTAAAAGGGTGTGTTTCGTATGTGATCGACGATGTGGCGCGTCGGAGATACGTACGAAAACGGAAAGAAATATGAAATAAATTTTACTCAACATGGGAACCGAAACCGCATACGATATCAGGGTCTTCGTGCCCAGACAGAGGGGCACCCTCACACCTCCCAGGGACTTCAAATGTTGACTTCCCAGTCAACCAATCTCGGGGTGTTCCAGGTAAAATTTTTCAGTCTTCGTTTTCGGACCGGAAATTTGTGAGAACGAGGGCGACGCGAATTCAATGCTGTAAATGTGAAAATTTTCATCCACGAGATCGGGTGTCGAAAATTGAATGAATGAGGACTGTGGCGTTCTAAGTTCAATGCAGTTGGCGGCGTGAATTCCTTGATATTCTTGTCTGCAGTAAATTCGATTGTTTTGCTTCTGGGTTGTCGGGTTTTATCTTTGTTTCCGGGCCTAAACGTGCCATGATCGATGGCGGCGCCTAGTTCCGAATCTGGATTGTCCTCGATTAATTCGAACTTCAGTGCGTCTGTGGTCTCTATGACGGTGGTTGAAACTTCGTCAGCGATCGTAGAATTATTCGGGGCGTTAATGAGGGTGTCGGTGGTGGCAGTCACAAGCTGAGAACCTGTAACGAGTTGGAACGGTGATGCACATTTCTCCGAGGTTTGATGGCTATTCGCAGTGGGTGGCATTGCTCCAAACGATGGTAAAGTGTTACCGGACTCCTCGAAGTTGCTTTGAATCAGGTCGCTGGCTAAGTATCGGGTGGTGTCTTCAATGCCATGTGAAGGCGTGTTTGGATCGTGGGCGCTTATTTCAGACTTCTGTTCGCGGTTCTTAGTCGACTCAAATTTCGGCGAGTTCCAGGACGTGATCGCGGTTTTTAAAGCTTCTCCTGCGATTCTGTAGTCGTAGGGTACCATCTTCAAAGCCGAGAGATACGGTGATACGATTGCGGTTTCGTTATCCTGATTGAAATATAAAGGTTCTCTATCCTGGCGACAGGCGAACGAAGCGGGCATTGACTCGACGATGGAAAATTCCGTGGCGGACGCATTGCTTTCATCCAATTCCGAACATGTATCCTGACAAATATTCGGCTCGATTTCATGTAAATTCTCGGATGGGAGGTAAGTTGTGGTGTTTGCGATTGAGCGGAAATTAGCGTGTGTATTGGGATGGTGGTCTTGGGGGATTGAAGTCCTTTCTTGATCCGTCGCTTCTGGAGCTGGTAATCGTCGTCTAAATTGTTCGAACTCGTGAGTAAACAGAGTGTCGGAATGGAAGTAAACGGTATCGATGTCAGAGCGCGAATTCGGTGTCGCAAAGTTGACGCGGTTCGAGGCAGGCGGTTCGAGACGAATGACTGGCAAAAGATCGGAATGGCAATTGCTTACAGTTCGGTATTTCGACGTAGAATTATTGTCAAGGGCTTCTGTCATGTTAATGCTGCTCATTCCATTGGATATTTGGTTCGCTAGCCGCTTATTGATGTCGGCGAGACAGCCGGCGCTTAAATCCGTAATGGGCGCTATATCCTGCAAGATGTCTTCGGCTTGGATTGGGTCGCTATTTTCGGCTTCCATTTGCGAGAGATTTGAGGCTATGTTTCGAAAGTTGTGTTTGGATCTCTGTGGCAAAGTCTGAGACGCATATATGGGATGATTTTCAATGAATTCGGGTGCAATAACGCGGCCTATGGCTTCCTGGCTCAATGATACTGTTAAAACTTCGCTAATAGTGGACGGCGGGTCCTTCAAACTCGAAATAAACGAGTCGGGGCTGGGTATTTTCTCAAATTTGTGTACACTCGACGCAACGGGGGGGTTTGAAGAGTATTTCAGTGCTTCAAAACTCGGAACACATCCGACTTCCTCGGAGACGCGATGCTTTTCGGTGTCACAGTCGTATGTAGTTGGGATATATTCGAAGTACATTTGACTAATCGCTTCGACGGGCAGAGTAAGCGAAGGATGATAACTAGAAACGTTGTCTTGAACAACTCGATGGCGGGATAAAGAATCGATTTCCTTTACAATGGCCGATGCGATTGCAGTAGTATCGAGTCCTATCGGTTCAGGAACGATTTGGTGTGCTTGGGACGTAATGAACGACGGTAAAACATCAACGATAGGCGCAGGTATCGTGTTATTCGAATGGTGGCCATCAGACACCGTGAATAGTGTCGCTTTGTAAAGCTTTTCGAGGGGATAAGGGTCATCGATGTGGTGTTTTGGGTTCTCAAGGCGGAGTTGATTGCGTACTCGGCATCTGAGATCGCGATGCAAGCCATTCATAAAATAAAATTGAATCTCGCGAACTGAAATTCGCTCCTTCTGTTCCAGGTACTTTGAAATGCGTAGGAAGGATCGGTAGTATTCGCCAAATGTTTGAACGTCGTTAATTGGAGTTAATGCTTGCTTTTCCGAGAGGTTTTCGAGATCATGTAAAGTATATCTGCGGTCGCTAATCGCGCCAGGGTAGTACGAACAGATTTCTGTGACAAAGGCTTCCCAGTTAGTGCCTTTTGCTGTGTCAAGTAACTCCCAAAGCTCGCGATCGTCTTGGGGTGCGTACACCAGCGTCCACTTGATGCAATCTGGTACGGATATAGCACAGCGGTCTGCCAGGTATTTAATTTCGTCGAGAAAAGGGACGAGCGACGACGCTTTTCCATCAAATTTTGGTGCGCTCGGATCGCGTCTATATGGCATCGCATTTCTTGACATTGCGGCGGAGATGTGCGAATAAGTTTTCGTGTTTGAAATGGGGACGGCCGCAGCGGTTGAACGACCGACCGTGCAATAAAAGCGGCACTTTGACGTTATTGGGGTGGTATTCAATTTAATAACGAACTGACGGGGGAATAAAACGATTCTTTGTCTTAAAACCGATGGATTGGGGCTGTGGATGACGATTTCTACGAAGTATTGTGGGTTCAGAAATAAAAATATGAGATATGACGAATTTCCGTTAGGAAATTTGGGTTAGAACCCCCTCGCGGTGGGCTCCAGTTGAAGATGCTCTGTGGCGGGTGAGTTCGGGTGCTTCCTAGAAAGGTAAGCGGGGCGCAAACTCCGTTTGCGTGGTGGTTCGAGGGGATCCTAAGGAATGGGTGGTAGTTAGTAGTAAAAATGATAATAAAATGTGTTCCAACAAGTGAAACGAGAGCGATACGATGGGGAGCGATCCGGGACGATGCCAAGCGACGTTTCTATCGGAGAAACCGAGCCGCGAGGTGCTAACGACGATGGGGGGAGAAGAATACGTGAATTCAACTCCAGATCTACTACATGAGAGCCCGTACTTAAGGACTACGTAGAGACCAAAATGGATAAATGAAAATTTATGAAACAAGGAGAGAAAGGGGAATCAGAAGAACTGAGAGAAATCTACCTTCAGAATGACTCAATGAGTGGTAGAGATGAATAACTTGAACAGCTAACTAAAAGGGTGTGTTTCGTATGTGATCGACGATGTGGCGCGTCGGAGATACGTACGAAAACGGAAAGAAATATGAAATAAATTTTACTCAACATGGGAACCGAAACCGCATACGATATCAGGGTCTTCGTGCCCAGACAGAGGGGCACCCTCACAACTCCGACCCATATATTGGGGACAGTATACCGCTTTCCCATCCACTGATACTCAGCTTAGCGCCATTTTAGCCTCGGAATGGTCCTGAATGCGTGATTAGAAACTGGTGGTGGCCAGCAGAGATGGCGTTTGGTTTGGCGGAGTGTTATGACCAAATTGATTAGATAATGCCATCACGCGAGTTACCGACGCCTTTGCGGCGCACTAAACAGAGCATCGCTGTCGTAGACAAGAAGGAATAAATTGAGTAAAGTGATGGAACGAAGTCTACTGGTAACTAGTGGCAACGCCGCTAAATATTCGTTCCTTGACCAATTTTTGCAATCATCTAGATCGTGACGCGCAGAGAATAGTCATCCAAAGCCGCCCTCAATCCTTCGTAGACCTCGGCTTCTGAATTGACCCTTTCGATTATATCCTACCAAATCAAAAAATTTAGGGCCATAAACAGCAGGAATAGAAATAGAGTCTTCATACCCGCTCATGAACAGTTTGACCTTGAATATATTCGCTAAGAGCATGCGAATCAGCCAGGACCTTCAAAGTTATGATTAGCACCGTGAATTTCTGAGAAGTAGATGGGTACCAACTTTGTTCCAGACTACATCGAAATGCCCGAGCCTGCCATCGAGACCAGAGAAACTCTCGGCAAGAGTAGTGGCCTCCTTAATGGCACCTGCAATTTCCTTGACCTTCTCTCGGGCCTCCTTTTTCGCGCTGTCCAGCTCTTTGATCTTAGCGTCGACTTCAGCTTGGTAATCTGAAAAATGGGATTAGATGTGTATAAAATGAAATCCGATATTACAAACGTTACGGACTTTTTCCAGTCGGGGGTTTACTGAAGAACTCTCCGATGCTTGTAATCTTGCTGACAACAGAGGCGAGCTAGAAATGATTACTGAGTGGAATGACTAACACCAAAACTTGAAGTACGTACACCACCAGCTGGTCCTCCAATCGTAAATCCGCTAATAAGTCCACTCAACGGACCGATAGCAGATTCGATAAGCGATGAAACCTGACTAGCTGGCTGTGCAGCATGTCCTTGCGTTACGGTGCCGGAACGACCGCCACGAGTGAACTTCTCTGCCTTTCGTAAAATATTAGGTATTTAATACCAAACCACACTGAATTCCAACTTACGAGGCCAAGTACCTTGGACCCAAGGTCATCGGCATTATTATTTGCAGCTTCGCTCTCCCTGGGAAGGCTCAGTGAAAAATTGCCGAAGTGCTTATCAATATCACGTACTCAGCTTGGGCTTTTGCCTTAAGGTTCTCAATCTCCTTTTCAATCGCCTTCAATGCTTCCTCGGACTCAGCATTGACTTTCTCGGAAGTCGAGGTCAGATTGTCGACAAGAGCCTTGAGCTCGGCTTTCAATTTCGCAAGCTTCGCATCGTATGGTGCAAGGTCCTTTTTGGCGGCGGCTTCGGTCTGTTCGAGGTAATGGGTAGTTAAGTTGAAATTTATTGACGAAGAAAATATATGAGTCATACCTTTTGGGTTTCCAACTTTATTTTGTTGATTCGCTTGTGGAGCGGAATTTCGGTCATTGTGGAATACGGAACGATCACATCGACAAAGTCTACTTTTTCGTTCGAGAGAATCAAAGATAAAAAGGCACCCGCACGCACCTTGAATCACGCCGTTCAAAGTCGAGGCAGTCGAGCGCGACTCCGACATTAGATCGACATATTTCTGGTTAAACAAGCTCAGCATGAACGCGAATCTCAGTGCGGATACAACTTGAACACTTTACCTTGTCGACAGCATCGATGCCCTTGGAAAACTGAGTACCCGCAACGGAATCGACCTTGCGTACAGCGGAAACCGCATCCGCTAAAAGCGACTTGACCTCAATGGCATCCTTGATCAACTTGTAGATCTCGTCTGCAGCGGAGGGATCGGTGAAAGCGGGGGGCTTGTCGTTGTAGGAAGGCATTGTCGAATGTAATGGAGTAGCTGAGTGCTGTGTTCTTCTGTTTGAGTTGATGGGGATTGGGATTCGACGACTCCGGTTTTATAGAATGAGGTGCTTCGTACGAGGAACTTCTGTGGAGCCGAAGTTTCAGTGCCTCAGTTTGAGATTTGAAGCCATGGATGTTCTTGACTCCCTTGCCGGATGAAGGATGGCTGGAATTTTGGCCTGTTTGGGATATTTGAAACGGTAATCTCTCTATGGATAACGATAGTACTTGAAGTTTCGTCTCTTTGGGGCCTGCGATTTGACGTAAAATATTCAACAGAATGATGGCGCACAAGCGCGCTCACTGGCAGCCGAAATCTACAAATTGCGATTTTTTTTGGGATTACATCTCGCTTGCACGCTGTAGAATGCGTTCGAGCGAGACGTAGACGCCGACACGTCGTAGATTTTTTATCATTTCGAAACCTTTCAGTTTGGCGTTAGTTCAAAGTAGCGGTACCTAGATTAAATGGCTGACATCTTGATCAATATGGGTCGGCGTATACCATATTTGGTCTATGGGCCTTGTATCTGACTGATCGCTCAGAATTCTTTGACATTACCAATTTTGTTGACCATTTCGCGGTCAAAGCGCATCATTATCCATGACAGAAACGAGGTTTCCCGTCAAATCTTACCTTGAGCTTTGAACAGGAGGTGTTCCCGTTGGAGGAGTATCGAAATTTAAAGACGATTATTCTGGACTTCAATCCACCTTCAAGAAAAATTGCAAGTTGGTGTCCTATGACAGCGCTCTGCATTTTTGATGAAAAAATTATCTGTACGCTGTCAAATGGGTGGAGCACCATGTTTCAATCGTTCTCGTGGCTAACAACATCGATCCTCTCAAATTTATTGGCTGATCAGTATATAACGGTCGTGGTTTGTTCTGGTAAACCAAGCCAATAACTTCGTCTCCACTTTACCCAACACAAATCCGGTTCCCAGTCTCAAATCAAAATGAGCGTTGCAACAGCTGCACCCGTCAATCCCTCGAAAGCCGAGATTACTAAAAAGCAACTCATAGAGGTCCATGCTACCGTCGCCAAGGAGCTCAAGTCCACCGATGTCCGCAATGGCATCCGCCAGGAGCTCCAGAATATGGGAAAGAGTGTAGTGGCGATGGAGACCGACTTCGCCAAGGTCCACGCCTATGTTAAAAACCTCGACGCTCTCGGTGTTGTCCTCGACAAGAATAACCAAGTGATCAAGTTCGCTCCAGACTGGAAATTACTGCACGATGTGAGTTCTTCGGTGACCTGGAATTGACTTAATTCTGACTTCTCTCATGTTAGGAATATACCTCTCTTATGAACAAATCCCAAGAGACCGCTACCATTCTTAATTCTAAAATCCAAGGTTGGTCGTTATTTATCGATATTTGAAGCATTCAACAGCTCTTCTGTGTAGATCTTTTGGAAGTATTTTTACCCTACGTAGAATCAAAGGCTACAACTGCGAAGAAAGAACTCAAGCTCAACTTATATATTGCTGTTCGTCTCCTCTTCTTTTAGTAGTTTTGCAATAGCCTAAACATATTTGCAGGACCTCGAAGAGTTTACCAAGAACGGAACCGCTGGGGCCAATCGATTCTTGAGACTCCGTGAAGATGTCGTCGCTTTCCAAAAGAGGTTGCATGATATCATTCCGAGTCAAATTGCAGATGTTAAGGAACAGCTCAAAAAGCTCGACATTGATATCAAGAAGCTCGAAGGAGAGCTCGCAGAGTTTGTGTTTTTTTTTTTCGTCAATGAGGTCTAAAATCGATGCTAACGTGCCATGATTATTCTTCAGATTGGCGAAGTTCGTAAGTTACATCATATTTTTTTTAATTTACATCTTGGAAAAACTAATTGGTTTGCACCAGCTCGGAGAATCTTGGTACAGTGCAGATGTCAGTGATGGCTTGGCCGGTGTGGTCAACTTAGCGCCGAAGTCTACTCTCCCAATTATCGTTCGTGCATCATTAAGATCTACAGAGATGTTCCTGACGATATACTCCGATAGGCCAAGGTCCTCTCCTTCTTCGGTAACACAACTATGGAAGAAACTATGGCTAAATCGGAGGAGAAATCAAGTAAGGCCGCGTTGCTTCCGACAATCCAAGTTCTGCCGCTCACGATAGTATCCTTTAGGGAAGGAAACCGAACTCAAAGGGCTAAAGAAGAAGCAAGGCGAATTGAATGCGCGAAGGGCCCATCTTGAAGCTGCTCTTACTGAGCTCAATGCTCTGGACGCAACCTTTGCCGATCTGATTGGTCGTTTGACAACCATGGAGAGCATTTGGAGGATGGTAAAGTGACCGTTTTACGCCATGTCTGTACTGAAAATTTTAATTAACGCGTGTAGTTGGTCAACGACGCGATAAAGCTCAAAGAAGGATTGGTAAATATTAACAAGTCAGCTGGACCAAAAGGCGCGGACGACGACGATGAGGACGAGGCTATGGTAAGTCTCATTGCTATCTTGATTCATCTGATATCTAATCTGTTTTCAGTTCCTTCAACTTCGCATGAAGAGTCTCAAGAGTGTATACTTCACTTTGCAAGATGCTTTGGACACCTATGCCCTGTCCGTCGCTCCAGCTTAATGGAAATATTCCGAGCGTCTACTTCATCCCCGAGCAATCATATGCTCCTTGGTTTGGGTTTAATATTTCTATGTACCAAGCCTTTTGAAATTGTAGCCTATTTTCTTTTTGTCCTATAAAAAATGAGTTGCATTGACTTCTTGACCTCACAACGTGGCGAAAAGAGAAATCCAACTGAAAGCAAAATTAATGGGGTCTACATTAACGCATTACAGCAGTCCTTTTTAGCGTAGGATATCATAACCCAGGAGAAAGAACAAAGAAATAACCCATCCGATCGTTGTCGGCAAAACTTTTAACCATCACAACACTACCTGCGATCGACCCTCGTACTGTCAAACTTATCGCCCAGCACCTCCCTGATATCCCCCTCATCCTCCTTCCACGAACGTCGGGGCAACACGTACCCCTCAGACATTTTTGCGTATGTCAGGCCCATCCCCGGGATCTTCGCCGCGGCAGTGACCTGCTTCAACTTTCCTGGATCGACGACTTTAAGCGAGGTGTCAATGACGTCGTTTCGAATATGGATGCACTTGACGCTGGCGACCACCAGCGTAGCGGTAATGATGCCGGTTTTAGGGTGTTTGATCTCCACGGTATCGTAAAGCTGAAAGAGGAGGGTGGATTAGATATATCGATCGTCGAATTAGAAATTGTCTAGGAAGACGTACTTCGCACTCCATGGAGAAAGCACTCTCTTTCACTCGCGCTGCTTTGACGTGGATCTGGAGGGGAGTTGGTTACTTTCAATAATCAAAGAAATTTCGAAGTGCTCACACTAGGCGCCTTCGTCAATCCGGTGATGGGCCATTCGTTGACCTCAAACGGGGCATCAATCGCAGCGATGTCGGCCTGGTAGACCCAGGGCTCGCTGATGATGTTAATAGTGAAGCCGGTCCCTGCTCGAACGTTGCGCAGCGTATCTTTGGCTTTACCGGAGCTGCTTGCGCAGGAGAAAGAGACGACGGGTGGGTTGGGGGTAACCTGAGAGGAAGAAGGTCAGGAAAAATCTAAAATTTAAGGTAAAACGAGTTACTTGGTTGAACCAGCTGAGACAAAGCGATTGTGAGTCACTGCGATTGACTAGATCACCAAATAAATCTTACCTGAAAGGTGCGAGATTTTCAATACCGTCTGCAGATATTGAAGACACGAATGCAATCGGGCGTGGCGCGATACCAGACACCATGTAATTAAACATTTGTCTACAGAGAAAGGGATCGATTCAACTTCACCCAAACGGAAAGAGAAGAAAACACTCGTACCGGGGATCTTCTGTGGCCCCATCAACAACGGTCCAACCAGCTTTCTCCCCTTCCGCCCAGGCGCGTCCTTCTGGGGTGGTGTCGACACCTTGTCCATATGTCCAATCAAGGTTTGGGCCTGCGGTGTATTTGAACCCTTGGGATGGCACGAATTCGGGAAGGTGTTGGCTAGACGACATCGTATTCTTTTTGAGTGCTTTTGATAGTGGATTGGAGGAGATGTGGTGGCAGTCGAGAAGGAATGAAGATTATGTTGATAGTCTGAGGGCGAGCGAATCGAATCCTTTATACTGAAAGCAAAACCTGGCAGAACGGCTGCAGCGTATGCGAAATGCTTCACCGGTAAGCTTTACCACTCTATTCGGGTGGGAGGTTAATTTTACCAGGCGTGAGTCAAGCGTTCTGAGTAAGCAATGGAAAACTGTCGTCCTCACCAACTGATCTCGAAAGTTACGTTTCGCAAAGCTGCAGAAAGGATGTTCATTTCCATCGATTTATTGGTCAATCCTGTTTTACTGAGCTTCTCTGCTGTCCACCAGATGTAGTAGAGTTCTGCGCTGTTACAGGCTGTGTGGTCAGCCTCTATTGACTTCAATGTCCAGGGAAACTCCACTTCACTTCTGCTTTCACCTCCAAAATTGCTGACTTGACTCGTTATTGTCATCAAGACAAGGGTCTAAAGATGTTCGGTGAGCGTTCGCCACTGACAGGGTTGGGGAAGCAAGGAAGGACGGGGTGACGATCAAGTCGCCCGCACTGATCGTGGCGATATGCAAAACTCTCATGATATTTTTGGCCACGGTTGAGAAGAGCCGGTGTCGGGTCCGCGCAAAGTAGATCGTACTGATTGGTCCAATACAAGTCTCATGGAACTTCCTTGGAGTTTAATGCGGCGCCGCTGCGGGGTACGCACGAGAATAAGTCTCGTATCGTAAGCGTCGAGGTGTTCGCGTTTTCATCAGCGAAATCAAGACATACCCAAAATATCCATGCTGGAAGGTTCGATCAAGCTCAAACCAATGCCATCGGAATCGCCTTCCAGCGGTTCCACGGAAATATCGTTATTCAACCATTCGAACTTCAATGATGACAAGCAATCGCAGTTGAGTGGATGAATGAGATGACGGAATGAGATATGACGGCGCGATAGGTGGGACACCACTACCAGAGCCTCTTTGGAGGATGCCAGCCCATTAGAAAGCCCCGACGCCGACCTGTATCAAACATATGTGCATCAGAAATAGAGTCACTGACTTTAGAAATAGAAACCCCTACTTACCTGGTTCCTTGACCTTGTCCTTGACAATTTGAATGAGAAGTGGAAATCCATTTCGTACAACTTGAACATGATCACGTGCTGATGTTGTCCGGCTCTTTGCGGACCTCTGAGGTGACCGTCAGATATCAAGGACTCGAGGTAAGCTACCTCACGTCGAGAAACCTTTCCTGACAACTTACTTACTATCCATTGAGTTTTGACTGTGGTAGAATCCCAGGTCTGAGCACGAAGTGCATCCAACTCGCTGCCCCCAACCGGTCCGCGATCCAAGGACTCGCACCCCTCACCCAAGCTACCGAAGCTCGAGCTACCTGTTTTATGTCCACTAATATACTAGCTGCGCATGCCAAAAGAGTCTCGTGAAATCTCAAAAAAAGGGCGGTAGTTTTTACGGAGGTGTTTGACACGCTCTAGAAATCTCAGATGTCCCGTTCTCAACGGCTAGCCAGCCATCTAAAATGCTGCCATTAGGTACTGGAACGACCCCGAGATGCATTTCTGCAACTTTGGTGGAGCGCTTCTTTGATGTGCGTATGTCTCCAACTATCATAGAGTACTCATTTGGCATGAGAAAAAGGACTTTATTCGAGGGTTTGGACATGCCCGAACATACAATTTCGATCCTGATCCTCGTCATCCCCAATGTAGAGGGAAATTCGTCCCATCAAGAGGGATCTACATCGTACGTTCCCTAATACCACGATCAGAACCTAAACAATATGGTTAGAAAAATTCAAGGATGCCGTCTTCTACTGTAAGTACACCCATCGTACCCCGTTTCTTTGGAAATGTCAGCTGCAAATAAGTTATACCCAGGTTAAACATCAAGCTAACTTCTTCGGAAAATCAGTTCGGAAGACACCTGCGGTGGTTTGTTACTTATGTAGCTGCCTGTCTTGGTAAACTTCTGACAAGATACTTACTCAGACAGCGCAGTTCACGGGACAGAAGGAAAGTAGACTTACCTCGTCTCTGAGTTTCCTAAACGAAAGCAGGCTACAAAGGTATAAAAGCGCGTCTGGATGTTCGGGAGTCCTCAGAGACTCAAACACAACAGAAGTCAAAGGCAAGCGAACCCATCCTCCCCTTTATCTATCAAAACTGAAATTTTACTCGTCAGTCATTGCACTACGCTTTCAGACGACGATTTAAATTCTGCCATGAAGACCGTCAAACTGTCAACTATCCTCGCCGTAGCCGCACACATTACCCTCTCTATGGGCTACGTCGCCACCATCTACACCGGCACCTCGTGCAATGCTGTCGAGCCACAGCTACCCTCATTCTCCATTATAGGGACCGGCCTCTCCGCGACTGCGACGCGCTGTATCGCCCCGGCAGTCCCACTGGAAGCTGGATCCTTCTCTCTCACCGGGTGTGCTTCTGGTGGGATTGTATCGGTCTTCAGCGATACCATATGCTCCAGGCTGTTGGCCACTTTTGGAACGAATGGGACCGCGTGCGCGCCAAATTTTGCTGTCGGCTCGTTGGCGATTGTGGGGTGCTAGATAGGTGAAGGGTTAACAGCTTGGAGAGAGCGTTGAGGGATGAGCGAGATCTGAAAGATTAATGTTGAAAGTGAACGTTTAGGTATTAGTACGAAGGAAAATAACGACGAAAATGGATAATAAAGATAGACGTACCTCGCTTTCCATGGGAAATGCACTCTCTCCAGGCTTTGACGTGGATCTGGAGGCACGCGGGTTACTGTTAATACAGGACAATCAAACAGTTTGTAAGAGAGCCTCATACTGGCGTTTTCGTCAGTCCTGTAACTGACCACTCGCCAACTTCAAACGGGCGTTGATAGAGGCAATATCCGCCTGATGAATCCGATCTTTGACGCAATGTTGCGGAGCCGAAGAGGCAGTTGAAATCTCCCACTACAAATATTTGCAGATGATGCAGACAGACTCGATCCGACCATTGTACGGCCTCGAATCAGAGGAGCACACGTTTTGGTAAAGTCAAAGAAGAGTTGTGCGTCCACCGACTAGGGCATGGTCAAAACGTCAAAAGCACAGTCGTAGTATCAGTGGAAAGCTTGGCATAACGTAGCACGAAGTTGTGGAAGATGTTCCAAGGCGATGGGGGGATAGACCCAAGTTGGGAAGACCTCAGCGATGCAGTTCTAATCCAGTGATCATGAAACTGGATGTCCTTATGGAAGACAGAGTAGACGTCATTACGACAGGACGTTGAATGACCGAAAGTACGAGTCTGGCTGTAAACCGCTATGGTCCACAATGATAATCTATAGAACGATAGCGTCCAGTTACGCCCTCAGGCTTTCGACACTGCGTACTACAGAGAATTAGAGGTATAGCAGACAGACTCGAACGATGTCAATAGAAGGTAACATTCGAGTTGCACGCAAATCCAAGAAGCCAAGACAATATTGTAAAGATGTCAGGTTCGATTTGAAAAAAGAAGGTATCGCTTGAATGTAAAGCCAAATGAGAAAAAGAGATGCTGAGGGAGGCATTCTGAACCAAGGGTCAGACTCCAGCAACAACATCTTCCTCGTCACAGCTTACAGCTCCGAGCAATGCCCAGCCGCGTCCTGGGACCAGAATTTGTCCAACTATGGCACTATGCACAGCGGGTGATAAAAAGTGGAGCTCGAAAGACTCTCGCCGCGATTTTGATGCAGGATGGTGGGCGAAGGGAGTTGGAATCTTCAGAAGGGTCCCCGTTTTTCTTCAAGGAAAAAGGCGGATTCGGAGTTGGAAACGGCTGATCCGATGGGTGCACGTGTGCCGTTTATGCCGTTGAGCCAGGAATGCCTACATCGTGTAATCCAAATATGTTAGGTACAGTATCTAGGCCAAGCAGAAATTACCGCCAAAATGTGGTGAAATAAATCCGTTTCAGAAGTAGTTCTAACGACTAAATATAATGTACTATCAAAATCGCTCGCTACAGCTTCAAATATTGCGCAACAGGCGAATTCTGCAATTCTGGCTCTGTAAACAAGCCTCGGAGGATCTCCTTCGCGGATGGATTTTGTTTAACAAAATATTCCAAACTCTCTGAAGGTTCGCAGTGCTCTAGAAGAAACGGAAGAAAACCTGTCTTTAATTCTTGTTTATAACGATGCGGCCAATCGTCTCCTTTTGCACTTGAAATGCAGTTCCGTGGAACAGAGCACTGACATATTGGATGACAGCACAAATATCGCAAGAACGCCAGAGTGGAGAGTGCGTATTTCTGCCCATTAAGGGTATATTTTTCTGCAATGTTTTTATCTCCCACAACTTCCCAGAGACGTTGCAAATAGGCAAACAAGCACTCATCGAGGTACGTCCTGTTACGGACACCAGGGCGATATGCCAGGGTTTCTACGAGCATTAGACCTCGCTTATCCACTCTTTTTGCGTCTTCAGTGATCACTCCGGCCATACCCTCTATGGCGTAAGCGACTGTGGAAGTCCACCTCAAATCCTTTTCAGCCACAAAACGCAGCACAGTTAATAGGAAGGTAAGACTTTCATCCGCATAGTAGGTGTCGAGCAACCTGAGAACGTGCACCTGGAGCATGTTCCATAATAAATTATGGACCTCGCTATTCTGGAATGAGATGAATGATTTTCCCCAAGCATTGCGACAAAGAAAATCCGCGTACCTTTTTCGCAAGGTCGAAGTAGCTTACGATAAATTTGATTATATCAATTGGCATACGCCGTTTTTCCTGGAATATATCTGCCAGTGGATATTCGTTGATAATAGCCATTTGATCCTCGACGGTAGCGAAAGCTAGGTAATGCACCAAACAATTAAAGGAGTAGTTAAAAAGTGGGTGATCTAGTTCGTATCAGGATGCTATTCCGTCAAAATTTAGAAATAGAGGGCGCACCAGGCAATTTAATAATTTCAACACATCTACGTGCGAATTTCGCGTGTCTCTGTGGAGCATCGATATACAGTTCCTTGGATCTTGAAGCATCGCGGAGAAAGTCGTCGAAGGAAGCATGCGTTATACTCACCCACCGCAAACCCGGGTGCCAGAAATCCTCCTCTCGAATCAACGATAAAACCGAAGAAAGTTCGCCCAAAATCAGTTCTGGCTCCCCGGGCTCAAGTTCTAAGAAATTCTCGAGTGGCCGTACTTTTAATAAGTTTGATATCCGATCCCCAAATAACGCGGCACAGAGTACGTCCAGTGCGAGTTGCGGGTCCTCCAGGGTTGTGAATATGTCTCTGTATAGCTGATCGATAGTCGTGAACGGCGCAGGATTTTTGCTAAGTATAAGTTCCAGTTGACGAGGAGGCCGCCGCCGTATATTTTCCACGTATTTAACGACCGTCGAAGCATATATAAACTGCCCACTCGAATTCTTCACAAGGGCTTCGAAAATCTCCGAACTAGGCCAGTCTGCGGGGATGTAAGCGCGTGAGGGGTGGGTCCTTTTTATCTCTGCAAATTTATCGGTGAAAAATACTCTTATATCGTCGTAGCACTGAAGAAGCGCATCACGCAGGTTTAAGCGCGTGAGGCCTTTGTTGTTGAAGTAAGTTTCGAAAGCGATGATCAGCTGCTGTTCTTTGCGGCTGCCAATGAGGAACTTCAAGGGCAAGCTTGGATAATTTTCGACGGTCTCAGAGACTAAGCGGACGATATTGGTTTGAACCTCATGGTTTTTGCACTCGTCGAGACCGTCGAGAATAATTAGACGGGGAGCTAGTGGATTGTCGAAATACCCTGTCTCGAGAAGCGCCAGGAGCGGTTGAATTAAAAGCTCTTTCAACTGTACGTCAAGCGAGCGGGAAAAGACAAGGGGGTCTCGGTCCACAGCAGCCACTATCGCCTCGCGCAGTTCAGGGATATTCAAAGCAGCTTGATAAGCGATCGTAGGGATAAGTTTGCCTCCGCCATTCCTCGTGTCGTCAAATTTGGAGAAGAAAAAACACGCCAACAAGCGCCTCTCCGCAACTACCTTCTCGGCGAAAGTCTGGGCAATTGCGGACTTACCAACGCCCGCCCTGGCGTACATCCACAGAACCGGTCCAGGTGTGAGCAACTTTCCAGTTCCGCTGAGCCAGTCTGCGATTTTTTCTAGGATCAATGTTCGGGTGTTTTTGTGGCATCTTGGAGGGGTATGTCGTTCTCCGGAGTCGTGGAATGCGCTGCGTGCGACCGCCTCCCCGAGTCTATCGAATCCGGAAACTTGAAAGTCGTCAATGAAGTTCGATACGTAAGAGAGATAAAATAGCGCACTTTGTGTGACGGTGGTCGCGCTCGTGAACGTTCCTCCAGTAATGAGCAAGTTGCTCCCTGAAAATATGGCCATTGGTCTGAGAGGAAAGAAAGAAGGGCTTCGAGAATAGCTGTGGTCCGGCTAGCACTAGTATTCCTTATATTAATGACGTGACTGGGTAGTGGTTTCATGATTGATAGTCGCTCTACGTTGTATTCGGGTTGGAACCTGTCAAACTTCTGCAAGTAAAATGAGTTCTCACAAAATGCCGTGACAGCTCAGCTTGTCAACCTGCAGGACAAGTTACTAGCTGCTTTATGTAGCATAAAAGCGATAGCTGTGTTTCTTCAAAGTTCAGGGATCTTACGTTACATTTAATGCACATGGGTGTCAACCTGAGTCGTACTGATGTACGACAGTCAGACGAATACGGTCAACCTTGTTTTGGATGCAGAGATGCTGAGATTCATTACGGAGCCAAAGCGTCATCTCTGCCACCGAGTTGTCGTCTGCTAAGTATATAATTAAATTCTTGTTGTCCCGCATAGAGACTGGAATATAAGAGCGTCGCAAAGTCAGCGAATTTGTTCCCGAGGCCTTGTACCGAAAACTTACTGGAAATGATGTCGTCTGAATAAGGCTACTTGTTGTCCTGATTTAGCGCCGAAGCTGGTTCATAAGTTCGAACTGAAGCGTGTTCCACGCTGCATTGCCTCCTCATATATCATACATGGCTTCGTCGTTCGTTCAACCCGTGCATTTAATTAATAAGATGGAAACATGAACCCTTGCACAACTCCTGCTTGTTCTGATTCCGAAGCCAGTCGCCATCAATCCTTGACCCATACTGAAGTTTTCTGGTGGCTTGGAAACCTCATACACGAAGCACGACGCAGAGCAGAGGACGCGTGTCTGTCTCAGCATAGCCCATGCGCTGCTACAGGTTTAAGCTTGACGAACGTCGCGATATCGATATAGGTATATTGCTAAAAATACAAAACCACAACCTCTTCCATCTCCGAAACACCCGCATCACCATCATCGTCTTCGAGTTCTTCTACCCCAGCCTACCCAGCCTCGTCGCCACCCTTCCTCGTCGCCCGCGATGCCTAAGCACCCTCCTCATGCTTTGATGATGACCACACGAGGTCGCTCTGTCGCTGTCGTCTTGTTCTCCGGTCCTGCCTCACGACCCAACTAATGGGTCTAGAAACTGGGCCTTCGAACATCAGCATGCGCGCTATCTTTCTCGTGCGGGACTTCTAGGCGGGATCGGAGGCGGAGACGAAGGCAGCTGCTGAACTGGAGGCACGCGGGGCATCACGCTCACCAGCGTCCCCGAGCTACGCATCGCAGGCTGCGCCTGCCCCACTTTGCCCTTCGAATACGTCGACACCGGGCTGCTAGTCGAGGCGTGAGTCAAGGTAGAGGAGGACGACGACGCGGCGGTGGCGCGCTTGATGGATGGACGGGGGCCTTTGGGCGAGGGCACGATGTGTCCTGTGCCGAGAGTCAGTGTGAGTGGGGATGGGGACGGACGGGGAAGGGAGGTGGAGGCAGAGAAAGAGGTGGGGAGGCCTTGTTCGAGGTCGAAATCAAGGTGGTTGCTTGCGGAGTGCTTCTGCACGTCCCCGGTGTACGCTGTCGCGTCGCTGGTGCTGGCCGTAACAGAAGTGAACCTCGTAGCCGTCGAGAACCTATCCTCCCTCCGATCTCTCTCCCTCTCCCTCATCGACTCCGAAGGCAGGGGCTCCGGCAGCGTCAGCGGCAGAGATGGTGGTGGTGGGGGAAGCGGGCCAGCGGAGGCAGAGCTCACGCCTGCGCGAGACGGGATCGTGAGGCGCGGTTGGACCATCATGTCTCGGTGGAAGGTGAGCCTGCGCTGGGCGGCTGCGGCTTTGCGGTGGCGGGTGTAGAACACGAAGAGGAGGGCGAGGAGGGCGAGGAGGAGGAGGGTGCCGATGATGCCGCCGACTATGGCGGGGATGTTGGTGCGCCGTGCGAGGAGGGCGACGGGCTGGGAGCTGGTGAGGAGGAGGAGGAGGGAAAGAGAGGGTAAGGGAGACGTAGAGAGATGGGTTGAAAGGGATGACGTACCTAGTGGCAGCATTTGGCAGAGAGTTTGACGTACTATTAGTATTGGTCATAAGATATCAGAGTCTAGCAATTGAAAAGGGAAGAACAAAGTACAAGGGATTCCTACTTACGGGGGTGACGTCTGCGCTGGGGTGCCAGCTGATATGGTATTCGAGGCAGAATCTGATGGTCTAGAAAAGCTGTTCAGCACTTTCTCCGGGACTAAGTTAGTCTGAGGAGGTGCTCACGGTGTTGCGGTGGGCGGTGAAGCCGGTGCTGATGAAGCTGCGGTCGAACCAGGGGACGAAGCGGGGTCCAGCCCAACAGCGGTTACTCGATTGCTCGTCCCAATCACGTTGTTTTGAGGACTTTTCGGAGATGGGACGATACTGAGCTTGTGTTTCTGATATTCTGATGAGGCGAACAACTCACCCTGTAACTGCCTTAAGAACGTATTGCCTAGATGTGAAATTTAAATATCAGAAATAATGTTTAGAAAACGTCGAACGAGAATAGACCCACCCCTCAGCAAGAAATGTAAGAAAGGTTTTTCCGTGTTTATCATCGTCACTCATCTCGAGCCCTGCCCGTGCTAAGCCAACGTCCACATCTCCCTGAACGAAACGTAGGTCAAAGTTGAAGGAGTCCGGGTCTGTGTCTTCTCTGATCCAATGGGTGAGTGTGGGGGTACCGACCGGCGTTTCTGGCTGTACTTGGAGCTTGAGTGATGCGACTACAGCGATATGTGTAAGGACCAAGAGCTTCAGAAACCTGAAAACAAAAAATAACGCAAGAAATCAGCGCCCTGCGATGATAGAGCAGGCAACAGCTCACAGGAAGAAGCGCTTCATTGCTCCAGCGCCAGGCGGGAAGACAACGGGAAGCGAAAGTGTGCCCAGCAGCAAAGAGACGGGGTTGACGTCGACCAACAAGCGCACCAGGCGTCGAAGGTATTTCTGCGAGCGTCAAAACCAGCCAGCGTCCAGCGTTGGTTGGTGGTCGTGGTGGTGAGAGTTCGATGTTTCCCGTTCCGTCGGATCGGAAAACCTGGGTATGGTGGTGTGTGTGTGCAGTGTGATGGTCGTCACCTGATGACAAAGTTTGAGGGCATAGCCAAGTAGTAGTCCTGGATCAGTGGCGGATGTCCATGTCACTGCCTTCGAAGTTTCGAGCAAGATGGTCTGACGTGCTCTGGACGGTGGTAGACGGCGAACGTTGAGGGGGACAGGTTCTCATTTTAGGGAGGAATGATCGACGGAATGTTTTCATGGAGGGTTATTTTGCGGAGATAACATAGCAACATAGCAACATTGACACCTGCAGATGGGAACGTTGCTAGAGACGTGTTTGGCAGTGGCCAGTGGATGAAATACACTGCTGGGGTGGGACTATTTTGACGGGGGGTCAAAATTTTGGGCAGATAGTTTGAATTTTGATTTTGATGTTGCCATATGCAAAAAAGAGTCAATATTTTCAATTTTCCGAGGGGCAAAATCCAACCAAAAGTTCCGCTTTCGATGGTGTTTTGCCACGGTCATGATTCATCCTTCTGCCGTCGGCAAAATACATATTACATTTTCAATTTCCAAGGAAAATATTCTCTAAAGGGTTATTTTGCCACTGGCAAAACCTGATTTTCGGTAAAAGGGAGGCCAATTCAAACCTTGACTAATGGATCACAGAGGTGATTTTTTGTAGGTAATGGAAACTCGACGTCGGCTGAGCCAGGCGTGAGCTCCAAAACGTGTATTTCGAGAGTAAGGTAGTCCTATATGCCTATTTTTTTTTTTTTTTTTTTTTTTTGACGATGATAAAAAGAAGTGGATGAAGATGAGGGACGATGTGAGGAGTACGAGAGAAATACTAATACAACCCGTGATGGGTACAAGAGAAATGCAAGTTGTTAAAAACTGGGAAGGGTAGGATCATGTCTTCTTGCAAATAGCATGGCTTGAATGAGGACTGGATTTTTGCGAACGTAGATTCGAAACGATTCTGATGTCCAGCGACCGATGGCCTGAATTAAGGATGGCGGTGAACCTAATTCGGCAAGGATGGTCGCTCCGCCGGCACATAATGATTGGCCTGCGATGTCATTTTCGAAGAATGAATGAAGACGGTTGATGACGAAGGATCTTGTTGGAACACTGCCATCTTTGCGGAGCCACAACGGGGAGCTGAATGGAAATAGCTTATTACGAGTCCTATTTATAGGGCTCGTTCTTTTAAGAGCAAGTCTCACCAGCATTCACCAGAGGCAAACCTCAAGGCGTTTGAAATAAAACGCCGTTGAGTCGTTTGGACGGCGTTTGGAAGTCGTTTGAAAATAGAGGTCACGAGGACCTGTTATCTTATCGGAGTTGCAGGTCACCTCGGTGCATGGCGATACAGCATCCGATCCAAATTTTTTTTGTTCAATGCATGTTTTTGAATGTATACTGAGCCGAGTCGTGATTTACGATGCCCCAGCGCAACTTCCTATGCTTTTACGGTTAAAATACATTTTTATTGAGCAAAAATCGAAGGAAGGTTTATAAGGGAAATAAATGACAGCGCCTGATACTCGCTAATTTAGTTCCCCTCCAAGATGAAAGCCCTCTAAAGGCTTTTGTAGATTGAGGAACTCTGTAAAATATGATAATTTGGACCTCCAATAATTTTTTGGCTTTCATTGTAACGCCTTTCGAGGTGTTCTAGCTGACGACAAGGATCACACAAGCGCTCGGGCCGCGGTTCCAATCAATCGCATCGTGTTCCGAAAGCGCCGTATGTCGCAAGTCAATTACAGGAAAAAAAATAGAATAAATTATGTTTCATCCTTCGTACCGTTGAAAAAGGGGCTCGGCGACTTAGGGTCCATTGACGACACCGTGACAGACACCGAGACAATTATTCTGTCTCCCGAAGCCAAGGACACCGCAAGCAGACTCGGATTCGCAGTCGGTTTGTGCAGAAGGTTAGAACATACTACGTCATGATTACTACGTTATCAATTTCAAGTCTCATCCACTTCCCTTCATTTCACTCCAACGTAGGTAGACTTACTGTTTTTTTGCCTCAATCCCCTCACCATTCTGCTCAGCACTGTTGTTCTGCTGTACATAGCTTCATTCTAAATACTCACAGTTGTCTATGGACTAGTGATTGAAAGTTCGGTCCGGTTCGGTCTTTGACCCCTCTGGGGCCTGGACCGAGACCGAGACCGGTTTACATCGGTCCTAGGACTGCCAAAGACTGCAGAAGACCGCAAAAGACCGAAGACTGCGGTCTTTCGCAGTCCTGGACCGGTCTTTGACCAAATAATGTATAATCAATTTAAGACTGGTATTTTCATTAAAAACACGAAATATTTTAAGATTTTGAATCGGTAAACTTATTAACATACATCTTAGCTTTCAAACAAGCCCGAGAACGTTAATTTACGTTGAGAATTGATGTACTTACAAAAATATTCCGGTATATCTACTCTTTTTTCGAAATATTTTATAGTTTGGCTGGTATGTTAGTCAAATTTGTACCAATAAATACGTTCTTGGGTGCGTTTTAAAGGGTATTGACAGGGCTACAAAGGACCGGTCCTAACCGATGAAGACCGGTTCACCAAGACCGGTCTTTTGCGGTCTTACAATCTCAAAAATCGAAAGACCGGACCGCACGGTTCGGTCTTTTTCGGTCCTGGTCCGGTCCTGGTTCGGTCTTTTTGCAGTCCTAGGACTGAACTTCCAAACACTACTATGGACTGACTCTGTGTCGTGTATTGAACCCAATGTATTCTCTTGATATCGTTAAGTTATTCTTTGTTCGATCTTTACCTATTGACAGTCAATAGATAAGATGACATTCATCCGGGATTAGATTAGATAAAGAGGCCACGTGGCCTCCATTTTTCCAAACACCGTTCAAACGACCCAACGGCGTTTTATTTCAAACGCCTTGAGGTTTGCCTAGGACCCTGGGCAATGGTAGGATCGGCCTGATACCAATCCGGACAAAAATTTTGAAAATTTTGCAAACGGCCGGTGGCAAATCCGGACAAAATTGACCCAAATTTCGAAAAGGCTGTAGTCACCCATCCGGACAGAAATTTAGTATTAGTATGTAGTCAGACACCCTATCCGGACGTAAGTCCAACATGGTGTAGCGGCTATGGACACAGTCTGGATTGGTGGTCTGGGTACTTACAAGGTAGCGAGTTCGAGTCTTGAAAAAGACATATTCTTTTGCTACTTTTCATGTGCTTTTATATGTTTGGACTTGTATGTTATGTTCCTCTTTTTTTTGCCCGTCAAGTGAGAAACCACTGAGTCATCCTCGTCGTCGCTGCTTCAAGGCTACTTACTCGGGCTCAGGCTCTCAGGCTTGTCAAACTTTGTTCTCCATTAAGCAGGTCGTGCTCTTATTATGGGTACACCTGCGTCGCCTATCAACCTCGATGATGACACTCCTTTCATCGAAGGTGAATGGATTGGGCAAAAGAAGGAATACTCAAATGTTCCTGCCTTTGTCCGATGGAGGATGCAAAAGGATTTGGAAATACCCCTTACTGCGACAAAGTATGCAAATTTTCCAGCACCTGAACTCACGGTCAACGAATTCCTTGCCTTTGACCTCCCTCGAATCTCGTCAGAAATCATCTCCAACAAGGTCAGGAGGTGGTTTAGTGAAAACTCTCCAAATGTTTTGAATGCACAAACTTTAATTCACCGGTCTGTGCCATCATCTGCCTTCCTTAATCGCCTTGAGGAAGCAGCTGGTCAAGCCTGGCTAGATGGTGCAAAGTCTATTGTTGATTGGAGGTTTAACGACGGAGAAGATCGACTTCCTTTATGGATTATTACATTTTGGAAGGAAGTCAAAAGACTTAACGAGATACAGTCAGCATGGAGGCAAAGTTCAAAGTGGTTGTTGCTTGCAGAAACTCGGAAGCGACGAGATGGAAAACCATGTATACCGCCGAACCTGATTCAAGAGGCACAAAAATCACTCCAGTCACTCCAGTGGAACGGGACGATGACTTACTGCAGAAGGACAACCTCAACATCACAGCTTTCACGTTTTTTGGGAACATTCTGGTTATCCGACGACCATATCAACATGATGGTTGAAGAAATGCTTCTCGACCTGCAGACAGAAAGGCCAGAAGACTCGCAAAACATACAGGTGGCATCACTATCCTTTGCCCGTGAATTGCGAGCTGTCGAAGAAAAGTTAGCACTTCCTAATCTCGACCGAAAAAAGACTCTACTTCACAAATACGAGTTGCGTGTAAAACAGGATGGGCTTCAGAAATTGTATTTCCCCGTTCATGTCACCGAAAATCACTGGATCGTTGGAATGGTCAATTTCAAGAAAAAATCTATTGCGTTTGGTGAGAGCCAGCCCCATCTACTCCATAACAATAATTCAAGGTGAACTAACCATGGCGCTGTTCCCTAGCTGATTCTCTCTATGATCTGAACAAAAGTTCAGGTGCTCCGACCAAGTTTATCACGTCGCTGCAAACATGGCTTAAACATGCATTCGGCAAACGATTCAAGAGTTTTGGAAATTCTCTCGACCACGTTGTTCAGGATGATACCTACTCTTGTGGCATTATTACCGCAAATACCATTGAACATGCCGTTCTCGACCGCCCGCTATGTCACAGTACAAGTGCTACGGAGGAAAGGATAAAATGGTTTATTCGTTTTGCTTTGCTATATCAATCTAAATCAGCAACGGAGACCCCAGGCGAGGATGTGGACATGCTTTCACAAGATATGCAGAAGACCAGCCATCAGGCTCAAAAAACTCCAACCATCGCCAATTTGCTCAATCCGATCGACGCTGATGGGAATTCCGAACATTCTGTAATGAATGATTATGACTCAGACAGTAGTTCCGAAAGGGATGTCGTACCAGATGTTCCAAACACAAGTCAGGATTCGTATATCCCCAAACCAGGAGGCAACGGCCTCAAACGTGAAAGGCTGGAGTCGGTGGTTGGATCTGACGAAGATTCTAGTGATGGATATGAGTCGAGTGCGATATCAATCTCCTCCAATGAGGAAAAGCGAAAGAAGAAATACGTTAATGCTGGAGAAGGCACAAGCCGATCAGCAATAGCATCTCGGATAAGGCGAGAAAAGTTTCGAAACGGTGCGCTAAAGATTGAGGAGTGGAGATATGAGGCCTGGAAGCAAAAGGTTTTGAAGGACGACCCGAAGGCCACATTTCACCATCAGGACAAGTTTCGTCCACGCCATTCATCCTGTGGAAAGTATGTGAGGATGAAAGACCCATGCGACATTGGACGGTGGAATGTTCACATCCAGAGTTGCAAGGAAGGAAAGTCAAAGAAGCACGCTGGAGGAACACCGACCCTATTTCAAATGGGATGGGCAAAGATTACAAAGAAACAAAAAGTCAGCTACAAAAGCGAAAGCGACGACTCCGAAAATGAAAGCGAACCTGAACTCGATGAAGTTCCATGTCCCGGAATCACTGTTGCTGACAACCCTCGAGTTTTACAATACCTCAAGCGTACCAGTGCAGCTGGTGGAGGCGGAAGGTCATTACCTGATATCGCAAAAGCACTCTTCAGTAGACTATTCAGCAAACTGGTAAAGGATAAAAACAGGAATGCCGTTGTTGACAAGCAGATGCAGGAGTGGAAGTGGAAGAATGATCATGTGAACCAACGTGTTCACGCGGCTTCTTGTCAACAGAAAGTCATCGACAGGTCACTCAAACCTCCACAGCATTGTCCGGAATGCAATATCATCCTCCGAAGCAAAGCATTCAGAAACGCAATTCGCAAACCTATTCCAAGCGACAAGAACAGCAAATTTGTTAACCATCGCTTCCGGAATCCTCTGCTTGGCAGTATTTTTGCACGCACTATTGGAGTTCGAGAAATTGTTGAAGATGAGGTGCGCCTTTCTAATTTTGTTCAGAAATATCAGCTGACTTTGTCATTAGAATGCTACATCCAGTCCTTTTGTTCGTTATGCCCAGGGTGCATTGAGTGGAAAATACAACAATGAAGTATTCAACGGCCTTGTTCAGGCCATGGTCACAAAGCATGAGCGAGAAGAGCGCGGAGTGGGTCTCCAGAATTTTCCATACGCTCCTGCATGGGAGGAGATGTCTCATCTCCTCCGAATCCATAGCCCTCGTGCCTATCGTGCTCTGAAAGAGTACTTTCCAATGCCCAATGAACGGACTATCCGGTATGGAATCATTGTTATTCCTCATACGCCCTTACTAGTATCTAATATGCTTGATGTAGAAAAAAGGAAGCACGAGAACCTCGTTTCCCGATGGACATTTGTCTTCGAACATTTGAGTTAGTTGAAGATCACCTCAAAGGTCTTGACTACGAAGGTCCACTTGGCCTGAGCTGCGACGATACAAAACTTTTTGCTACATTTCGCCTTTATTGGGACTCAAAGGAGAAGGCACATTTTTTGGTTGGTGGCGTGGATGGGCCAATAAGAGTTGCAGATACGGAGAACATCAAGCAGGTCATTCAAGACGTCAAAACTGAGAAGGCAACAAAAGTACGCCTGCTCATTTTTCTTTTTTAAACTTGTTGAGCTAACCTGTTCAATACCAGGTCCGTGTTTGGTGTCTGACAATCCCGGCACCTAAAGTCAGCCCCATCATTGTAGCCGCTCTACCCATACGAAATTCTATGGATGCTCAAGCACTGTGTGGTCTCCTCCAAAGAGTTGTTGATGGACTCATTGATCGTGGACTCACCATTGTTTCGTATGCCTGCGATGGAACTGAAGTGGAGCGCGCTGTCGAAAAGTTATTCCTCAATCTCTGCACCCAGCTTCACTTCACTATTAAAAATCCACGGCCAGGCGGCAAGGACACCGTCATTACATATGGGATTTATCGTGGTCAAGCAATTTGCATGGTCCAGGACTCAAAACATGCTTGCAAGACCCTGCGGAACAACCTCTTTTCGGGTGCTCGACTTTTGGTTCTCGGAAACTACCCAGCCATGTATTCGCATATCCTACATGTTGCACAAGGGAATGGCACCCCGCTTTATAGTCGCGATGTCACAAAAATTGATCGTCAGGATGACAATGCCGCCGTTCGCCTCTTTTCAGCAGATGTGCTTAAATATCTTGCAGACAACCACCCTGACTATGTTGGCGAAATTGTTTACCTCTTCGTTTTCGGAGAACTCATCGACGCATATCAAAATCGGAACATGCAACACCTTGAACGTATCAAGTTAGTTCTGCGTGCCCGGTACTTTTTAGATTCATGGGAGGCATTTCTCACTGCTGGTGGATATCGAAAGGATCGGTATTTTATCTCTCGTGAAGCTGCCGACATTTTGCACTTTATCATTGATGGACTCATCGCCCTTGTCATCATCCATCGAGATCACATACCTGGACGAGTCCCGCTTTTACTTTATTTGCATTCGAGCGAGGCTTGTGAACATGCTTTTGGAGAAGCCCGACATGTCGTGAAGGACTTCACATTTTTGGACTTCATTTACATGATACCCAAACTTCGTGTTAAGCTGCACGAGGCAGTTCTGCGAGGAAAGTCATCTGATCCCAAGGCCCGTGCATCTGGATATTCTCATACCTACTTTGACCATGAAGGCCTTGACCTTGTTGCCTTATCCACATATCCATCCAACGCCGAAATTGAATTGGCTAGTCAAAGTGCAGCCGAAGAAGCAAACAGCTTAGTTGCACTTTTGGGGCTCAACATCGACACTCTTCACAACCAAAGCCTTCAAAGACCTGGCACCTGGCTACCAAGCATCGGATCGTGGCTTGACAGCCCGCATGCAACCCCCAATTCCGATGAATCTGATCACGACTCCGATGTTTCCGATGACGACGACGAAGAATCTGAAGCTCAGCAATTGCAAAATTTGCTAGACCAAGAAGAGTTGAGTCCAATCAGACGTTCCCACCGCATTGATGAACGTTGTTTGAACCTCACTTCCGCTGCTCTCGCTTTGGCTGCTGAAGAAGCTGCAATCGTGTTTGTTTCTTTTCTTGATGATTCTTCCCATTAGAAACTTACAAGTGTCATTTTCAGACAACAATTCTCAGTAATAGACGATGACACACTGGATGAAATTGTCTCGGATGAATATACTCGCATACAAGAGCTTTCACGGTTACAAAGGCTCCCCATACCTGCAGTCCAACTTGCAGATGAACCTAGTCGACCCCTGGGCCACAGTGGCATGCAGTACAGCGACCTCGACTTCGATATGCTTGTCGACATGAGGCGCCAGCATCAAACCAAGCAGGCAGCAACAGGTGTGCGGACGAAGAAACTCAAAGAGCAGTCAGATCAGGAAACAACTATGCGCAGAAAAATCATACGTGAATTCCACGAAACACTGAAGGAGGCCCAAGACGACATCGCCATTGGAACAGGTGCCGACAGGAAAGTTCGTTGGACCGATAACTCGAAGCGTGTCCCAGCGCCCGGGGGGCGTGAGGGAATTGTTGATGGTGTGGCAGCACCACAGCTTTCGAGCGGAAATGCTGCTAATGCTGCATTGGCAGCAGCATCTGTGGCCAAAAAAGTGAGTTACATGACCTATCTGACCTACGAGACCAACTCCTTATAACACCCCCCTTTTAACAGACTGCTGAACGTCGAAAACGAGTATTTATGAAAGCAGGTGTACGCACGCCAATCTTCGATGAACTAAAAGATGCTCGAGTGACATTGTTACGGCCACTTCAAGTCGGCGACTACGGGATCATATTGAACCCAAGTGGCAGCGTTATGGTCGGACAAGGTGAGTTTCAACCATTACTAGAATGCGGTACTGTACCATTTCATTCAATTCGGCAGGGTCTGTGACGCGTGACGGCCCTGCCGAAATTTTGGTTTCGTCAGGCTCGGAGACCGCCCGTGACATGCCCAAATTTTCGGCAGTCTGGCGCCGCAGGCCGCAAAATTTTACCATGTTGAGGGTGGAACCCCGAAACGGTTTCGGCACCTCGCAAAAATCTTCGTGACGATCGTGACATTTCGGCGATTTTGAAGGGCCCGTGACGCGTGACTGCCGAATTGAATGAAATAGTACAGTATGTGTACTCAAAGATGGTGACCTATAGTCATCACCCTATACTCCAAGTCTGGCGGAAAAAATGGCAAGCATAACTGGATCAACGAATCGTCGACCATCTCCGCAATATCCTACGTGGCAGTTCAAGTCTTTGAACATATGTTTGGTCAACAATTCCGCTCTGTACCAGCTGCCACTGCGATCTTTCAAACTCGTCAATTTTTACAACTTTCATCAATCAACTTTTTGACTCTCCTAGACTGCAGGGAATTGTTGCAGGAACAAGGCGCTACTCTCAAGCTTTCACCTGCCGACTTAGACCGATATCGTACACTTAAAGCGGCTGAAAAGCAACTGCAGGCGGCTGTGAAGCTTTCTCGAAAACGAGGGGGAAATTCTGACAGTGAAGATTAGGTAGAGTATTGGGTACAAATCACGGTCAATTTCTGTATTGTAGTTGAATACCTTGAAGTACACGAAGTAGTAAAGCGCCTCAGGAGCCCCCAGGTTGCCTACACCGATTTCTGAGCCCAGGAAAGGCCAGATCCCATCGATCCGGACAAAAATCAGCGAAAAATAGGCTAGCTACGGAGGTCCGGACAAATTCTGAAAATTTTTTGCGAGGCCGGGTGCAATCCGGACAAAATGGCCAGTTGGCTGTCCGGACAAAAACCCTCTTCCAAGGATCAGACCTCGCCTACCATTGCCCAGGGTCCTGTTTGCCTCTGGTGATTTTGTCACGCTATACGAGCCGGCAAACCCCGTAATCTAGTTCTTCTATTAATGATGCCATCGAAAGTCCGCCTTTAACATTTTATCACTCTTTCCGTATTTTTTCTGCACAGAATGACATCCTTTATACATATTATTGATCCTCTTCTTATGGCGAACACAACCATGTAATTTTTCTCCTCGAATTGTCTTGCAATAAGGTGGATGCCCCATTGTGTCTACGGATGTGCTTTGTTGAATGCGATCACGTGATGAATAACTTTCACTGCTTTGCCTCGTTTTTGACCGCCGTAACTTGTATGTCCCTTGACTTACCGTCTCCGACTTGGAATTGCAAACCTCAACCTTCCTACAGCGGTTGGATATCGAATACACTCAGCGGGATCCGTTTCCATTTGTCGGTGCGATATCGACTTGAGCGGTGCACCCATGTTGCCAACGACAGTGGCATCGAAACTCGTGGCTTGGACGTCCATGCTGATCCCGCCGTTTACCATCTCACCTGCCCACTCTTTGCATTCCAATTCGCCATGCCGCCAGCCAGCTTTTATATATCTATGTTCTGTGAAGGTCGGTCCGAAACCCAAGAACATATTGAAACTAGCCAACTTACTGTAAAACAAACAGTCAACGCACCCCGTCATTGACACTACGCCTCTCGCTCGCAACACTGACTGCCGTTTGGTGCTCTGGGTGCCCCTGTAGTCGTCGCTATCACTATTACTGGTTTTTACTCTGCCTCCTTCGTTCAGTGACTGTAGCCGCAGGAGGCGCAAGTGCTGGTGTGTCGCGGATCGAATAGGAACACCACAGGCTCGGCGGGTCTAAGCTGCGTGGCTGCGTTAGAGGCCAATGATTGTCTTTCATGGATAGGAAGCGGAACAGTGATCTTAACCATTTCGAGTCGTCGCCGTTGGCTTTCGTTGTTTGTGACATGGCAGCGGGATGTGGAAGGCGGGAGGCGGGATGGGAGAGGAAGCTGCGGATAGGGAAGAGGGTGAAAAGCAAAGAGCGGAGGTAGAGAAATGCAGCGGGGGTTGTCAGCGCAGCGTTGGTGATGATGGTAAAGCGGAGTACGTACCCGCGCCATTTTTTTGACAAGTAGGGAAATCAGCTTTCTGCGGCACCGACGCTTAGAGGATAGGGACGGGCCCACCTTGTTCGGCGCATTGTCGTCGTCGAACTTCAAGTCCTACCTCCCTCTTGTCCGTGTTGCAGCCCCCCGAAACTAAGGCTGTGTTCAGGTAGGAAAGTTCTTGTTGTCTATTCAGTGATTAAAAAATGTGCTTACCTTCTCTTACTTTCAGTTCTTGATCGTTTCCTGACATCACAACACCTGGTCTTACTAGACCACTACAAACGCGAACCCGATGGGACGTCAACGCCAGAAAAGGGTTAGAGTTATTGGTATGTTGAGCACGTTGTACTTACCTTTCCGTTCGCTAATACCTTTATTTTCTTGGTCTAGGCGCTATCTAAGAAGGCGGTCAACGAACGAAAACAAGAGCATGCAAAGAACAAATCTCTACTGAGCAGCGAGCCGTCCGTGCAGGCTGCCGGCACAAACAGCCTGGAGAGACCTGCAAGGGTCCTTGGGGACGGCAAGTGTTTCATTCAGAAGGTTTTCTTACCTATTTGACTGTTACCTTCGTTTATGTTCAACGCCACTGTTAGCCTACGATTTCTGGAATGAAACAAAGATAAGGTCAATGCAGCGGCTGATGAGCGGGTCGGCTTAACTGATGGTTCGAGGGCACGCTTCTGTCGTTTTGCACTGGGAGATAGGACCGGGGAAAGAGGAGATGGGTTAGCATTACTTTGGGCTGGGATAGGCAAAGGTAAAAAAATGTAGTGATGGTGGTTGCGGACAGAATGACAACATAGTTTGGCTGTTCCTAATGTCAGCTTGGTGATGACATCATGGACTTCCTAAATACTGAAGTCGCATATCGCTCCGTAAAGTGCTGAACAACCGACCAACCAAATTTCTACTCGATGCTCATTTGGTATTTGTATGTTGCTTTTGATATCTTCAGGAACAAGCTTGAAAAGAAAGAGGGCTCGTACATGCCATGCCAAGCAATGGCTTACAAAACAAGTCTCTTGATGTAATATATGCAATGAAATGACGGTATACGTCAATTCTTGCATGTGGAAAGCGAGTGAGAAGGATCATATTTCCTTCGAAGAACTTGTCTGCCTTGTGACCAGGCAAGAAAAATTCAAATGATTCGTTTGAAATGACGACGGATGTTCGCTTTGTGATTTTCAAAGGGTTACGCAACTTCTTGGAATCTGGGTACGTCAATTCCCCTAGACAAAGCAAAGCGAATACGCCAACAAGCACTTGGGTGACGAAAAGGAGATCATCGTGATCCGTCGAATCGGCATAGTGATCAATTATTAGGAGAAGATTTTCGATGGTCAACGCACGTTTACGGGAGGTTGGAACGGCACGAATCCGTTTACATCCCTGTAAAGTGCGGTGAACAAGTGGAGAGTTTCGGTTTTTGCGGACTTCAGGGAAGTAGACTTCTAATTGTTGGCATATTCCGGAAAGATAGGTGTCGACGGAGTCGGGCTTTATGTGGAAACACATGAAGACGGTGAAGAAGGATAGCGTATCTGGGGTGGGATCCACGGGAAAGTCATGGAGTTTGATAAACTCGAGATATGAATTAAGCGCTGAAGTATGGAAAGCCGCACTGTCAAGCTCCCAAAATGGCATACGCATCAATCACAATACAATCTCCGACGTTTGTAAGCCTGCGAGACCTCAGAAACCCCGAAGTAAGCTTGTTGTTCTCCTTTGGTCAACACCAGTAATATGTTTGAGTATTGTATTTTACAAGTGATTCGATAAGCTCGCGTTTGTAATCTGCCAGTGGTCACTGAAAACTCAATCTTGGACCAGTTTTGTCATGCTTCTGACCGCGTTTTCAGTGCGTGCCGTCGCATTTAGGCTATCTACACTTCCATCCCACCTCGTTTTAGCCTTAGGCGCTAAGGTGCACAGCGTGTATCCTCCTAATTCCCCTACTTGTTGCTAGCAGACTAGCACGATCACCTTGAAGCCTGGAAATCCCAATCGCATCACGAGCGTCTCGGTGCAGTTGTATGTGTATGTCAAATGCAAAAAAAAAAAAAGAACTAACACGCAACGGGCTGTCCAGAGGTGCGGATCAGACTTCCTAGAGACCCACAAAAGGCCCGCCGATAATGAAGTGCGAGAGCGAGGGCAGTGTTGCAAACGGCGAAAGCAACTGAGGATAAACTGGAGGGATAATTGGACGAGTTTTGGAGGGAAAACGGGCAGTGTACTCACTGACTGATAATAGTAGACAATAAATGATGGTTTATATAACCTAAAAACATCGAAATTTAGAAAAAATAAATTGAGAGGAGGTGACTTTCCTAAAGCAACTTCTTAGCGCCATCATTCTTCTCGAGAAATTTAGTGCTGGAGTGTCCTTCGTTGACGTTCGGTTATTTAACAATAACGATGAGGTGCACAATCGTCAAAGAATGCTCTTTTACCTTCCCATTAAATATTATATGTTTCGATAGATTCGAACTTTGCGCAGCTACCATTGCAGAATTAATGAAGCGTCCGAGCTACCGTACATATCTATTCTAGAGCTCTGTAGTCGCATCCGAATACAATTAATAAGTCGATTACTAATTAAGCGCTCGTACAGTATCTCTAATCTATTCTAGCATGTGCAGGATTGATCTCCAACAGACCTCTTGATCATACATCCACTTTGCGTCATCACATCTGTCCTGGATGCTAATATGCCTACAATATGCTAATGCCATGCCCAAACACACAACAAATGGGGGATCGAGTGGCTCTGAGCTGCGGAACGGGGTTCTATGGATCCAACAACGGGACTGAATGAGGTACGAGGATTGAGCGACGAAACCGAGGACGAGAGCGATGACGAAACGCGCAGCCGCGACGACGAAGGCGGCTGGAAACGATGTGCGAGGACGAGGACGAAACGAAGTACGAAGCGGACGAGATTCGAAAGGAAGGCTGCGAGTGCGATTCACTGAAGGTAAACTTCAGCGCAGGAGGGTTTTTATTGTGTAAATACGTCGAAAAAATGCGAACTGGGAGGGGTAAGATGAGGAAACAAAAATCAAATAAGGAAGTAAGAATACAAGAACCTGATTCAGAGAATTGGGGTGTAAAGAAAGGGAGCGACGACTGATGAAATAAAAGAGTTTGTGATGGCGAAAAAGCCGTCTAGATTTTGAAAAATAAATTCTTGAGAATGTTCGAAGAATTTCTGCATAGCGGTGCGTTGACGTGGCGAGAATAAATGTTGGACGCACGAAAATGGTGAACGGTGGACGTCGGTGTGTGAGAAGCCTCCAATAGTGCGCGATTCGCTCTGTGAGCGTGCGGTGCGTGAGACGCGCGTCTAGTGCTTACGGAAAAATTCGAGTTCGAGCGCGAAGAGAGTCGCGACGCGTATCAATGCAATAGCAGACAGAGAGAGCCTTCCAGCTTTCCGAAATTTACAAAAAATCGCACCGTACGATCATATCAGCCCTTCACATTTTATATTGACATCAGCTTTCATCCCAAGCTGGAGGAAGCGCAATTGAACAGCGAAAATGAGCAATCTGGAAGGTTCCTACGACCATGTCAGTCTGGCGTCCTCGCAATTAAAAGTAGTAGGCAATTGGCGCGGCACACAGATAGCCGCAGCAATCAAATTTTAAAACATTCAGTCGAGTTCGATGCACCGTATCGGCGGTTGAACAGATTTTGCAATAACTCTTGCACTTGCTTGCGCAGACCTTCCGCAGACTGAACACTAAACAAGTGGGTGCTTCGGCTGGCAGAAATATCTTACTCATGTCAAGAGAGAATGTACTCAGTGACGTCTCAGAATCCACTGGACCTGCACATCATTCTTAGGCTAACTACCCTTTAAATTCCTTCAGGGTTATCTATTCCTTCTTTTAATCTTTCAAAAACAATTTTTAGCAATAGGGTATATGATTATTAGCAACTTGCTCTCTAAAATTTTATTTCAACGGAGTTGCTGCCGTTTTCGCACAAGAATTTTTTTGCACGAAGATGGGAGATACCCGTGGGAAATACCAAAAACTTCAACAGGGGACCCATGAAGTCGCGCGATTGCGCTAGCGCAGACTTGCGCATAAAAGGACCTTCGCAAACACGCAAGCTGCCAGTCAAATTTCCTTTAGCAGGGAGACGAATTCTCCGAAGTCCTTGTTGCTTACAAACAGCGGAGCGTAGATCAGCAGTGATGCCGTTGCTATTTTTGGAGTTTGACATGAGCTTGACAGTGCGGCTTTCCATACTGAAGAATAATTATTCCAGGTATTGGAATCGATTGCTTGACCGAGAGCAATCGCGCGTTCGCGTTCAAGGCGCTCGCGTGTCCAGGCTTCCCTTGCAGGTTGCCTGGATGGTCGACCTGATGAAATCATTTTTGATTGCCCCCAGCGGTAAATGAGGGGGTTCAAAAAATCTGAATCGAAGTCCAGGATGTAAGGATAGAGCCCTGACGAATTGTCGTCGAGAAATAGCATCGGCAACTTCATTTTCAAGTCCAGGGACATGCAAGACTCGAAGTTGATGTTCGGATGCTAGACGGATGTTAACAGACTCACGTAGAATATAATTATATGCGGGTAAACCACGCATAGAATTGAATATATCCACAGTGTTCGTGTTATCCGTAAAAACAATGATCCGTATGGGATTTTTGGCCAGTGTTGAGGCATGGATAAGCGCGCTTAGAATGCACAATGCTTCATAATAAAAAATGAAGTCACTGGGAATATCCGGCGGGACGTCAGAATAGTATCCGACAGAATGGTCAGGATACCAGAATCCCATCCCATCCATGCAGGCGTCGCAGTAAATGGTCAAGTCAGATTGGGAGAGGTCCCAATCCAAGGAGCGTAATAGGTATACGCCAGACGAAGATCTGATATGTTTAGCCGCCCAAAGGAGATCATCGCGAACGAGATTATTTACCCAAATGTCGGCATTAGGGGCATCTTTACCTGAGATCTTTGCGTAGAAGTTATTCAAGCAAGGACGTAGAAGTGGAAAGACATTGAAACCCCAATTAATCCAACCGGCAAGTCGTTGCCATTCGCGCAATGTATGTCTCGTGCCACGAGAGCCTTGCGGAATAGAACAGAAGCGTTCAATTTCTGCAACCATATCAAGGCGCGCTGACTCAGGAAGGGTGAACGTCATGGCGTTAGGATCTACTTCGATCCCAATAATGACAAGGGGAGATCCAAAGATTTGTTTCTTCTCCTTGAAGGGAATACCGAGTTCCGTCCAAAGATCCATGAGTGCGACTTGGTCAGCAGGCATAGATCTGTTGAAAGGTTTGTATTCGACAAGGGATGATGCTTTTGCGATATTGAAGTCATCATCGGAGTAAACGAGTAGCCGCGGGATGTTCTTGACGTAGCGGGCAATCCAAGTGACTAGCCCATTAAATGAGATCCAGATACACCCAGAGGCACGACCGCCAAAAGCATTGCAACGGTCAATATATCGGAGGCCGTCAACGGTATTAACCTGCTTGATTTGCCAGCAGGGGTGTACGGGCATGAGACGATATGCTTCAGCGACGTCAGATTTGAAGAGAACTAAACGTTCATCTCCAAAGGTTCGACGATAATAAAGCAACTGTTGACCTAGGTGCTTCATATTATCGAGTGGATAACCTCTGATATCGTCTCGGGGGATCATAGAGTTGAGGGAGAATTGACCGGCGCTTTGGTCGGTGTCCATACGGAGATCTGATGATACAGGTTTTGGCACTGCGTGAATAGGCATGCTGTACATACCGGGAAGGAGATCCTTGCCAAAAGGAGCTGAAAAGCGCTCCTTTTGTTGCTCGATATCCTTTTGGTCACGAAGAAAAGCTGCTTTAGTCGGGTTTTTCGTAGTCGGTAAAGACGCGTTATGAGTTGTCGGATATCCCTTTTTGAGAGTATCGGCCCATGGCTAGAAACCCTCGCGAAGGCTACGATAAACAGATGATACAAAAGGTTGATTCGGGTGATCTTTCAGCAAGGCCTGAAAACGATCAACATTGATGGGAGTGATGATTTTGAATAAAGATGGATTTTCTGCAATAGTTTTTGCGACGAGGGGATTTTCGATTTCACGTTTCGGAGGCGATGGTAAGGGAGATGCGGTTTCGGTCCAATCTGCCGTGGAAAGGAGGGACAAATCTTCACGGAAGATATTATACCGAAGATACTTAGGATACAGACTTCTGCGAAGTCTTTCTCTCTCCCTCAGGGCAATCCGGTCTGGAGTGACTGGGTTGCTTGCATTTCCCGCAGATGTGTCGGTATTGACAAGTCGCATTGGAGTTAGGGCATCCGAGGATCGAGTTGAAACGTCGGCATATCTCTGATATCCACTTGCTCTCTTTCGATTTGGTAAAACCTTTTCCAAATTCGGATTCGATTCCGTCGGGGAGGACAATAGCGGAGTAGATGTACGAGAAGTGAGTCAAGTGACTGCGGTCGGTGAGCACAATCTTCTGTCCTCCAGCGACTTCACCTCTGACAGCCTCGTCATAGAGGATGAGTTTTCGATGGGCCGAGACCACTTTCGATGAAAACTCCCGGTCCATGTAGTCGCCGTATTCACGGAGCTCGGTTTCTCGATGGGGGAATGCAAACGCGGTTGCTTTGATGGTTGCATTCCATGCGGAGGTCCATTCCCCACTAGTTCTGACCTTCCTAGAAGGTTCGGAACGTCCAAGACTAATTTCAGTCGATCCCACGCGTCCAATATTTTCTTTGACTGGAGATATATGGTGGAGGGAGCTGAGGACGCTGTCGAGGTTGACGGGCTTTCCTTTGATGATATTATCCCATTCGGCGGATGGGAAACCGGAAGGTGCACTGATGGAGACGGTGATCCAGTGTTTAACGGTCGCGTAGTCTCGTGCAAATACAGTAAGAATTTCTCGAGTTTTCGTGCAGCTTGGATTCGCCGTTTGGCGCGCAGCGGATTCTCTGACGAACCACGGCATATCCTTCTCGAATACTCGCTTTTTCTTGTTGGAGGTGTCTTCGGGCTCTCCATCCTCTCCAGGAGCGTATTCTTCGTCGCTCGAAACGCTTGGCTCGCGCTCGCGTTTTCGGGATTGGTCGAGAACGATCGATCTGACGAACGCTTCCGTTTCTTGGGCGCTAAAGGGTCTAGTCTTTCCCTCAGAGTTAACGATTGGTGCGGGAGCGTCTGTGGGAGCGTCTGTGGTATCTCCTGAGTGGGTGAGACCTTTTGCAGCGTGCTTGCCACGTTCAACCGCTTCAGAAGCGAGACGCTCGATGGATTCAATGGCGGTAAGGTACTGCGCGAGGGCGGCATCCTTCTCTGGTTCGTTTTGGGCAGGGTTAAACCCGAGTTTATGCGTGAGGAGTGCGATTGCTCGAGTTTTTGGGATCTGCTTATTTCGGAATTGCTCCAAAATTTCGTCAAGGGCTTTGACGATGAAGAGTGACTCTGAGTTGGACTTGTAAGACGATGAATGAGACGATTCTCCGTCTGTACTGGACTCGTGAGACGATTTATGAGCGGAACTCTTAGCGGCGGAGGAGTTATCGACTCGTTGAATTCCGCTGGCGTTGTCCTCTCGATGTGTCTCACCTGAGGTAAAGGAGATGTTTCGCGCGAATTGTCCTTCATGGGTCATGATAAGGTGAGGAACGATGGAATTTTAATTCTGAATAGACAAAATTGACACCTCTGTGACTGGGAGAGGACGTGAGTGTCAGAAAGAGAGTCTTATCAGAATCTCTTACCTGGGAGAGGACGTGAGTGTCAGAAAGAGAGTCCTACGAAAGGAGATCTCGGCTCGTCCTCTCCCAAGTAATAGTTACCTAAATTGGACATTCCCTAATATATGCCTCTGAAGCGCTAAGTGTTTAACAAGCGAGCAGGTCAGCTTGTGAAAGTGTAGATGCCTGCTGTTCAGGACAAGCGAGGCGTTTAAACGTGTTCCCCTTAGGTCACGGCCGGTTCGTATTGGACTCGAGTAAACTTATAGTTTAAACACGATCAAAATGACTCGTTTTGTCGAAAAGATCAAAATATAAAAACTTGCACGTCCCTAAATGACACATCCTGAACGAGTCAAAAGTCACTCTAAATTGATAATTCTCCCAAGATTTTGCTTGATGGAAATAATTACTTGATGATATTTTGCACATGTCGAAAGGGCCGACAAAATTCAAACAACCTCCCTCCGATTTTGACCCCCCCCGCAAAATATTCGGGCCGCCGCAGTGATAGCGGCCGGCAGATAACTGAGAAGACATCATAGCGATCACCTGACGTGCGATAAAACTGCTGACGTTTGGTCCTTTCACAGTTTCAGCCTTTGACCGCCACCTTCAAACCCCTCGCAAGGAGGAGGGTTGGCAATTCGTGCCAAAATGGATGGTTTTAAATCACAAAAGGCGTCCTCGGAAACTCAAGGAGGCGATTACGAAGGTGAGCCTCCTAAACTTGGCGGCATCGTCTTCGTTAACTATTATCCTCGTACTAGGCTACGATTTTTCATCGAGAGATTTTGGGCCAAATTGTGAATTTGAAATGCTTCTACGCAGCTGTCGCTCGCCGTCGGAGGAGCAGATCCTCGAACTCGAGGCATTACAGGTTTATCTCGCTTCGGAAATCCGAACCGCTGATCAGCTCATCCTGGTGAAGGAATCCAAAGTTCTGGAATTAGAGGAGGAAATGTCGGAGGTCTCGCGTCAAATCGTCGATGCGCAAACGAGCGACTCTGAATTCGACCTCACAGCGCACCTCGTGGAGCAAAACATACAACTGGACCACGAACTCAACGCCGTCCTGGACGAAATCGACTCGTTCAAAACAAGGTGCGAAGAACTCCACTGGCGGACGACCCGCACTTCATCTCTACTAGCGCCCGTCCGGAAGCTCCCTCCCGAGATCATGGGCGAGATTTTCTTACAATGCGCGATGACCGACGAAGAGATGACCGAGTCTCAATTCCTCTACCCCCCAAGCTCGTTTTTCTTCCCCCTTATGGTGTGCGAGGTCTCTTCGGGATGGCGCTCGATCGCGATGGCCACCCCGCGGCTCTGGACCAACCTCATCTGTCCGTCTGGCAGGTCCTTCAAAACCATTGCTCGGCTAGCAGCACTCTGGTTCCAAAATGCCGGGAATCAGCCGCTCTCCCTATCCCTCGCTCGCTGCACGTTCAAAATCCCACCGTCCGACTACAACCGGTGGATCGAGAAGCTAGAATTCATCTGGCCACGCCTAACATGCCTCATGATCCCGGAAAAACGCTCCCTATCCACCCTCCTCAAGCAGATCCTCAAATCCAAATCAGCAATCCGCCAACTCACCGTCGACTTTGAATCAAAAGTCGACGGGCTGTCTCCATGCTTCCGCACCATGCGCGATCTCCGGCACCTCACCTTCGCCGCCAGCTCATTCAAACGCGAGACCACAGACTCCAACTACGCCCTCCTATCCCGCTTCCCCATCAACCAGCTCACCTCGCTCTCCCTCTCGAACTTCTGCCTGCACCACTGGGAGTGGCGCACGCTGATGCAGCAGTGCGCTCCGAACCTCCACCACGGCTCGTTCTGGATCGACCACTACTTCGTCGCCGTGCCCATCACCCGGCACCCGACGACGATCGTCGCTCCGAACCTGCAGACGCTGCACGTCCGCTTCGTGCGGTACGCGTACAACGCCCGAGAAAATCTGAGTCTACCCACCAACACCAACGCCAACGCCAACACCAACGCGCCGCCGAACCTCGCGCTGTGGCTCGGGTTGATACGCAGTATCCGGAACCAGCTCGCGCCCGTGATCAACTTCCACACGAACCACCTGTTCACGAACCCGCCCGTCCCCGCGCAGACTTGGGACATGTTCTACGATCTCTCCTTCCCCGCCCTGCGCTCGCTTTCGTTGGAGGGGGACCACGCCCCGCTCCCCTGGAACGCCGAAGCGTTCGCGAACCTTGAACCGCGCAACCTGCAGACGCTCTCGCTGACAAAGATGTACATTGACCCGCGGGACCTGCTCCAGTTCCTCGGGGAGCTTCCTGGCCTCGAGACACTCGCGATGGACGGCTTGCAGACGGACTTTAATCCTCTCATCGAACAGCTAGCCGTTGTTCAGGATACGAAGACTCTAGTCGCGAAACTTAGCTCGCTTTCGATCCAGAACATGCATCACGAAAACAAGAAGATCGACAAGGTGGCTTTGCAACAACTGCTCGAAGCTCGCAGTCCCGAGGAGGGTGCAGATGGAGCCTCTGACCCTCCTCCTCCAAGTCGGTGTCTCGAGACTGTTTCAATCGATCCTTTTTGTCTTGAGGCAAAAGCGGAGTACACCGACGTCGTATCCGAGTTTATTTTTCGCCAAGGTGGATCTTAAAACTTTATAGCTATTTTAACGAATATGATATAATGTGCAATGTAGTTATGTACTATGCTAGTAGAACCAAAAATTAAAATTCTTCTCGAGTCATGGCTCGCTAAACTCCCCAAATTACTTTTTTACGGGAATTCGGATCAATAGGGTCGTTCAGAGTAGGCCGGTTGGACTTCATTTGAGATTCATTTGAGTCTCGGTTGGAATTTTAGTTGAGACTCGGCAGGGCGGCATGGGTGCGGTCAATTCCGAACTGGAGAGTTCAACTTTGATCGTGGTTGACCAACTGGAAAGTTCGGCTTGGGCAGGCAGCGGAGTTTCAACAGAACTAGGCAGGGGGTACTTTTTTATTCCTACTTTTATTTTTTTTATTCCATTTTATTAGCCTATTTAAGTGTCTATGCCATATGTAGAATATATCTTATGCTTTGAGCGTGCTAGATGGAGGGGCCCGGCAACAATAATTAAATAATTCAAACGATCTCAATCGACGTTGAAGCTCCGACGGCTTCCCACACCGAACTTTTCAGTTGGTCAACCACGATCAAAGTTGAACTCTCCAGTTCGGAATTGACCGCACCCATGCCGCCCTGCCGAGTCTCAACTAAAATTCCAACCGAGACTCAAATGAATCTCAAATGAAGTCCAACCGGCCTACTCTGAACGACCCTAATTGATCCTGAGGGCCTCCTTGAAAGTGACGCGTTGACGGGACGTTTTCCATGTTGATCACCTGACAAATGGCAAAAACCGCCGTTGAAGTTGAACTTTTCAACCACCACCACAACCTGGAGAGGACGCACGCATGTCCAAGCTGAACAACCTTACTTTGGGAGGGATATCTTCGCCAGGAGGAGAGAACGATGGTGAGTGCATGCACAACTTACCTCTGTTCATGTCTCCCTTAGTTTTCGCTCTAGATTCCTGTTTTTCGTCGAGGATGTTCAGGCCAGAACGTGAATATGGCATACTTCTACGCAGCCATTGCTCTCCTTCTGAAGACCAGATCACCGAACTTCAGTCACTCCAGGCCCATCTAGCATCAGAAATCTGCGCCGTGGACAAGCTCATCCTCGTGAAGGAAACCAGAGCCCAAGAATTGGAAGAGAAAATAACAGAGGTTTCACGCCAGATTGCTGCAGCGCAAACCGGCGACTCTCAGGAGGTCGACCTTACAAGACCACACATAGAACATAATTCGCGACTTGACGATGAACTCAATGGTGTTCTGGACGAAATCGACTCGCTGAAAACCAGACGCAAGGAACTTCACTGGCGGACGTCCTGTGCTTCAGCTATATTGGCACCTATTCGGAAGCTCCTCCCCGAAATCTTGGGCGAGATTTTTTTGACATGCATGTTGACCGATGACGAGATGAACGACGGTCTATACCGATACCCCCAATCATCCTTTCTTCTTGTGATTTGCGAAGTCTCTTTAGGTTGGCGCTCGATCGCGATGGCCACCCCACGGCTCTGGAGCAAATTTATCTGCCCGTCTGGCAGATCCTTCAAGACCTTCGCTCAGCTTGCGATATTTTGGTTTAAAAATTCCGGGAGCCTGCCACTCTCCCTTTCGCTTGCTCATTGCACTTTCAAACTCCAGCCATCCGATTATAATCGGTGGATTGAGAAACTAGATTTCATCTGGCCGCGCTTAACGTGTCTCATGATTTCGGAGAAACGCTCTTTATCCTCACTTCTACTTCGGATTCTCCAGTCCAATACGGCGATTCGAACACTCTCTATTTACTTCGAATCAAAAATAGAGGATTTGTCTTCGTGTTTTAGCAACATGCACCATCTTCGCTACCTCACTTTCGCCGCTAGTTCATTCAAACGCGAGATCACGCATTCTAACTACGCTCTCATTTCCCGACTTCCCATAAGACAGCTCACTTCTCTGTCCCTCTCAAAAGCTTGCCTACAGCATTGGGAGTGGCGTACGCTAATGCAACAGTGCTCCCGGAATCTCCAACACGGCTCTTTCTGGATCGAGCACAACTTCGTCGCCGTGCCTACCACACGACACCCGACGATCGTCTTTCCAAGCCTGCAGACTTTGCAAGTGCGCTTCGTATGGAACGGTCGAGAAAACCCAAGTTCAAACCAAGGCACGCCAGCGAACCTTGCTTTGTGGCACGGTATGATGCGCAATATCGGGGCGTCTCCCGTCATCAACTTCCATACAAACCACTTGGCCGCTAACCCTACCATCCCCGCTCAAACTTGGGATATTTTTCACGATTTCTGTTTCCCCTCCTTGCGTTCGCTTTCATTAGAAGGAGAACATAACCCACTTCCGTGGAACCGAGAAGCTTTTGCGAACCTTGAAACTCGTAACCTTCAGACGCTCTCCCTGTCGAGGATTTTCATCAATCCGCAAGACCTACTCCTTTTCCTTGTGGGCCTTCCCAACCTCCAAACACTTGCAATGGACGGCGTGCGGACGGATTACAACCCCCTCATTGAACAATTATCTGTTACGCAAGAGGCCGAGATCCTCGTTCCGAAACTTAGTTCGCTCTCTATCCAGAATATGCATCGCGAGGACAGGGAAATTGACGACTCGGCTTTGTCCCAATTGTTGGCAGCTCGCAGCTGCTCAGATGACGAAAACACTAACCCTCTTCTAGGCCGCTGTCTCGTATCCATTTCAACCGATCCTTGTTGTTTCGAGGTAAAGGCAAAAGATATGGTGTCCCAGCTGCGTGCTGTGCACAAGATACCGAAAATCTACAAATGGATAGCCGATTGAGTCGTCCTTTGTCCAAAATTCAACCGCATCTCGTACTCTCTGTAAATTTACAATGACTATCAATCAATATTATACAGTTTCTGATACATAGAATGTACGGGCATTATTGTCTACAAATAGTAACTAAATGAAAGAATGGAATGGAGCTGTGCTAACCTAATGGAATGAATGAGCGTGGTGTCGTGAGTGGTTCTTAGAATAATACAAGAGACGAGGTCTCGAGAAAGTTATCTACTGATAGAGAGTAAAAAGCACCTGCGCAGCAAGCACCATGGTAGTCGTGAGTGGGGAGAGGTCGGGCATTGATAGAATGACGGTGTCCAAACACATCAACGAATATGAGAAGAACCAAACGTCTATTTCAGTGATCAATCATAGTCCATTCCTCCTGCTTCTTCGACTTATTCCGACTCTTGAAACTCGCCGCGAGTCCTTTGAAACTCAAGTTACCGAAGAAACGCGACCCCCCACGCTCTGACTCGGAGTCAGAGTCAGAATCGTAGTCGCGTCGATAGTATTGTTGGTCATAATAGCCGTAGTTCGAGTCCTGTGTCTAAAACAGAGGCAAATTGATCGATAGTCAGCGCTGATTAGGCATGAATGACCGGAAACCGGAAATTGACAGATGGGCGACGAGCAGTTGAGGATGAACAAAGTGGTGGAAGGATGTGAATTAATCACTCACAATAACTTGAACGTTCTGACCAGCCGGGATGACAACGTATCCACCCGCACCTCCATTGATAGGAACGACAACCGGCTGAGTCGAAGACGGTTGATAGACCTGCCCATAAGGAGACGATTGTAGCGGTGGTGAATGAGGTTGGTATGACTTCTCTGTTGATCGCGAAGAGCGTCGTGATGAGGCGGGTCGAGACCGCGAATGCAAGGAACTCCGAGAGTAGGTTGGCTCCATAGCAGGAGGAGACGTCACGTAGGGACTTGGGTAGCCGTAGGCCTGCGGCTGGAAAAACTGGTGCTGCTGCGCGGGGTAGCCGAAATACGACTGAGGCGTCGTCATTGTCACTGGGACGATCATTCCGTTCGAGCCCATGACCGTCATCGAGGGCGGTGTGCTCGCTGACCTCTGGGGTGTCGGCGCGTACGATAAGCCTGTGCCCATCGGAAGGGCGGATGACGCTGAATATGGACTGGGTCGTAGGCTCTGGCTTCCGCTGGCATGGCGGCTGCTACTGTGATGGTGCTTGTGTTTGTGGTGGTGATGTCGCTTTGACGAGGAATAGGTGGGAGAGATGACGCCTTGCGGTGTCGTGTAGAAGGCTGGTTGGGGTTGTTGGAACTGGTAAGGATACTGAGGCGTGGGCTGATAAGGCTGAGGAGGCGGGCTGTATGTCTCCGAAGGCGCATGTTCCCCAGGAATGGGCACGAAGGGGTTAGCGGGTTCGTGGTTGTTCGTATGCTCAACCCATTCTGCGATCTTCGCTTGCTTCGCCAGATGGCGCTCATACGCCTCTGGGGAGTAGTCGTACTCTGTCATGTTGCAGATGAGTTATGTGAGGATGTGGGGAGAGGGAAAGATGGGAAGACGGATGTGTGGCGGTCTAAGAGTGAGACGACGGATGAAATGGGCCGATGGCAGACAAGACCCGGAAAGTCGAGATAAATAATTCAGGGTCGGGCACGTTCACCCCAAGGCAACGGGAAGTGATCAATTGTCTGAATGACGGGCTTAGTACTCTGAGTTTTATAGGCACGAGGCAGTAATGGGACGCACCTATCTAGCGTGCTACGCAAATCAATTCAGCACACCAACATTCGAGTCAGCGCTGCAGTGCGAATGTTACAAGAACAGCTTTCTGTTGAGGCGTGAGATTGAATCATACACGAAGGCCCGGGGACGGACGAGGGTTCCAGCCGAAATGAGGAAACGTGAAGCAGTTAAATGAGAGGCAGGTAGGAAGGGAACAAGGCGTGGACAAAAGAAAACGAGGCATCCCCGTGTCGCCGCCCCCTTTTGTATTTGTCCCCTTCATCATGTTGCCCGTCAACAAAACCCGTGGCCGGCAACACGCAGACAGCCCAAGATCGCCCGTACGGCGGAACAGGCCGCTCTAACCAACTGAGCAGTGGGTGTTTGGGACCTTGATTGGTCCTTGATATATCCGTAGATGGTCTCCTTAGCGAGCCTCATGGCGGTTCACTCAGAGCTGAGAGCTGGGAAGACATATGTAGGAGAGGCACTGTTACTCCGAACGACCCATAATAGACCACATCGTGATGCAGAATGGAAAGAACACTCCACAAAAGACGGTTGCTCTGGGGAGAGCCGCCTTGCCGTGTCGGCACGACCATTCTTCACGTGATTTGGACATTGCTTTTTCGGGACAAACCACCTTATTTTCAAGGAAGATTGGACGAAGAGGACGATAAAGGCTATGGAAAAAGCCGCTAGAGATATAAACCCATTTAATAAACTGTCCCCAATTTTCTCCGCCGAGAAAAGTGCGGGAGACGCGTGGTCGTAGTACGACCGCGAGTAGGACCAGCCCTAAAAGAACTTCTCTCAACGCGATTGAATTCCAAATATTGGATCCTAAATTTTGAGAGACATCATATATACGTATTGTGGTTTGTAGCAAGTACTTATCTGTCTTGCTTCAGGAATTACAAAAGGTGGGAATAGGCGCATCGACTGGGTCTTTCAGTCAAGCATCCGAATGGATCGCCTGTCCGTTGCCCATTCCCGTACCCCGGGCGAGTTAATTTGAATTCGAGTGCGCTGTACTCTCGGCTAACGTCCCGGGTACACATAATGAGCTCTTGTTCCGGTACAATTGCTGTACAATACCATGGACTCGTCGTTTTCGTTTCGGCTTCTTCCATAGTAATCGTCCTCATTAAGTTCGACCGTCCTCAAAGGATCAGCAAGAACTCTTATGTGAACGTACCATTCATGCTCGTAGCTCTCTCGTTCCTGTCTGACGCCGCTATCGCTTTTAGCTCGCGTCGGCTGTCGATCCACGGATTTTCGAAGGTGGTGAAGAATGAACCAACGAAATTCGCCGAATACTGCTGGACAAATTTTGCTACTGGTCCATCCTAGAATTTCAGCCTTTAATCTCCAAGCTCCAAGGGGGATAGATAAAAGCTGCGACCGACGCATCAACAGCGAGTTGCATAGCTCTCAGGCCACTTATGCGCCTCTTCATCGCCTTGATTTTGGTACTTGATGTTCTCCTTGTCAGTGGGTCGTTGGTCCCATTTCGTATAGAAAATTGTGAAAAAGGGAGGGAGCTTTCCTACCAAGTTCCTAACAGATGCTCATGCCTTTCGTTTTTCTCAGACTGCGCAGACAATTGGAACGCCTGTATGAGGAGGGCAGCCACAATCCCCGCAACGTATCTTTGTAACTCAATATACGGTGCATGTCTTGATTCTTGTAATGATTCGGTAAGACGCAAGGCTAGAATAATCCAACAGAAAAGAGCTGACTGCTTCCCTCCTTCCCTTACACCTCAAGAAGGCTTCGAGAGTCGCATTTCGACCGGCATAAGGAGATTGGTCGGGCATTTGCGTTTTACATTGAGGGGTTATCTATCTTGGGCTCTAAGATCCGGGTTTTTTGGCTGTTGGACTTTGGGTGCCGTCGAGGAGGGTAACGGGCCATATTTTTATTTCGACGCATCGAATTCTTTGAGTCTCTGAAGGAACAACAGGAGAAAAACTGATAGATAACTGGACAATATGGATGGTACCGGGAAACGTCGATCAAAGACAAGGTAGCAATAGTAACTTTACGCGCCGCGAGACCAAACGTGACTGTATTTGGTATTCTTCGCATCCCATCCACAATACATGGGGTTCAGACTTCCTGATAACAGAATGCATATGCAGCGTTGGATGCAGTAGTCATACATCCACTGAACTGTAAGTATGTGGCGGTAGTTGCGCAAAAGGATTAGCACTAGGAGGTGGCGCGATACCTTCCTGGGCATCGTCGATCTTCGACTGGGTTCGGAGCCCTCCTGACTAACAGACGCAGCTAGAACACTCCGAAGCCTCGAAGTTAGGTTTTGCTTGCGCCTGCATTGTTCGCGTCAGCAGGTATCCGTCATCGAGATCGAGTTTTGATTCTTACCGTCATCAATGCCCAGTCCGCCTAATCCAAGAGTTTCTGGACCGATTTCCTTCAGAGGTATAACAATTTCTTGAAGTCATTTTCTATGCTAGTAAATTGTTTGCCCGTTCAGTTCTGCCGTTTTCATATCAATCAATGATTTGTCCTGCTTTCCTGGTCCGAAAAAAAAATACTCACAACATATTTCCCGCGTGTCCGTGTACGAAAAACGTCGCGATCAACAAACCTCCTCCAGGAAATCCAATCAGGTCCAAGTATCCTGGTCAAAGATAATGTGAAGCCCAGACGATATGCAAAAAAGCCCAGACCAAAAAAAAAGTCGATAACGGCCCCGGTCCAGGTCCCGCAATCCGCATGCAGGGACATCTCTCTCGGAGACAACTCCAAAAGCGCGCCGTCCGAGTCAACGGACTTACGTGCCCCAGTACAGCAGTGCCTCAACGTCGATCATGATCGCGCAAAGTTTTTTTTTTTTGTTCGTAGACAATAGACAATAAGGTGGGACCCTGCGCGGGGCGATGAGGTCATGTTGCTGGCGTTGATGTACACGGGCTTCAGCCTCCCAGAGCCAGTGGTCGTTGCTGAGACGGTCTGGGCTTCAGATTCGTGCATTTGAAATTTCCGAAACGAGAAGACCTTTGATGATGGTTGCTAGCCGCAATGTTGATGAAAGAGATGGAGAGAGGGTAAGCCAGCAGGAGACTGTGATAGGAACTTTAGCGATTGGAAGCATACGTACTCAGCGGTCCTTGGATCTAAATTATGAAATCTCACCAGTCCTCCAGTCGAGCTTCTTATCTTGCCAAGTTGTGAAGATAACCACGATTGTCAGCTAAGCGCTGAGCGCTCAGGTTGCAGGCCCCGTTGGATGGGACGACACTGACTCCGTGATAGACTTTTAACTCCAAGTGCGTCATTCAGTAGTCCTCTATTTACTATAGGACAGTAGTTAGCTTGGAGAGAGGTCACGCGAATCGGAAGGAGTGTCGTCGCAATAAGTAACAGTTAGCCGTTCACCTGCTGGAGCCGAGTTGTGTTCCGAAGACCGGTGGTGGAAAAACACAGAGTGGGGGTTAAGACAAGAGCGGCTCGCGGCAGGTTGATGCAAAATTAGAATCATTGAGAGAGCTCGATATCAGGCTAAATATGCCTGTAAGGATAAATCGGTTCTCATAGTCGAGTAAATTGGCAAGCGTATATGACGGGTCACCAGATCGAGTGGCGCGCAGTAGGGCGCAGTATTTGCTGCTTCGACAGACCAGAAAACCACTAGCAGTAGGAAGTACAGCATAGACTAAGCTAGGGCGACCGCCATCGAGAAGGCGCAGAGTTCTCCGCCGTCCCTGAGTGTAATTGGGAAGTTGAGAGAAAGAAAGTGCAGCTTGCCTAGCTTGCCCAGGCGTCAACAAAACTGATAACAAGGACGTCGCGTCGTTGAAGACGGAGAGGATTGAAGAATCTGAGAAAAGAGGTAACAGGCTGAATGGAAGATGCGCCTTGGTGATTTCGCGGTGAGTTGAGTCTACCCCACCCTGACAAAGCTGCTCGGCTAGGCGGAGCACGTCATCCTCACTGCAGCGTGTGAATCCGGATGGCCGTCGGCCCTGTCAGAGGCATTGTCACCGTGGACGTCGTCCATCACGACGATCGAGCTTCGAAGCTGTTTTTTCATTGGACGCCCAGTGCAGAGAGCCAAGTCTACCAAATGCAGGAATTATCCCTTTCTGCTTCTTTGCTTCTGCTTCCCAACGATGCCGCACGCGCCGATCATTATCACGCGGGCTGAGCGACGCGACACCGACGATGCGACTTCGAGCACAACGCGACACAGGCAAATGCGGACCTGCATCCCCCTTTAATTTTTCTTTCGCTGGCAAGAGTTGGGTTAGCAAAATTTATCGGCTAATTAAGCAAGGGTAAGCGCGTCAGGGAGGCTCAGGGAGGAAGTCAACGATTTCCGTGGAACATTCGATCTTGCAGGGTGCAGGGTCATTTCATATATTTTCTTTTCGTCCCGAGCTCCTATGCGTCGGTTGGGTGTTCTGGCTCTTCCCCCCTCCCTTCTCCTCCGCCGACTTTCTTCACCCGTCTGCCCACCACGCCAAGGAGAATAGAAAGAAGAAGACTCACGAATAGGTGCGTGCGTGTGCTCGATCACCTTTTGCTTCCACCCCATTCTGGCGAAATTCGAATCACGACGGTCGTCACAAAACAGTCTCCGCACCACACGTTCCGTTGTGCACTGTGTGATCATTCATCCTTCGTTTTTTCTTCTCCGCCTTTCGCTTTGGCCAACTTTGTACGCCCACATACATTGCAGCTGACCTATTTTCGTACCGCCTATGTTCACAGGACCATCATCAGTGACGGCCTCACCCGGTGTCGCAGTTGCGAGTCGTCGTAACCACTGCTCTCTCGACCATCTCATCCATTCATCCAAAGCCAGGCCATCCAAGATCAGCCTTCTGCAAGATTAGAGCGCAAATTCAAGCGTAAATCCCTGATCTAGAGCAATGGCACTCACAGACCAAGACCCCTTCGCGATCTTCCACACACCGCCGCCAGGTGAGACACCCGGCGAGCGTGCGATTCGGGAAGCCAAGGAGGCTGAGGCGAAGCGCATCAGCGATCAGATCGACGAGCAGCTGAAGGCGGAGCGGGCAGCACTGAAGAAGGCCAAAGGGGTGGTACGGGTGCTTCTGCTTGGGCAGTCAGAAAGTGGTGAGTGCTATATGTATCCTTACTCCTCCCAAGCCCGTTTCTGATGCTGATTTGAATGGCTGTGCGTGGCAGGTAAATCGACGACTCTGAAAAGTACGTTCCTTCCTTGCCCGTTCCCGCGTTGCTGAAAATACACCCCCGACTGACTGATTCTTTGTGTGTGACTTGATGTAGACTTCCGCATGAAGTACGCCAGAGCGGCATGGGACGCCGAGCGCGCGTCGTGGCGCGCCGTCATCCAGCTCAACGTCATCCGCTCGATTATCACCATCGTCGAGACGCTCCAAGCCGAGATGGACGGCGAGCCTCTTGAGCGACCGGGTACACCCACAACCGCTGTACCTATTGCTTCGGGCTCGGGTTCAGGCGCCGGCGCCTCTAGCTATGACGCATCTGGATCCACCCCTCTCTCCCGCTCAAACTCGCTCAGCCGCAATTCCCAGTCCCAACAAAACCCCCCTCTCTCAAACCTCCTAACAGCCAAACACCACCTCCTCAAGCTCCGTCTCGGGCCCCTCCGGCGCGTCGAAACCGACCTCAAAAAGCGGCTCGGTGCAGGATCCGAGGAAGAGGTCGACGGGGCGGCTGACTCACTTGGCCCGCTGGGTCTAGAGACGGACTCGCAGACGTTGGCGCCGAGGCCGAAGAAGGAGTTCAGTGTGCGGCGGCTGGACGAGGCGCTCGAGCGGGGCGTGGCGAGGAGGCCTTCGTCGTTGCATGGGAGCCATAATGGGCATGGGAGTGACGAGGGTGGTGGTGGCAGTGGTGGCGTGGATGAGACGACGGAGGTTCTGGCGAGCTGTTTGGATGATATGAAGGCGCTGTGGACGGACGAGGTTGTGCGGGTCGTGCTGAAGAAGCGAAAGCTACGGCTGGAGGATTCGGCTGGATTGTACGTTGCTTTCTCTTCCTCTTCTTCCAATCGACGGTGCCACTGACACCCTTTCTACCAACAGCTACCTCGATGACCTCGACCGCATCGCCCAACGCAACTACGTCCCCTCAGACGACGACGTCGTCCGCGCACGGCTACGCACCCTCGGTGTGCAGGAGTACGCCATCAAGTTCGAAGAGCCAAACCCTTCGGGTCTGTTCGCAGGTGGCATCGGCGGGGATGCAGGGAAGAAGTGGTTGTTGTATGACGTGGGTGGATCGAGAACTGTGGTAAGTCGAGTTTACTTCTATGTTGTCTGTGATTGTTGCTGATGGCGACTTTTTTTCAACTAGCGACAGGCATGGCTGCCATATTTCGATAACGTCCAGGCGATAATATTCCGTACGTACCTTCTTCTCTATCGTTTCTCCTCAACGCTAACCACATGCCCCTCTACAGTTGCACGTTAGTACCACGCTCATAAGCCCACTCTGTCTCTCTAACTTCTTCTCCTTCTAGCCGTATCATGTTTCGACGAACGCCTATCCGAAGACGCACGCATAAATCGCCTCGAAGACTCCTTCCTCCTCTTCAAGCACGTCTGCTCCTCCAAGCTCCTCGCTCGGGCAACGATGATCCTCTTCCTCAATAAGATCGACCTCCTGAAAAGGAAGCTGAAGTCGGGTGTGCAGGTGAAGAAGTTCCTGCCAAGCTTTGGGGAGAGGAGTAACGACACTGGGACTGTTGTTAAGTGTAAGTTTGTTATGTTTTGGTTTTGGTTTTGGTTTTGGTTTTGGATGAGAGGCTGATTGCGATTGTCTCGTAGATCTACGAGAGAAGTTTAAGGAGGTGCTGAAGGAGCACTCGCCGGAGCAGAGGACGAGTTATTTCTATGCCACCTCTGTCATCGTACGTTTCCTTTCTCTGCACCGTACCTTTCTTTCGTTTCTTATATCATTTCAGGACACAAAAGCAACAGCGGCGACAATCAAGGCTGGTACGTGGCCCCTTCCTTTGCACCTGGTGATGAGCCCAAACTGACTTTCTGTTCCATAATATAGTGAAGGACAGTATCCTCAGGGATTACCTCAAAAGCGCCGACTTCGTCTGAACTTTGCCCGCCCAGCATCACACACTCTCTATTTTCTCCTTCTCTTCGACGCTCAGCCATCGTTTTTGAGCTGCCGGCTTATTTGATTACGACTGCATCACGAACTAAGATTGCAGCCGTCTTTTATTTCGTTGTATCTATACCTATGTATCCCTCATCTCCTCTCATCCCTTCGTCGCTTTGCTTCTCGTCGTCTTTTTTATCTACGCATCAACTCGGATTTTATACCTCGCACTCCTCTCTCCTCTCTTCTCTTTAAAATTAAAACTATCACCCCTCATCACGCCAATTATCATGCCAATGAAATGCTTTAGTCCAACTCAATTGAGTGGAATTGAACAGTTCCGCTGATAAGATAAAGATGCTGTGCGCGTCATCCATTCGCCCTTTGTAGTTACATACAATTCCTGACGATCCTGGTAGTCATCTTGAAGCTTTCTCGGAATTCTGAATCTTTATCCGAGTACACGAGGCTCGTGGTTATGCATTAGGAAGGCAGTTTATGTAGAGGAAAGGACGGAAGCGCTGAGCTCAGTGAGCTGTATTTTTGGCCATAGCATGCATTAGTGGCTAATTAGCCCCGTCTCCTTCAATTTGAGTCGTTTTTACTTTGAATTCCGAGGTTGCCAGCATGGTCAAAATTCGTAAGTCTTTATAGTTGCAACTTCGAAAATGTGTTTGAACCTTTAGGTCAGTCCCAAGTAAAATTCTCCGGTTCTGAGGGCGAGAGCGGGATGGACATTGATGTTTGTAGACTTTCCTCCTGTTCTTAGCGATTGAGGTGGGGTTCTTTGGCGGTGCTAGGCTTCCAACCTTCGGGGAGGCTGTACTCTACATACACTGGCTATGCAGCTGCCAAATGGCAATATTGTACATTTCCTATCATCACTGACGACGTGATCAAACGATATGCCAGTCTATCAATCTGCCAACTTCGTTCTTGTGTCCTTGTCTTGAGTTGGACAGTCCGACCCCGAGATTGGCACATGGTTAGTACGATACGCTCGTCCTTGGGCCCAGCAAATAACGTTCAAACTTCGGGAAATTTCCGCCCAAAGTGACTCGTTCAACAGTATTGTGGACCGTCATAGGTCACCTGTTCTCGAGTCGGAAAAGACGCTTCCAGACTTGCGAAGCACGAGGCTCGCCGCGACCAAATCTGGAAGGTGGATTTTGACGCCGGGAAGGACGGAAGGTGTCGTTTCCGTTGACAACCAAGGATTAAACAGGATTAAACCATCAATTACTGCACAGTCCGAGGCGGTGCTCGGAATGGCTTCGACGTACTTGGGATCCACAGCTTCTCGTGGCTCCTTACAGCTCTCTCGGAGACGGGGGAGTCAACCCGTGCTGTCCTCCGTCACCGTTTCTCTGAAGCGCGTACGTGTCCCGCCACCTTGCCCACTGCCCAGCTTACAAAATTACGAGTATCGGCTTTGTATTTCCTCCTTTTCTTTATTCAGTCTTTGTCATGCAATGGAGAAGATTACGTGGGCCAACGCCCCGAAGACAAAAAATCACGAGATTATGAAAATCGGATTATGGCGGAATTTCGAGGATAGGAGCTTTCTAGCTAAGTGTGCGGGCATTCCGAACGACTTGGATTGATTACGACAACACCAAGGAGATGACAGATTAAATTCCGGCGCTAATTTGAAAGAGCCATTCCGGCGGAACCAAATGATTCGAACTGGAGCTGGACGGCGGCGCAGTCTGCACAGGCTTCCGAGGCCATGCTTATCCATCCCAGCAACAACAAGCCTCTCGACAGCCGACGAGGTAGGAAATGAACCAGTACAGACTCGGTATGACGCAAGATTCTGAGGGTATAAAAAGGGCTGAGTGAGCGCTTATCATTTATCCCGTAAAACCGCCTCTGATCATCAACCCACACCCGCCCTTGCACAACCATGCCTGGAAAAGCCAAGCAAGTACGCTTTGCGTACAAGAACACCTACCACTCACCAGCTCCACCTCCTCCCCCACCACTCTATTTCTCCTCATCGACGGCAACCACGTCCTCGGGCCCAATCACACCTCCCTCGTCTGTGAGAGTTATACCAGGGCCCTCGCCATACCTCCCGTCCCAAACTATACCCACCTACTCTAAACCTTATGAGCCATCGTCCAAATTCTCGGGACGCATCCAACCACACCCTTATCTCGATATGTCCATCTTAACATGGAACCTCATGGATCATCCGTCTACAGCGACGCGGCTCTACCGCTCACTCCCAAGTCAAGTGTGGCGTGAAGCAGCTACTAACCCCCCTATTGGCTTCCTTGCCATCACGTCGCCGTACCTCCCTTGGACGATCAAAGTCGTGCCGTCAAGAGGGTCGTTCGTCACCTTCGAGGACGTGGTTAACTCCATTTACCGCACGCTGCGGACGAACATCAGCTCCTCCGAGTTTAACCTCTTCCCAACCTCACACGATCAGAGAAGAGCGACGCGCGCGTACGAGGAGAGGTACCGGCGCCAGCGCAGTGCGAGGATTTACGAGGAGGAGAAGCAGGGAGGTATGAAGCGCGTCGACTTTCTTATGGGCCACACACGCTTCCTCTCAATCTCGAACGTCGGGCGACGGCCAGACGAGTGGCAGCTTAATGTCACTTAGCTATTTCTTCTTCACGGATTTTTTTTCATTGATTTATTTCTTTTTATTCCTTCTCTACTTTGACTCTCCTATTCCAACACAAATCGCCAGCTTGGAACTTTTCTGGAGCATATACCCCAAATATACCCCCATCACATTTTTATGGTTTATTCGTAATTCTGGACAAAACACATCTCTATCATACCGTAGTTTAGTAGATACCCCTAGCACCATCATCGTCTTCTTCAAGTACTTAGGCTAATTAGGATACACATGTCATATGCCAAATTCGTAGTATGTAGTAACTGGGCGGAGTTGCCCGTAGATTAGATCGAAATGTAGATCTAATCAATGGCTGTGCATAGTTTGCGTGCCAGTGTTCGTTGTCGAGCAATTGATTTCTTGCTTGTTTCTTGCCCCGATGTTCGAGTTCTACCCTTGTAATATCCTGTATATCTGGCTGTGCAATGACCTGGTTACTCTCGACCATTAATCAGGGATTTCCGAATCCTTATGAACTGCTGTCTAGTTAAATTCTCGGGTGGAGTAAATACAAGGTCAATTCTGAGAAAGTTGATGCGTCTATAATCGCCTCGTACATAGAAACCCAGGCCACCAGTTGATAGCACCTTAGCGAGGCTAGCTACAGAGAACTTTGACTTATAATTAACCAGAAGCTGAACTACCGTGGGCCGGTACCCAATCCGCTATCTCCAATCTGCTACACTGGTTCACGACTTTCTACATGCCATTCAAATTTACTGGCAAGGGGGTAGGTAGCTATGTAAGTAATTATTTGAGTTACATATCCTACCCACAAATATAATATTCAATGATTGAGTTTAGTGTTTAGAAAATAAAGCCATTTTACGTGATACCGCCAGTCAAACCTGGCGACCAAAACTCGTAAAACCTATGACAAGGATCGCTGAACGATTTTTCACGACACCGAATCTGCTATCTCCAGTCATAAGCACTTAGCGAAGGCACCAAGGATTGGGAAGACGGATCACACTGAAGATTTCCATGTAGAATCGGTAGTATAACCCTCATTGAAATATAGTATATAAAGCCTCCTCATTTCTGCTCGAAACTGTAGTCCGGAAAACACCCAATTATGTTTTTCAATCCCTCCAAGACTCTCGCCCTCCTCGTCGTTGCCGCGTCCACGACAATCACCTCAGTATCAGCCATACCCAACGGCAATACCCTCTCGATCCAAAGACGTCAGAATCTGGGCGAGACCGTAACATGCGTCTTGCTCCTCAAACCGAACACCCCAGAGAACCCGTTGCAATTTGATGAGTTCCAAATTGGTACGTCAGCAAATAGCTTCTAGGCTCGAAACAACGAAGTTCTAATTGTAATATTTACAGACATTGGTCAAGCGTTGAGACAAGCAACGAATGGAAACGACACCTTCGTGCGTCTTCTGCTCTCTTTTCTCTCCCAAGGATAACGAAATACCTTTCTCAAATATCAGTTTTATGAAGACGATCATACGGCAAACGCTGATGGGACATACACCATCAACACCCAGCTCTCGGTCTCCCACCAAACCGCTGCGAACACCATTTCCATCATCAACAGTTGGGTGGGGAACACCTTATTCGGAATATTGAGGAATTGGCTTGTAGAAAAGGCAAAGTGCGTTCCTGGTGCGAGCGCGGTTGGGCTTTGATAAATGAACGTTAATTGACATTCAAATAAATGACCTTTGTGTGGATGGGCCTTCCGTCAATTCGTCGACACTTTTCGTTCCCTTCGAGTAGAAACTCCAAGTTTGAACTTACGTAGATAAGCAGACAAAGTTAGACCGCAAGACAGTTAAATCGGGTTGACTTACTTACCTCCCTAAAAACAGGTAGGGTGTAGTAACATTTTGCGACAATAATATCCGCCGTCAGATAAGAGCTGCACCTGTGAACTGGATTGGGGGTTGCGATCAAGCTGCATCCTGTTAAAGAAAAATGTGTCCATTATAAAGGAGAGACCACAAAGGCAAGGCACTAGAAAGGTGGCACTCAGATACCAGTGCAGGCGAGTATTCTGCAGAACGAGCTTTGAGGGCTTAGAAGTATCAGATCATCGAGGGATATATGGTTGGAGGATATACAGGACGTATATTAAGCTATGAAGGCTGTGGCTCCAAGGATGGTCCCAACTCCGAGCGAAATCAAAAGCATCGGCGCTCCCACACCTACAGCACCACTGCCCTGTGTAGTCTTGGGGCTCGTTGCAGACGAATTTGTGCTCGAATTGGACGGCGTGGTTGATCCTGTGTTTCCATTACCCGTTGTTGGTGCAGGGTTGGTCGCTCCTGAGCTCGTACTGTTCGAAGTAGAAGTGGAATCTGGGACCGTGTAGCTGGACAAGGAAGGGAGGAGTCAGCTTCACGGAAGCACGAAAGACTCTCTCCAATCTCCAGCGAGAAAACTCACATAAAATTAATCAGTGAAAACCCTAGGTCACTCCCATCCGGGTCTACGGTCGTATTTCTATTCGGTGATGCGCCCTTCACGGAAAGCTGGATGGTGTGCTCGACAGTGGGGTCGAGACCAGTCTTTGAGAATAGCGGAGAGCAGGTGAAGCCGATCGAGGGACGCACGCCGTCGACGTCGGTGGCTTGGCCGTCGAGCGTGACGGTGTACACGGGAGAGATGTCAAACAAAGCCGAGTTAATGTAAATCGCCGAGCCTGGTAGTATTATCGTCAAAAGGAAACAGGAAAGGTCGAGGATGCGATTGATATCATACCTTTAAACTTGAACGACGCAGCCGCATTGTGATCGAGATTTTGACTCATGGCGACGCCCGCGGTGCAGTTCGAGGGGATGAAGTAGCATCCTGGTTGACCGGCAACTACATTTCCAGTTGAGTCGACTTTGCACAGGGTGGCAGGTCCTGTCCCGGTACCCGCGTACTGAACAGTGCACACGAAGTTGTTGGTTGCTTGTCTGATGAAAGAGGCCAAGGTGAGGACTCACCGTAATCGATGGGTCCGTGTCTGGAACGGTGACATTGTGCTCTTGCCCAAGGACAGGTAATACAACAAATAAAGAAAGCAGGATTGCGAGCACAGGGAGTTTCTGAGTGGTGGACTTAGACATTTTGAAGGTGAAAGAGAGAAAAAAGAGAGTGTGGTTGTAGCTGTAGCTAACGACGCTGAACAGCTAGTTGGTAAAATACGGGAAAAGGAGGGATTTGAAATTGGTCAACGAGTCACAAAGACAACGCTCTGATATTCCGTCGGTAAAGTTCTGAGCTCCGTGATGGGCGGGGAATTACCGTGCGACATCATTCCCTCGTTAAGAGTCGTTACCTAATATTTTGAACTGATCCGCACTTCGGCAGCTGCATGTACCCCTTCCGTCAAACCCGACGACTTCAAAGTGGCAACAGTGCGCTTTGATTTGCTCCACTAATTCTCAGAGCCGTTTGGGCCTTGAGACCACTGTGTCACCGTTTTTTGCCGCACTCCCGCGGCCGGACTATTTTGACGGGGGTGCAAAATTCAATGCAGGTACTATGTCCGGCCCGGTAACGGGTCACTCATAGTAACAGGTCAAATGCAGATTGCTCGACCATTTCTGAAGCAATCTCCAGGCGTCCTTTTGATAATTGTAAAGTATTACCTGTAGAACATATCTTTGATGCGCAAAAAATAAAAAATTTGAGTTATTGACTAGTAAATTAGTGAATGTTGCAAGACTTGCTAAAATTTTGACATGCAACCGACACTGAATAAAATCTTACCGAAGCTGAGGAGCACTCTAACCCACGAAAACATTCCTGGTAGTATTTATCGTACGCAAAAAGCTTTTGGTTCCATTTTTTTTGGATTGAAGCGCCTTCTGAGGTGCAAATCCCCAAATCATCTTCCGGGCCACATCAACAAGGCTAAATATAGCATAAAATTATCAATGACATTGATTGGCCGGGGCAAGCTTTTGAGAGACAAGGACTCAGATATGGATTTGAGTACGTTTCAGGAGCTTGTTCCAGTTTTTTTCAGATTTTTAAAGGGAATACTGAGTGAGTAAATGAGATCTGACCCGCTGCATAGGATTTGATCAACTTGTACTCGCCTTCGGAAAATATTCACTGTACTTGAAAAAATCGTTCAAAATCAAGAAAAATTATATGTGTTTATAAAGGACATTTACGGGCACACAGTGGTATTGGTTTCCTCACGTTTGATTCAGTTTCTGACTTGCAATCCTCAAAAAAGTGCTGAGGTGACCCGTTTCCGGGCCGGATATAGTAGTTTGGATTTTGACGTCGATTTTGCAAATTGCAAAATCCAATCAATACTTTACAATTTCCCTCAGGCAAAATCTGAGCAGGATTTTGAATTTAGATTATATTTTGCCCATTGCAAAATTCGAAAAATTTCTCCTATTTTTCTAAGGGCAAAATCCAATCAAATCTTGAAATTTTACTCGAGTTTTGCTGTGTGTTTAAATGATATGTTATCACTTAGTCAAAAGAATGGAGAAACGTCAGATTTTGTTCACATTTTGCTTTCCAGCAAAATTCTAAATTTAGAATCTAATGAAAATGATTCATTTTGCCGAGTCATTTTCGTTGCGTTTTGCTCTTGACAGAATGTCCTCTTTTGCTTACATTTTGCTGAAAGAAAAATGTTGTGGCAAAATTGGTCGCGCGCTGAGCGAGGCGCAGACAACTCGCAGAGCGTGTCGTCCGTCACTGAGCGCCTGAGTGGCAGGGGTGTATATCAAGTTAAAATTTGACCTTGCACCCATTTTCTTGCTCGTGGTGCAATTGCAATTAGTATATAATTCATGTCATATATGTATCTACATGTCCTTGGTTTATTCTATTAGCGGCTCGCTCAGCTCTCGCTCTCGGGCTCACTGGCGCTTGTTGCTTACCATCGCAGCTGAAAGTCATCATCTGCGTTTCAGATAAAAAGCTTGAGGTTGGCGTCAAAATCACTGCCGGCATCGGGTCGTGTTACAGCCTCAGACGGGGGCTGAAAGCTGAAAGAAAGAAACGGTAAGCACGTTTTAGTGATATGGACGTCGTCGAAAAAAAACTCACCAGCATTCTAGCCTTCGCCCATATGCGTTCCCAATGCCTGCGATACAAAATGAACAAGGAAGGGCGATGGCGGCATCAACAATGGCTTGAAATAGTCGAGACTGCTGTCCATACGACAAGCAGTCTCGCTATTCGCGAGTTGGTACGTCCTTCTCCCGTCCTAACCTTCCAATCTTTCACCTTCCCGCCTTTTGCCTATCGCAGCTCGCAGCTCGCAGCCCATCCGCATCCGCACCGAAGGCGAGTTCTTCACCCCGTCCCTTCCATTTCCAACGACCACCATACAACGAACGAGCGAGGAAGGACGGTGGCAACGACGGCGACGACTCGAAATAATCGAGACCGCTGTCCATACGACGAGCGGTGTTGCTATTTGCGAGCTCGTAGGCCCTCCTGCCATCCCACCCACCCACTTCCCACCTCCTGCGCTGTCTCTAACGCCCCGTCCTTTACTCACTGCAGCTCGCAGCCAATCCGCCCATCCGCACCCGCACCCGCACCGGCCCATTGACTCGAACCCAGGACGACGCCGCGGGAAGGGTGACGATGAGGGGGGGTAGACAGGAGCAGGACGACTGCACAGCCGAGACCGCTGTCTGCATCGCCAGAGGGGGTATGTCGACCTGATAAGTTTTCCCCGTCTCCTCCCCCCCTCCTTCTAACCCCGCCTCCCGCTCCGACTTCTTCTTTCGAACCCCCCCGGTACCCACCGCACCCCAGCACCCTAGCCCTCCACGTCGCCCCCCTTCTTATCCCCGTACTCCCATCTTCATTTTGCATCTGCATATCCGGCCCCAACCCCAGCCCCAGCTGCGAACGAACGAACGAACCCACGATATGGAGAAGCAACGACGATGAGCCTGTGTGCCTCAACAATTTAGAGTCGAGTTGGGAGGCATAGGCGGGACGGCAGAGAAAGGGCGTGAAGGGGGGCAAGGGGTCAGAGCCGCCCCGCAGCTCCCCTCCTCCTCCACTTCGAGTCACCCCCAAACCCGCATCACTACCCCCTGCATTTCCGCACACGCCCCGCAGCCTTAGGCACAGCGAAAACGAACAAACGAGGCGACGACGGATGGGGATATCGATGACGGTGCGGGCGACGAACGACGGGACCGCGAGTGCTTTGGGGTTGTAGTCGGCGGGTGCAGGTGCAGGCGACGAGGACAGATGAGTAGGTGGGGTGAGGGATAGTCTTAACGACCTGCGGCGTGCACCCTCGAGGAGTTGAAGTTGGGTTGGAGGCGCGTGCGCGGACCGGCTTCGGATCCAGGTGCGTTTGTTTCGTCGTGTTCTTCTGCGAGAGTCTAATTCGCCTTCGTGCAGCGGGACCGTACGCCGCAGATGTGTGTACAGAGGGTGGGGGTCAAGCGGGCGGATGCAGGCGCAGGGCTAGGCGGCGAGGAAAGCATACAAGCAGGAAGGGAGGGGTTGTATTGACGACCTCCGCGGCGCGGGCTGCGATTCCCAAAGCGAGTTCTTCATCGCCATGTCCAGCGAGACGAGACCGGGGCCGTATCACCAACCCCGGCCTACCTGCAGCCATCCCCCTCTTCATTCAGCTTTGTAGGCATCCCACGACCCGGACACGCCAGTACATTCAAACCCGCTCCACAGCTCCAGCTGCTCGACGAACGAACGAGGGGTAAGGTAGGGAATAGCGACGACGACCGCTGGTTGGTTCGGGGTCGAGGGTTCGAGGTTGGTGTACGGGTGAAGCAGGTGTTGGCCGAAGGGAAGTGGGGGCAACTGCCACGACATGCGAATCACCGGTGCGTTCGTCTTCGCCGTCCGCCTCAGTGTCGGTCTGACTCATCTTCAGGCAGCAGGACGTACGTCGCCGCGCTGCAGGGGGATGAGTGTGGAACCTTTGACGTTGAGGTTGAAGTTCCAACAAGCTGTGAAGAGGTCAGAATGTAAGAACATCCTTTAGTGATGAGATAAACAATCGTTTACCTTATTATCCTGACAGTTTCGTCAAAATTTGACTTGGTGACGACGCTCGCGGGATCGTCGCGCGTCGGGCACTGGGGTGTAAAGTCGCGGAAGTACTAAGAAAGGGTAAGGATGTTTTTAAACATGAGAACGAAGTGACACTTACTTGTTGTTTACACGTTTGGCTGGCTTCTCCTCCTCCTCCTCCTCCTCCTCCTCCTCCTCCTCCTCCTCCCCCTCATCTCGCAGCTCCGTACGCCGGTAACGAGTGAAAAAGAGTGCTGCTGCACACGTTCGTATTCCTGCTGGTGTGCGACCCATACCGCCGCGGGACCCAGGCAGGTTGGAAGTCGGCACGGAAGTGGAGCCCAGGCCGTTCGGCGCCACGAAGAGGGGTTGGCGAGGTCCTAAATCTGTCGGAAGAATCTTTAACGAGGCGTCAAGGCAGGGAGCATGCGCACTGCCTGTCTTGCGGATCCATGGTGCAAGCACCTGATTCAATGCCTGTTCGACAGCACATCGTAAGTTCAGCGTAACATGGAAAGCACCGTGGAACGTAAGAGGATCCAGGACTTCATCATCGGATTGAATAAGGATGAGCGCCGACACGCTGGCGAGGTGAGAGGAAGGAGGAGGTAGGCGTGTTGTCATCAAATCGGGCGTGACGGACCGTCGATCACGTGAATGCCCAATTGATCGAGTTGCAATGACTCTGAGTCTCTGAATGAGTCGTATTCACTGCATCGACCCACCTCTCCCTGCCCGTCGCCCTTCCACGTCAAACGATATCAAGCGTGAAGCGTGCCGCTTTCTCCCTGTATTTTCCCTCGCCTCATTCCCACTGTGTCCCGTTCCGTTACAAGATCGAAGAACCTGACGATGCGGTCCTTGCCAAATCCGCCCTGACCGCTTTGGTAGGCCGATGAAGATGACAATAGCACAAACCCAGACGCTCCATACGAAGGCGATGATTCCGAACTTGCCCCAGGCTCTCCGTATGTTCTCCTCCCTTTTTTTTTTCAAAAGCTAACATATTTTTTTGTCGTTGCTTTTTAGCCGCGACCTTTTGCTTTAAACTTAAAGTTGGGGTCTCATGCCCTGCGAAAGGATGTAGTCCGGCTCTGAGCACAAAAACGACGCTGACACGCGCATCTCGAGGTTCAGGTAGCTGGGTTTGGGGTTTGGAGGACATAGCTTTCTTGTGCTGTTTCTAATTTCACAACGAAAATCATATCAATGAAATTTTATTTACGAGGATATACTTAGGGGACACAGAAAATAAAAGTGAACTTCAAGCCAAGGGCACGAGGGTCAACCAAATCTTATATGCTTATTCTATGGCAGATGCAGCCAGGAAGCTAGCTAGGAAGACGACCTAAATGACGGTAAGATGGATAATTCATGTACAAGGACTCGAAAAATTCACCGCTCCTCCGAAGCTCACCAGCCAACCTGCATCTGAACCCCATCTCTTGGCATCAAAGTACCAGTGGCAGTTCATCGTCCACGATTCGATTTGCGAGGGAGACAAGACGTCAAAAATAAGCCATCCGAATAACAGCGTCCGTTTGTTCTTAAGGTGCTAACAAAGACGCGGGCTTCGTTGTAGCCTGGGTATGCGAGCCTTTCAATGCAGGAAATCCGTATGGCTGGCAAATGTTAATGGAGAGAGCGGCGGTTGAGCCTCGGCGACAACGGAGACGGATAATGGAATCTTCGCGCTCTCAAAACCTGCCTCTTTGTTCCGTGAATGCCGCGGAAAGTTCTAATGATGATTTGAACCATAATAAGTCCTCCAATTTGTCTAAGGAAAACTGAAATTTTTACCAGTTTTGAATAAAGATCACGCCCTCTGCGTCCCGAGTTAGCGGAGTTGTAGTTACGCCGTCAGCGTGATGAATTCACCGGCGTCGACTAGTCGCAGAGTAAATCAATCTCGGGGTTGTGTTCGACAGTGGAGTGCTCACAGAGAGATGACATGAGTTGTGTCTCCTGTCATAGCTTTTAGCTTTTACGTTCATCTTGTCGACGCCCATGAGCTCGTGTTGAAGTGATTGTTCAAGGGCGTGTGGCCCTGCGCTGCCCGGGTGAGTGAAGCCTGGCGTAGGAGTGTGAATACCTACCGTTCGGTGCTGTCTCGAAGATGAATTAGAACGAGCTGGCACCCAAATCGACGAATAAAACTCACTGGGAACCGCCTCTTTCGTCCTTCTTATCCGCACGGACCGCACCTTCTTTCCTCCTCCTTTTTTCGCGTACCTTCGATGACACGGCCAGCTGATACACGAACAGCAGCCTCGACTATCTCGTATAGCCGATACCCGTCGTCTGTTCGTTCATTCGGCTCAGCAGCAGGAATTCGAGAGAAGGGAGAACTTACGGGTTACAGGATGTGTGCGCCGCGGATAGCTGGTTATCGAGCTGGCAGGGTCTAGGCAAGCGAGAAATTGTGTTAGGATAAATGCGCAGGGGCTAAGGAGGAGGAAGATGTACCCTTTTTTTATGGACTTGAGGCTTTCCCTCGCTCCCTGTGCCTCCTCCGCCCTGCCTCCTCGTCCGACATTCATTCCCGAGACCTGCTCAATTTCGGTCAATAGCTGCGGTGTAAACGAAACGAGGACCGAGACAACTTGCCAAGGACAGCGGGCTCGACTAGAAATAGTCAAGAACATTTGTTCCAAGAGCACCGCGACCATATCGAGGTCAACCACCCCCTGCTCCTCCTCCTCATCGGCCACTTGTTCGCAAGCTTTCCGAATTCAGTCAATACCCGCAGCGTCATGAAACGAGCACTGAAACGACTCACGATAAACAGCAGTCTCGACTGTTTCTAGTCGAGGGCGTCTTTTTCAGTGAGGTATGGGTGCGACTGGAGCCGCGGGATAAGTCGGCAGTGGGATGGGGGCAAAAAATGTCGACAAGGAGAACAGGGACGAGATGGATAGTGGTCACGACTAATCGTCGAGATGTCTTCGTTCGCGTGTTGGTTCCAAGGTGGACGGCGATGGGTAGGGTTAGGGATGAGCTAAGGGCGGGTGTTGAATGTCGGGGAAGCATGGGTTTGCGACTACTTTGAGATGCGCTGAGCTGGCGTTATTGGCCACTTCGTCGTCCTTGCCTTTTGTTCTGAATGTGTTGGGTAATTAAATGGTGAAATTCTTCCCGAGTGGGTACTTAACTGGTTGTTCTGTAGCTTTGAAACATCTAGAGTAAATTCGTGGTCAATTGGACGTCGGCGAATGATATGCATGGTGCACCTACCTTGGATTCAAAGAACTCTGGGAATTGGGAAGAACAACTAAGGAGGGTATGAGTAGGATCACAGGTGCGTTATAAAATGTATAATTTACCTGATTGCGATATAATGAACACGTCTAGGATCTGTCGAGTACACGAAACCATCGAAATGACTAGCTTACCCGCGAAGACATAGCAAGTGGACGAAACCCGTCTCTCCAAGCACGTTGAGCCCACCCTGGCCCTATGCTTCGTGTGCACCGGGTGTTTGAAGGGCGTAGGCGATATTTAGAGCAGCTCTTGGGTGAGAATGAGAGCTGACACGCTGACGAGGTGAGGGGCTGTGTGAAAATGAGGTTGATCTTTCGGCGCGACAGACCGTTAATCACGTGAGTGTTCCTTCCAAAATTCACTCCTCCTCACAATGACTCCAACTTGGTCGCATTTATCGCCCTGCCTGTCGGTTTTCCACGTCGAAATATCTCGAGCGTGTCGCTTTTACCCCTGCATTTTCCCTCGCATCATCGCTCCATTTGTTTGCCCCTTTCCCGTCTATCACAAGTTCAAAGATGCTAACGACGTGGTTCCCGCAACTAAATCCGCCCCGACCAGTTTGGTAGGCTGAAGGAGATGAAAACAACGCAATCCCTGACGCTAACGCTCCGTAGGAAAGCGGCAAACCCACGCTCAGTGGTACATCCCATCCCTTTTTTCTAAAACTAATGTAGTTTTTGGACTCTGCTCTTTTAGCTGCTGTCTTTATAGTCGGGCTTGATGCCATAAACTGGTAAGTCCAATTTCAAATTAGTAGATCAGGATTTTTTACAACTAAAAAACACAATATGACCCAATTAATTCCCTGTGCAGCTACTAGCAACCATCGCATAAGCGGCATAACGAATTGGTGGACCACCTCTCCTCCCACCCTCACTTCCCCAGTTTGGGCCAACAGTGAATACTCGAGCCTGAGGATATTACTGGCCTAATCTGGAAGGTCATTCATTGCGCGGCAGCACAACACTGGCTGCTGTGTGCTTTGCGAAAGGTTGTTGGCTGGCACTGGTCACGAAAACGATGCCGCCATACGCGTCTCGATGCTCAGGCATGAAGGCGGCGACCCCGTGCGTAACGCTAGCGTCTCGTGTGTTACCCCGTCTTTTTCCCCTGCGAAAAGATGTAGGCTGACTATGAACACAAAAACGGCGCTGTGCGCGTCTTGAAGCACAGGTAGCCGGCACTGGCCTGGCAGGGGCAGAAGCAATATTAAGGAAGCCTTCACGGTACGTAGTCTTGCAACTTGGGCTGATATTAACTGACACTTTTGCACACGCTTCCACAGTATTGACTCATATACTAGGTGATGTTATTAGTGACACAAGGGGAGCTTGAGTTTTGTGACTCGAGCTACTTCCCTTCCTCTCTATTTCCTCCTTTTTCACCTCGCTACACCATTTAAAAAACCACACTCACACATGATCCTCCCTTAGGGTAACGCTCGGTTCTTAGCTCGTGGCCTTCATAACCTGCAGACTATGACTTGGGCGATGACTCAAGCTTGACGGCGAGAGCGATGACATGGGGTGGGATGGTATGGAGCGACCACAGAGAAGGGAAAGCGGTACTAGCGAGCACTGTGCCCCCAGTGTCAACAAGCGTGAAATGTAAGGGGTACAGTTCACGCTCGTCGATGCTTCTCGCTCATACTAACATGTAGTTGTAACTTTAATGTCCAGTAAAATTCACAATTTTAATTTCAAATTTCTACATATCATAAACTGTACTCTGGAGTGCTTTGAGGGATGCCGGTCGACTAATGCTACACAGGAAACTCAAAGTCTCCTCAAAGGCATTTATTTTCAACGATTAAAGCTGAAAGACGACCCAAATTAATAGAGGGCCGATAAACCCGAACCGCGGGAACTTATTTGGCAAAGCTTCGGAGGCACTTTGTGAAAATGCCTGATGGGTTGGGCCAAATCAAAAATTCCACTATCACACTGCTGCCTTCAGCTCATTGAGATGTATTTGTGTGAGTAAAGAATGATAAGTACTCGGATACTTATTATCAATATTAAGACATATTTTCTGTGAGTGAGTAATTTAAGTACAGGACTGCTGATTGGCTTCTCGGCGGCGCGTCTTGTGTTCTTGAAGAAAATTGACGAGGGCTCGTTGTAGGCTGCGATACATGCGGTAGAAAAGCATGACCGGAGAACGTGAGCCGTTCGTAGCGGAACAGACGGTGCTCGTCAAGCGCGGGATACGAGTACCTCCCACCCGAAGGCAGATAAGTACTCTCCTCCTTTCATCGCCCTCGCGCATCTGACAACCCCCAGTCGTCGTCTCTCCTCCTGCACCTGCACCTTCACCTTCGTCTCCGTCTGTACCCCCACTCCCATTTCGCTGGCATCCGGCTTCGCCTCTCCCCATGCACCTGCACGTTCGCCTTTGCACTCGACAACCCCTCTTCCCTCCCTCCCTCCCTCTTCCTCCCCATGCCCCCACCAACTCCACGCACGAATGACAGTGGTGACGAGGGCGGTGACGACTGGAAATAGTCGTGACCGCTCCATGACGGCAGCCACGATGTTCCCGGCCCCGAACACCATCCACCCCGCCTCCACCTCCCGCGGCTTGTCTCGAAAGCCTCCACCCCCGGCTCGGCGGGCCGCTGCGATGCTGACGTCGCAGGGGGCGTCTTCGTATTCCCAAACGAGTGAACGCGGGTGGCAAACACCTCAATTCCAAGGAGCCGCGAATACGAGGTGGAGGGGGAGAGGGAGGAGGGGGGGGGAGGAGTACGACGACGACGACGGATGGGTCATTGCACACAGAGCCGATACACGCCGGTACGTTTTTCCCCTCCTTCAACCCTCTAACGCAGGCCTCGCAGCTGACGTTGGTCGTGCGTTGCGATAACGTGGAGTGTAGTTCGAGGGTGCAGGTGCAAAGGGGCCGCGGAACAAATCCAGGTAAGTTTGTAGCCGTCGCTGTTGGGTTGGTCTGCGAGAGTTGACTCGTCATCGTTCTGCGGGGTCATAGGTGTAGGCGCTCCGCATGTCGACGGGATATTGTCGACGACCAAGATGGGCTCCGAATCCTCGTACTTTCTTCGTTTCATTTGCGTTATGTTGGTCCTTGACTCGGCCTCATACAGTGCGGATGTATGCTGAGACGCTGAGGAATGAGACGTCGGTGCTGGGAGACAATGACGTGGCTTTTGACTTTGAGGTCCGGTTCGACTGTGGCTGCAACCGAGGTGAGTAAGCATTTGACATCGATACGAAATATTACTTACATTCCGCTTTCGAAGACACTCAGACCGTCGATTCGGCTTGCCAGTGTGCTGGCGGGACGTCGAACGTCGAACTTCGAGCGTCAATTAGAGCGGTATCGACGTACTGCCAGTGAATGGTCACGCTAACTGGAGATCTGAGGTGTAAAGGCAAAGAAGAAAGGGCAATGGCTGGGAAGTATGTCAATGACGCTGCTCGCAGCCAGGAAGACGATAAATACGCACCTAGGAGCCGCTCAGCCTATCTAGCTCATCCAGCCTACTTCTACAGGTATCTCGTCAGCACGCAGCACACCAGCAATGCGAAGAAGCATACTTAGTACTCCATCTCCCGCTCTGTTGATGATGCGAGGGTGCCGCGGGAAGCCATGACGAGTGAAAAATACGCGCTGGATCTGAGATCCGAGCAAGTATGAGTAGGCAGCGACTGGGAAACTCGTCAACGACGATGCGAGAAGTCAGGGATTGGGGAAGCAAGAAAGCGACGAAATAGTAATACTCGTTTCAACACTCACGTGGTCGCCGGGCCGCTGATCGCCCGGATTTAAAGAAACCGCTTCCTGAACTTCACACCTTTCCAGATCGTGAATACTAGCCTCTCCCTCGTTGAGGAATGGAGACTGACTTATGAAGAGTTGTAATTATTTCAAATCGCTAGTTTTTTTAAAATTCTATACTAACTTTTCTCTGCTTAGATAGATCCTACACACCGCAAAGGAAGTCGCAGCACATTGTCCACCCCCACCCGAGTCACCCCCGACCTTCTACTGAACATGCATTGGGTTGAGGGATATGGAGTGGGTAATTAGCATGGAATACCCTTGTGAGGAAAACCCATATGGTACGCTGCAGAGCGAGTCCAGGTTTTCGACTCGTTCTGCTGGTCTTGTTTCCCCACCCGCTTACCACTTACTGACTCATCGCCAGTCCTCCACCCTGCCTTCGGATGCCTGTCGAAACCTCTTCCCTGACCCTGGACCCCAATTATGCAGGGCAGCACCACCAGACACAAGGTGCCAAAAATTCTTTGGGTACTTTGTGAAGCGATTCCTGCATGACTCGCTTTGCCTTACCTCTTCGCCCCCTGCTCAAACGCCGACCCAGCTTCCTAATCTTGCTGCCTCCGTCGCTTCCTACCGCTGCCACTACTTTCTCCTTGCTTTGACACGGGACCACCCTCCACGCTGAGACTTATTATGCAAACTCATTATCGACGACGTTTATCGTTGGTTCCGAACCCGAATTCATTGTGATTTAACATTCACAGCTGTACGGGTACCATCAAGGTCCGAGAGATGGAAATGAAGATGGATTTCTGGGACTTGGTAAATCAAAAAAATCTCAAAATCACAATGAGAAGACTTACCAGCCCGCCTTGCAGGTTTTTATGTGAATGTACTCTGCCTTCAAACCTGCCGAGACCACCCCAACGGCCAGAAGGTGGCATGGAGTTGCGAGGACAATGACCTGACATCTCCCAAGGCACGGTAAGTCACGATTGTGGTGTTAGAAAAATAAGAGACTCACAAGAAACACATTTTTAGCCATACACTACGAACATAACTGGGCATCATTGGCGTGAAAGGCTTTCAAGACACCTGTAAGTCGTACAAATTGCCATATAGATGTATAAATCGACTTACCTGGGTTGTTTGTAGCCTCGTAACACGGACGGTATTCCCTTTCGAACGTGAAGCATTTGCAAGTCTACGTGTGATGATGCCGTGGGTGCTGTCAAATCTTCAGAGCTGGACCCGTCGACAGAATGCTAGTTTTCGTGAGCGTTCGGAGTTCATAGAATACGCATGAACTGGCTTACGAGGATCCCAGGCAGTGTCATTTCGAGTATTTGACGCTGAGGTTTAGCGCCCGAGGCTAGATGGGCAGGTTGCAAAGCTTGATATAAATGTAAGCACAAACCATATGAATGTAACGAGACCCTTTGCCTTTTGTTTGTTTTATGCAGTGATCTCGAAGACGGCAGTGGTTTGACAAGTGCTGGGGTGGGGGTTGATGGGTTTTCGAACAAGGAGAAAGATGGAATTCCAATAAAAACTTCTACATAGATAGAAAAATATACAGTACTATAGCCATGTTAACGACGGAATAAATAAGTACATCCACATTTGAGGTATCTCGAAATTCACCCAGGCTGCCGCCGACGGATCCAGGAGCAGAGGTGGACCCAGGTTCAAACCCTGCGGGGCCTCGAAGCGGTGGAAAACGTACATAGTAGCGGCAGTTCCTTGTGTCATATCCCATAGTGGAAGCAGCAGCAGCGCAAACTGCTTCTCAGGCAAAGCGCCATGACTAATATGGGTAATGGATGGTGGCAGCGTGGCGGTGGTGGAGTGTCAGGAGGTGCGGCAGGGTGGCGGCGACTGTGACGATGTGGGACTGAGCTGTTGAGGAGGTTAATGGGGAACTGGTGTTAGGTAGGAAGTAAAAAAGCGAAATGAGTCGAGTCAACGACTCATTTCGCTTCATACCGGGCGAGTCACCCTTTCCAGGATATTCCCTTTTCTCTCTTCACCCGTTTCCTACCAAAAAAGCTCGGCATCTTCCCGCAAACCTTAAAGGGAGTTGACGCTCGCAACGTGCTTGGTGTTCTTAGTACCTGAGCAGATAGAAATAAGTAGCTAAACTTCAAATTGAGTACTTCAACGCTTACCTTTCTTGACGTTTTAAGGCGGGAGTTGCGGAACACTGAAGAGGGAGGAATGCATGTTAGGTGATCGTCGACAGTAGAGATTAACAGGGTTGTTGGCAGCTGATCCGAAGCTCAGAGTTCTTTGTGAGTGCTGCGATTAGGTCGCTCAAACAGTTCAGTTGTTTTCTCGACGCTTTGGGTCTGGTATTGTGTTCGAGCTGCAGCACCACCCACGATGCTGCTGCCCTGTGTCTTCGTCTTCCAGGTTGGGAAGGGGAGTCAGAGAGGTAAGCGGGGTGTGGACAAGCGTCTGGCGGCGAGTCAGTGAGTAGTAAACTTGTAAAGGAAAGCGATCAGCGAAATGAGTCAAAAATATCGACTCATTCCGCAACACACCGCGAGTGTCTTTCCTGCTGGGGTCTCCCCCTGCGGCTCCGCCCCCAAACCCGACGTGGAGAGACTTCGTTCGCAGCGTGTGCGATTGTCCTAAGTCAGCCTATATCCCTCGACAAGGGCACACGACGAAGTGTACGCTTAATCATACAATATCTGGTATGGCGCCAGAGCCAGCATCAAGTACGGGTCGCCGCCTCCATAAACGAGGTTATTATCGCCCTAAACAAAGGCATTCAGGGTTGATAGGTTGCAAGACAACCCCGTCGATCTTGTGACAGAGCTGGGACGCAGTGTAAACGAACATAGCATTAACGTAAGGTAAAATGCAGAAGGAAAGGCCGCACGCTCCACGCTCAACATCGTTTAAATTTGGCTTGGACGAGCGACAGACGGGGCGAGCAGAGGGTTGATGACTCAATGTGGTGGATGCGACCTTTGCGACTCCAACGAGGGAGGACGAAAGCCCTAAATAAAAATTCACGTGATCGACGGTCCGTCACGCCGAAAAGTTCAACTCAACGCTCATATCACACTCACCTTTTCAGCGAGTCTGCGCTCATCTTCAGCTAATCCAACCTGATGGAGACCCAGAAAATCGTTGGTGTGCCTTTTTCTTTCTTATTCACTGCCTTTTAAACTAACTATTAAACCAAGATATACTATCATATAGGTACAATGTGATGACTCGTCAACATTTAGACCCTTTGTAGCAATCATCGCCCCCCCAGACGTTCCACAGAGCTACCGAACACCCAATGAGCCATTGATTGGGCATCGAAGCAGGCACCCGCGCCAGCACTGTTTCAGGATTACGCCATCACCCCCTTGCCCATCCCACTTTCCTTCCTCTCACTTCTCGTGCCCAACAGTTCCGCCTCTCAACATGGCGTCTTCGTGCTGCGCCAACTTAGAGCAGACAAGGAGGTGATTCTTGGAAGATGGTACCGTGGTGCATAGGCTGCATGCGCTGTTGAATATCGTCGGATTTTGTAGGCATGCATGATACGGGAAAGGATCTTGTTCAGCCGCGGTGTGGTCGAGGCGCAGGCGGGCGGGGGAGAAGAGAAGAGGAGAGGCGCGGGCAGGCAGCGTTGAACGGACGTGCCAAATTGAACAGCGTCATCGTTGCCAGTGAGTGGAAGGTGTCCCTTTCCCGCCTCCCCCAAATAATTTGTTCTCGCAGTATCCGACTCCGACGCCTGCTAGCTGAATGTTATGGAGGAGGTGTAAGGGAAGGGGAAGATCATTGAGCGGGCTGAGGATGTAGATACGCTCAGTGGGGCTGATAATCTGAGCGTGTGGTCTGCGTTTGTCAAAGGTATGTTTTTTTTTCCCCTTCTTTTCGTTATCATTTTATAATTTTTTTTTTTTTTTCCTATTTTTTTCTATATAAACTTTCAACTTTCCTTGCCAAAACATTATACAGCCCATGACTCCGCTGCACCTTCGCCCCCCGGTCCAAATTCTCACTCCTCTTTGCGCTCGTCGCTGTTGTTGGTCGCACACGAGCTCCAATCACGCAAATCACCACCGCCGGACCCGGTAGACGGAGGCGGGGGCGGGGGCAGCACCGCGAATGGCACAGAAGCACCAGAAGTTGTCGTCGGCATCGAGGGTAAAGATGAGACGCTGCCGAAGATGCAGAAGAAGCAGATGCACCGAGAGCTGGAGGGGCTCACGGAGGGAAGCAGGGGCTCGGCGAGTTTGAGTCCGCTACCGGGGTCTGGATCTGAGGCAGCTGGTGTGGGCGGGCAGGAGCTTGATGGTGTGCTTGGGAGTGTAGCCGTTGCGAGAGTGGGTCGGATCGAGGAAGATCCGAATTATCATGGTAGGTTTTGTTTGGTCTGCACTTTGAAGTTGGCTGATGAAATTCAAGTTATAGGCTATCCTGATGCCTACCTATCTCAGCGCAAACGCAACCATGAGCTCTAGGAGACCGTGGCCAAGCCTCCCCTGGCCCTGCCTTACCCCTACTCCTTGCTCGTCCTCCCTGCGCCTCCAAAATCCGACTCCAAATCGTCAAGACGTACCGCTGGAACCATCGCTCACAGGGACGGCGGTCTCGACGATTTCCACTCGTCTCCCCCTCCTGCGGCGTCTTCGAAACTGGGTTCTGGGTTGTATGCGTCGACGTGGGAGTGAATGTTAGTGCGAGTGCCGGTGTGGCGAACGACATGAGCTGCGAGAGACGTCAAAACAGTGCGGGAGGTTCAGGAAAAACAAAACATACCGAAATCGTGCTTCCTCTTCCCTCTTTCTCCTTTTCCTCCTCCTCCTCGCATTCACCACACCCTGGTTCCTATGTCTAGCTAGTCCGTACACGTGTGTGCTCGTTCAGGAAGGCAATGGCGCCCCATGCAACACCGGCTGCACCACGGCGAACTGCAGGGCTTTGAGACGAGTCGCAGGAGGTGGGGGCTGGGTAGTTGGCAATCGAGGGCTGGAACATCGAGGCTGCTGTCCATGAAAGAACAGCGGTCTCGACTATTTCCAGTCGTCGCCGCCGTCGCCGTCGTTCGTTTCCCGGAGTGACGTGGGCGTGGAGAGAGGGAGAGTGGGGAGTGAAAGCGGGGATGGAGGGACTGCGATGGGAGATAAGGGAGAAGGCAACGATGCAAGAGAAAGGCGACGTGGGGGTGCAGAAGAAGGCGAAGGCGAAGGCACGGGTGCAGGTGCAGGTGCAGAAGGAGAGAAGAAGAGTGGGGGTTGTCAGAACCGGTGCGGGTAACGAGAAAAAGAGAAAACGTACCTGCCTTCGGGTAGGGCGTGCTCGTACTCTTCATTTGACGAGCGCTGTCGGTGCTCTCGCCCCAAGTCGGCCTGGAATTGTGGAGAGGAGGGGGAGGAGGGGGAGAGGGCTGAAGCTGTGTGCAACGTCAAGCTTGGTGAGTTTTTGAATCGTCCAATCGTCAGAATTCGTGTACTCACCTCTTTAAATTTCAGTGTCATATCGACACCTGGACATCTAGAACAAAACGAGCATGAGGTCAACGCGAGGGCGACGTGAATAAATGAGCAAGACAGCTTACCTGGGAGCTCGGAGGCATGCTGCTGCGGCCGTTTTGTGGTCGTTAGGAGCTCAGGAGAAGGATTAGAGTCGTCGAAAGGTATGTCGAGGACGTTGTACATACCTTTACATTCGCTGATACCTTCGTCTCGTTAACCCAGATGTGATCTAAAATGCGGTCATCGAAGGGAAACAAACAAGCGCAACGAACGAACACCCACCAATCGAGAGTCCAAACACTCACGTGGTTCCCGAGCCGCCGATCGCTGTGCACTACCGATTGACGTGCTGGCACGAGTGCGAACACCAGCCGCGTGCCTCACTGCCTCTGCATTCAATGAGAGATGGAGACCGACTCACGAGGATATGTAAGTATTTCGTCGCTATTTTTTATTCTTCACTCACCTTCCTCTGCTTCAAAGGTCCCTCCCTCACCCTGCAAAAAGAAATCGCGACACGTCGTCAACACCCCTTCACCAATTGAGGCTAGTGGGCCTACGTTCTAGTGGACGTGGGTTTGGATGAGGGATATGGAGCGGACAAGGGAGACTCTAGCTAGGGAAACCCGTTTGGTGCGTCGCGGAACGAGTCCAAAACATCGACTCGTTCCGCCGGTCTTCTTTCCCTACTCGTTTATCAATCACTGACTCCTTACAGGCTCCTTCATCTTTCCACTTTCGCCTTTATTCGTCCGTCCACACCCTTTCCCTCACCCTGGACCCCAATCTGTGGGAGATTCATCAGGTTCGTCGTGGAACGAGTCACGCAGGATTTGTTTCACCTCACTTCTCTCCCTTCGCCTTCCTGCTTATACATCAACCCTAGTCCCTAGTTTTGCTGCTTCCAGAAAGCATGCGGAAGCACCTTTACTTGTCTTTATGGGACCCGCGAGACGAGTCGCCGTTGTTGGTGCAATTCGCTCTCAAACGAGAGCGACAACGCCAATCTTTGACACTAGTTATTTTGTAAGAATAATACACCAGTTTATTTTTGAGTAAAAGCGGCTTGCCAAGAACCACCAGCGGCACGCTCTGCTGGCAATGATTTATGACTGATAAGTGAACTGAGTAGTTAGTCGACTGGTACTAGTAATGGAGAAAATGCGATGGAAGTATAATTTTTATTTTTGCCACTTGAACGCTCAGCGACGGCCGACACGCCTGGCGAGTGGTCTGCGCCTCGCTCAGCGCGCGATTAATTTTGCCATGACATTTTTCTTTGCGCAAAATGTGGGCAAAAGAGATCTTTCTGCCGAGAGCAAAATGCAAGGAAAATGACTCAGCGAAGTGAATCGTTTTGCCACGCCCTAAATTTAGAATTTAGCTGGGGAGCAAAATGCAGACAAAATTTAACACCTCCCCTTTCTTTTGCTTGAGTGAAAATATATCATTTAGATACTTCGCAAAATTCCAGTAACAGTGAAAATTTTACCTGCATTTTGCCTTCGGGAAAACAGGAGGGAAATTTTAAGTTTTGCCATGGGCGAAATACACTCTACATTCATAATTTTGCTCACATTTTGCCTATGGGAAACTGTAAAGTATTGATTGAATTTTGCCAATCGCAAAATCCTTGTCAAAATTCAAACAACGTGCATTAAATTTTGCACCCCCGTCAAAATATTCCGGCCGCAGCAGTGCCGGCAGGCTAGAGAGTGCAACGGGCTTCAAGGCGGACAGAAGATTGGCCCATGTCGTCCTATAAATTAGTGCTTGATTATCCCTATATTACCAACAGTACACCCAAGTGGTTATACTTCTAGAAGTCAATAGAAAAGTCCGCTTCTATTTACTCCCAACGATGTCCTGCTCCGTGATACTACTATTTTCACATAGTCCGCGGAAGACGCCATTTTGACGGAAAAGTGTCAGGGGAGAGTCGAACTCCTAAGAAATACCCCATGTTAGCCCTAAAACCCGACAGGGAATTTAAGATGCTGACGATTATTCTGCCGCCATCTAGGACCAAGATGCGGTCGTAGTTCAGGATAGTACGAAGTCGATCTACATGGATGCAGACAATATCACATGAGGCAGTGTGAAGTGTGAAAAAAAAGTACACTCACGAGCGATACAAATCAACGTCCTGTCCTTAAACTCTGTAGCAATCGTCTGCTGAATCCTTTGATCCGTTTCGAGATCCACAGAGGCACTACAAGGCACAAACATCAACCTCTCAAAACCAAATCAGGTCACAAGAAAGAACAACTCACGTAGCCTCATCCAAAATAGCAATCTTCGTGTCCCTCACCAACGCACGCGCAAGACTCAGAAGGGACCGCTGCCCGACGCTCAAGTTCGCGCCTTCAGCCTCGATCAGCGTGTCGAGTGTGATCCTCTGCGACTTCGAGTCGTCGGCGTCTTGACCTCCGGTGGATCCGTCGACGAGGTACGATCGCCGGAGCGCATCCCACAAACGGGCGTCGTCGTACTGATTGAATGGGTCAAGGGCGCTGCGGACTGTACCGCTGAATATTGTGGGCTACGTTTGGCATGAAGCATAATCAATTTTTATCCATCATGCAAAAGACGAACACCACTTACGTCCTGCGGAATAATCGCAATCTTCGTACGCAGATCCCGCAACCCAATCGACGAAATATCAATCCTTCAACCAAAAAATCGCCATCAGCCCTTCCTTTACAAATCAAAAATCAAAACAACCCACCCATCAACCCAAATCCCACCCTCAAATTCCACAACCCTCATCAGCGCCAACGCAAGCGACGACTTGCCCGCCCCCGTACGTCCCACCACGCCAATCTTCTCTCCTCCCTTGATCGACATCGACAGCCCATGGAGGACGTTAGGGAGACCAGGACGGTACCGCATGGAGAGGTTGCGGAACTCGATGGCGCCGCGCTGGGGCCAGGATGCGAAGGGCTCGGTGCGGGGGATGGAGTGCGGTGCTTCTTGAGGGATAAGGTCTGGGCGGGAGTAGGATACGACTGGAGGAAAGAAAGGTCAAAAGGTGGGAAGAAGGGTTTGTGGATGTGATTCACCTCGTTCGATGGAGTTCATGTGGTTCTGAAGGAAAAGGGATTAATATGGAGCCTGAGGTTTTGAAATAGGTTAGGCTTACCTCCACTTCCGTTGTCTGCCTGGTCAACATCCCACATGCTTGGGTAAGTGAGGCTTGACAAAATTTCGTCAATGCCGAAAGCAACCACTGCATAGTGGACGAGCTCACTTATATAGGTTAAAACTAAACCAACTTGGGCAGCGCTAATGCCTGGACCTCCAACCACAGCGAACAGAGCAACCTACCGTCACCAGTTTATCAGGAGAAAAGTCACAAGAAATGAAATGCGAAAACGCACAAAGAAGATGAGGAGGCCACCGCAAAAATCCAGCCTGAACGACAGCCATCTAATCGGTACAACTATTAGAAAGGTCAATCAGGAAGGGGAAAAAGGTGACTTTACCTCTGATTGGCGATGCTCAGAATCAAAGCTCGGTTTTCGAGGTCGATATAGTACGCATTCTCTTTCAGGAACCGCGGGATTTCGCCGTAGGTGCGGATGGTAGAAAGACCTGAGAGTCGGCCACTAGGTTTGTACTAGACTCATGTCGAGGAAGAGAACAACCATACCGGTTAACGATTCAGAGAAGTGGGAGTACAAGACAGAGCGCAGCATCGAATCTACAAATACGCCAAATTGAATTTAGTGCCCAAAATGACTAGAGGTATGTAGAGGCTCACCGAGGCGCTTCACCTCTCTCGCACTTGCCCGATGGTAGTTGGAGAAGTATTGATACCCCAATGAGATCAAGATGGCGACGATGACTAAACGTATTCTCCATAAATGTGGGTTGGAAAACAGCATAAGGAGATGTGCTTACTGAAGTAATTCTCAAAGACGGTGATGATAACTACGGCGCCGATGACAATTGCGATGGTGAGGACGACTGAAAGAAGATGTTAGTCAGCAATGGAAACAGAAGGTTGGGGAATTGCGAACGCATTCGAAGGGAGCCTGGTCGACGAACAGTCAGTTATGATCGCTGAGAAAGATGGAACATACCTGGAAGCTCGTTATCAATGTCTGAAAGAAGAAATAAGAAATTATTTTGTAAGAAAAGGATGACTAGTTTCTTACTATCGACGTCCTTTCCAAACACGCCGAGAATTCGGCCAGTTGGCTACGTGATAAACCATGAGTACGAATCAAGCAGTAGCGGGAACGCAGTTACCGTGGTGTCGAAGAAGGACATAGGCGCATGGAAGATATGCGTGATCGCATCGCGATGGAGGTTCTGCGAGACGAAAAAGGAGAAAATGTCGGTTGTGCAACCCCTATGTTTCATGATAAGATTTCGGTCAACAGGTGACGTAAGACGGGATACGTACACTAAGAAGATGAACAGTGTTTGCACTATTCCCAAAACCGCGTAAAGGACTTGATAGAAAGCGAGGCTTTGATGGAAGGTACTGCAAAGAGTCAGTGAACAAGCAAAACGAAGTTTTACCAAAAAATGTACTTCTTGGACCACCAGATTAACGTGTACGAGCTCATGAGGTTGCTGCCCTGGGCCACGATACACGTGAAGATGACAAGTGGCGCTGTCCACCACCCACGTCCCGCCTTGAGCCAAGTCTTATACACTAAAACATTATGAGCCTTCGAATGTCGACAGGAAAAGGAAGACTCGCCTAATAATGGAATAGAACCCGTCGTCCGATGCTCGTCCGCGATGAGCCTTCCTTCCAATTTGCCTGTACCCGAACCAGCCCGAGTTGTCGAGACCAAGGTCACCTTGGATTCATTCCAGGAAGGTTCGTTCTTTGAATCTGACTGAGAGTCCGAATCGTCATGTTGGTCAGCATCGGCACCCCCGAACTCTCTGTCGAGCCTCGCAAATTCTCCATCTTGCTCCATGAGGGCCTTGTAGGTTCCTTCCTCTGTGATTCTCCCGTCGCACATTGTATAAATATAGTCACAGTAGGACAGGAAATGCAACGCGTGAGTGACGAAAATGACAGTTTTCCCTTGGTTTCGAAGGGCACCAACGATAGCGTTGTGGAAGAGGGCTTTTCCAACATGGGCGTCGACTACGAGGACAGGAGTTAACATTTGGCACAAGAACAAGTAGAGAGACCTTACGAGCTGATAAAGGATCGTCCATAATGACAATGTCCGCATCATAGTACAGAGCGCGAGCCACGTTGACCTGAAAAGATAATTCAGTGACAACTGAATATTCTCGTTGAAGACGACCGTACACGTTGCTTCTGGCCACCACTGAGATTTATCCCTTTCTCGCCGATCTGGGCTGCATTAGAGACCCATAAACTCGCTTTAGACGTTTACGTCGTACACACCTCAGTCAAGTCACCATCCGCCAACAATTCGAGATCCCGTAAGAGTGATGCTTGTTCCAGGACACGCCAGTACTTGACCTCGTCATATGGTTGGCCAAATAGAATGTTGTCTCTCTATTGAAATATCAGAGGAATAATTGCAAAAGGAGAACACAAACTCACCACAGAAGCATTCTGGATCCAAGCAGTCTGCGGGCAATAAGCAACACGTCCACCAAACGTGACAGAGCCAGCAACGCGTTTCATTTCTCCCACGAGGCCCAAAAGGAGGCTGGACTTCCCAGAGCCGACCGGACCGACGATGCCGACTAGGGAGCCTCGACGTACACGCATACCGACGTTCTTGACTCTGAAAGGCGCGGTGGGTGCTGCAGAAACATCGGTCTCGTCCTGAGAAGGAGATTTTTCCCACTCAAAAGTGGCGTTGTACACGTCGATCGCCAATTCTTGAGTTTCGTCGATGATGAGGGTTTGCTCCGAGCGTATCTGGGCTGTGAAGACTGTACGGAGACGACCCAGCGCATTTCGAGCGTCTGATGTTGCGGATAAACCTCGTGGTAAGAACATCATTGGCTGCCGGAGAAGCTAAATCACTGTTAGAGCGTCAATTTTGGGACGGGATGGCCGACTTACTTGGAACAAAGTCAAAGAAGTGAAGATAGCAGCAACGTCAAATCCAGTAGTTGTCTTGGTGTATGTCACAAAGGCGAGCGTAGATGCAAGGACTGGGATGGAAAACGCAAGAGCGACACTGAAATTCACTGTAAGTTTGTTCATGGGAGAAATTTCAATGGCTCACTTAGCGGATTGGGAGAATAAGATCCTGACGATTCCATAAAGCTCTTGTTTCCTCGTTTCATGGAGACCTGCATCGCTTAGTAACATGAAGTCCGCGGAAGGAATTACTTACTAGACAGAAAGGAGTTTTCATATGAAAAGTACTTCACAACTCGCATAGCGCCTAAGGTGCATCATGGAGTTAGCACTGTTTTCGAATATTGGAGAAGAAAAATAATACCTAAAACTTCGAGCAACGTCTTCGCCCGTTTATCAGTATGCTTCATCGAAGTCTTCCGCAACTTGAACTGTTTCTTCATGAACAATATTTGAATTGGTGTAATAACGACGAAAAGGCCGAACCCGGCTAAGCTGGAAGGACCCAGCTAGTGAGAGCGTAATACTTTTAGTTGGCACCGAAAGACATTCGACGTATCTGGAGCTCACCTGCTTGTAGAGAATTATAAGGCAAATAATTATTTGAATTGGAGCGGTCCAGACTATGAATTTTTGGGTTCGTCATAGACCAGAATGCCAACCAGCGAGACATACCAGCATGCTAAAAAATAGTATAGTTAGACTTACTCTAAGATAGGTGGGTATGATTTACTTACAAACCACTGCGCACAGGCATCGATTCGGCTAACCTGAAGGTGAAGTTAGAAGGACCCTATCGCTTTGATTCAATAAAGAACTCACGTCTGTAGAAATATGATTCAAAAGATCGGAATTTGTGACCTCGGTTCGCGCTTTTCCAGTAAGCCCGACTCCACGCTTGAAGATAGATTTGATCAGTGCAGAACGAGCCAACATCCCCGTCAGCATCGAGCGCCAATAGAACTCGAGGTTAATTAGTCATAAGACGGCGCGTAAAAAGCATGGAATGGATTCACTTGATTTTGGCCAATGCTGGCGACGATAGTAAGTAGGAAAAGCCCAATCGCCATAGCGATCCCTCGTCCTAGACCAGACTCAGGAAGACCCTCGCGTCTCTGGCTTTCCCTCTCCTTGGTAAAGTTGATTATGGACTTCACCAAGATCGGACACATGAGCTGAGCGGTATCGCCAATAACCTAACATTTTGTAATCAGAGTATATTCCCCAACGTCTGAGGAAGAACCGAAGAACCTTATAAGCACCTCCTATCCAAAATTCAAATCCTAAAGTGTCGTTAAGCGCAAGCGCGATACTGGCCTCCTTGCGTCCGCCAACCTCCCGCCAGTGCTTCTCCAGCTCGTCCCGCTTCCTTCCAGCATTTCTTCCGGATCCTGCTGTTTTGATGTACCAACTGAAACGCTTGAACAGTCCGGGTTGCACGAGGCCTTTATCCAGGGCTAGATTCCACCAGGCTGCCCTTTGAATTCTCAGCGATAGCGACTCGTCGAATTTCGTCGATAGAAGGGTGGAGGAGTGCGCTCGATTCAGCTTCCATAGGTCGGTTGCTTCGAGCGTTCTCTGATATCCAAGAGTCTAAGTGGCCTTGGATTAACTTGACCAGGTGTATTACTCGAGAAATGTATGTACCATAATTGGAGTGACCCATGTGAATGTCAGTATCGAGAAAATTGAGGCAGTGGTCAAAGGTATTTCCTGAAGGAAATTCAGCATTATAGCTTCAGGGAACATTCAAACCCAATACGCACTTGAGCAGCGTCCAAGGAGGATGGCGGTGGAGCAGGAATTCCTCTAGGGACCCTACGTAAAATCTGAGCATCTCGGCCTCACCATGGTTGAGATCAATTACCATATTTTCCACCAACTCGGGCGAGCTTTAACTTTCGCCTCTCCCAACGAGAGCTTGAGGTTAACATCTACTGAAGCCGGCTCCTGATATTCAGTTTTTTCATCGTAGGCTGGAGGATTAGAAACTGTAGAGACAGTGGATGGCGCTCGCCTGAGCGGCCGCGGCGAAAAGTAAAGATCGACTTTCTCATTCGACCCCATCATGGCTGGCATGCTGGAGGACGGCAACGGCAAGGAATGCTGGTAGCTGATTATGACTTCACGGCTATAGATTTTATTGCAGCTATTTTGGTCTACCGACTTCGCTATAAATAGGCGCTTGACCGTCCAAACCGAATGAAGGCGATGTTTTGTCAAGGTGATGAGAGAGTTTTGATAAACGACTCGTAAAGTTTTAGCCTGACGTGAAATGAAGATTCGTTGCACATTCACGACAGGTCGCGACATGGGGGTGTCAAGCAGGACCACCATCACTCGTTTTCTGCCTTGTCGCGTCACCAAAATCCTTACTCCAGTCTTTAACATGTTACCTTGCGCCAAAACACGGGCTGTTGGCATTGTGGCATAACAGAGGCAGAATCTTCTTTACCTCATGACTGTTGTCAAGAGTTGCAAGGCGCCTCGCTGTCTTCTAAAATCCGTCGCAAACTTATCCCATATCCTTAGAATTCTGCCATTTGGAACCCTTCATATTTCGCATACTGAGGTGGCGCTAGGCACGCCGTTGTGAATTACTTCCCTCCAAACATTCCTTATCACTTGGATGCAGTTTATTGATGTTGCTGATCTGGAAGCCTTGCAACACCTAGGCGAGATAAATATAGGTCGAGCGTCTAATTTTAGGATATGAACATTGGACGTGGTGATCGGATGGCGCTTAGGGACTGCACATCAACGATCAAACTCGTCATTGCGATGTCTTCCCCGAATGAGCGAGCGGTATATCTGAGACGGTCAAATGTAGCTACTCGTAAAGAGGTGCGCATCAAAGTTACTCCATCGCTATTTACGCAGTCATGTTGGCGGGTGGAGTCGCCACAAATAAGGGAATCTCCTAGGGTAACAGAACAAGATGGGGATTGCGAAGGCAGTGTGCATAGCTCACATTAACGGTTCAGATTTCACTCAAAGTAACGTTAGATCGAACATTAGTTTTACTCTGGCCAGTTATGCCGACGCCTGCGCATTTTCCATCGACGATAGCACATCGTCTGTGGTTGCCAACCTGAGGGTCTGGACTATAATATTCTTGTCAGGTCTAATAATAAAAGACTGTTTTATTATGGTTTTGATGTTGAATGATTCTAAATTTAGTCAGAGGTATATACTAGATTGTAAAGAGAACGAAAAGATCCTACGCTTGGCTCGTTCTCGTCCTCGTTCTACTTCTTGCGTTACAACTTCTGACGGCTGACTAGTTTGATACTAGTTCAGTTTTTACTACCTTAAATACCTTCGATAATTCTTTCAAGCCATGGCGTCAATCCAGGAGTCGATCCTTCCCACTGCACCTCACCATCCCTTTTCACCATCTAAAGTCCAAAAACCCGTGTCTCAACGAACTTTGGTAGAAGCCATAGCGGCTCGCATCCCAGCTCGCCGTGCTCTCGCGAAGCGACTTTCCACCCTCCACCCGAAAAATGTAGTTCACGAAATGACCGTCGAGAACGTCATGGGAGGTATGCGAGGAATGCCCAGCGTCCTATGGGAAATCTCAGAGACGCACCCAACCGGAGTCAGGTACCACGGTAAAACGCTCACCGAGCTCGAAGCTGCTCTGCCCAAGTGGCCCGGCTCGGCTCAGATCTCCCCCGAAGCGCTTCTCTGGTTTCTCTACACTGCAAGTATCCCGACTCGGGAGGAGTTGAAACTTTTTACGGCTGACCTCCTCAGTCGGTGTAAGCTCCCACGAGATATTGAAGATTTCATGGACGCTCTTCCTACGACTCTTCCTCCTATCACGCATATGCAGATGACCTACTCCGCCCTCGCTAAGAATTCGAAGCTTTCCGCTGCCGTTAAGGACGGGATACACAAGGCAAGCCTATGGATCCCTGCTCTCGAAGACGCATTGGATATTACAAGTATAAGCATTTTGGTCATTGCGCGCATCCATAGAAAGTTTTACGGCCCTGAGGGTCCCATGCCGGCGCTCGATAGGTCTGCCGACCTTGCCCAAAATTTGGCAATCTGTATGGGCCGAGGGACGGACTTTAAGTTCGTCGAACTTACCCGCCTTGCCTGGGGATTGCATCAAGACCATGGCGCTAATGTGTCTGCTCATACGATGCGTAAGACGTGCTTTGTTGACGGCTTTTAACAGGTTAATCTGATCATTGGGATGTAGGACTCGTGAGCTCGTCCTTGGCAGACCCTTACAGCACTATCGCCTCCGGGATAATCGCCGGAACAGGTGCCCTTCACGCCCTGGCCATCGACAACTCACTCTGCTACAACAAGAGAATGACCGCCTCACTCGGCTTTAACCCATCGAACGCCGAGATCGAGGCCTACATCCTCGCAGACATCAAGGCCGGCGCGGTACTGCCGGGATACGGACATGCAGTTCTGCGCGTCGAGGACCCCCGTCTCGAATGGGTTCGAAAATTCATCAAGCAGTATCCTTTACCCCAACAAGCGGACGCTAACGCGCCGCCGGTGTGCTTGGACCTAATACAAAGGGCCCATGAGATAGTGCCTGGCCTCATTCGCAAACACCTTCCAAAGGTGAAGAATCCAGCTCCTAATGTAGATGCGCTTAGTGGATCGACGATGCATGCTTATGGTGTTGAAGCTGATTTTATATTGCTTTTCATGTCGAACGGGCGTGGGATGGGATTTCTTTGCCAGTCGATCTGGGATAAAGGTGAGTGCCATGTTCAAGGTTATATGATGTCGTTTGAAGTAGTCACCGTTCCCTTCAGTTCTCTCCCTACCAATCGAACGACCACAGAGTATAACAATGGATAGATTACTCGCCAAGCTTTAGACCGGTACTTCAGTCGGATTAGCTCAAATGCGTGATCGAATAATTATTAATAGTTAGAAAATATCGTACAATTCGCGACCAATGACAACAAATGAAGATAATTTCAACGACTCAAAACCAGTGAAATTATCCATTCCATCGTTTGAAAGCACCTTCCAGAGACTCGAGTCTTCAAAACACGCACGTCAAACACAGGCCACTTTAAAGGGCCACTGTTCTTGATGCTCCAGTCAGAGTTTGTCCGGCTGACTCGGCGATGCCTTCCAGGAATAACCACTTCTTATTTTAACCTGCCGTCAGCTTGCTATGGAGTCCTGTTTCTTGATAGGCCTGTCAGTCTATAAGTAAATGCAAGGAATGACGCAGTTAAGGTTACCGACGTGCAACCCGGTGCGATTGGTGAGCGATGATTGTCCTTCAACTGGTATCCTTCCGAAATTGCGATCCATCTATGAAGTACCGAATTTGCCATGCACTCAGTAAACTTGTTGAATCAGAGGAGGGCAGTTCAGTAGGCAACAAGGGCTAGATTATCAGCCACCAGTATCTCGTCCTTCAGAGATATTTTTTGTTATATCCTGCGGCTTTGCTGGAAAAATTCGTTACTCGGAATGGTTGCTCAAGTTTCAGCTGTCGGATTCATCATCCGACAACGATATAAGATGTCAATCTCTTCCGCCTGATATCCCAAAAAGTTCACATCCAACATGGTTCTAGACGACGGCCGATATCTTTCATCCCTCACCGAATGGTCCAAGACTCACATCCCACAAGTTTACGAAGCCCAAACCAAAGAGGATGTGAAGCGCGCAGTAGAACAGACATTTTCTCCCGACTTGAACGGCACGGTGAATGGTAAAAAGGGGATGTTGCGCAAGAACTTCATGGATTCTGCCTTGAAGCTCCAAGCGGCATGGGTGGAGGGCCGTAAGGTGATATGGCATCAGATGGTGGAAGTCGCGGATGATTCCAGCAATCGGGTACGTTTCTTCGACAGGGAATTGACGAGGGGCTAAACTGCATCACAGAGTGGGACTATAGGAGCGACGTATTCTATCGTCGGTATCCAGACGATTCTTCCAGATGATAGCCAGCCTACTAGATTTGAGAGACACAAGAGTGTTGTAGTCAGGTCAGCTGTTGATGTATCCAGCTCAAGATCTCCGTAATAATGAATATAACGTTCACAGAGTAGAGTCGCAGTCTGAGGACCTCACAATTGATTCTCGAATGATAGTGGATATAACTGCGGTCGAGAAGAAAGTACAGCTAAAGCATAATCCATAGCTTAGATAGAGGACATTGTAGATGACCAAAGAGTTGAGTAGACCGAATGGCACTCGGATAGGAAGGATTGTTGCTGGCAGTTAGCTTTGAGATAGGATTGAAATCGGGCATTGCGTCTGCAAAACGCCGTGAGACCAACTGTACAGTTGATGCGCTGACAAATCGTTTGGTCATGTCAGCGTTTTCCATCCAGCCTATCATGTTAGTTGCTCTTGTTCATGCTGCTGTCTCCCCAGTGTTATAAACCTCTTTATTTTGTCATTGAACGTGTCTTCGTGAATGCTGACTCGACGTTCACTGGCACCTCTGACTGGCTCTAAATCAGTGCACTGGGACGCGTCGCTTCGTGTTTTGTTGGATGGTCTTTGGTGTTATCGATTCTCTGCATCCGTTCAGATTCACGGTTAGAAAACGCGTCGATTAGGAGGTGGTCGACGTCGATATGCTTTGGGTAGTTCGTGACGCGTTTCTTCTACGCGTGAGTGCGCGATTTCCTTCTTTCTTTGTGCCTTTTACTGACTGCCCTTCTCACAGCTCTCAGAGTCTCACTCCTCGCCGGATGCCTAATCTAGAAGGACTTCTCCACCTCTCACAGGGGTCGCTGCCTCGAGGTTGAGTGTGCCTACCGTTGAGCAAATCGCTGGCGTTGGTGATGACAGCTCAGGCGAGTGTCATACGAGTGTCATCGGAGTGGCTATGGCCTCAGCTTGGAAGAATTTCTGATCTTTACTACTTCTCAGGTACCCACCGACCCGTTAATCGCGCGTTTATTAGGTGGAATCTCCTGCTTCTCTGACATCCCTTGGTCAACTTATCGTACTTGCAGGATAGGGGCAAATGAGCCACCCCAGCTCGCCAAACCCGATTATTCCTTTGGCGGAGTAAGCGATACGAGAATTGAATGGCTAAGGAGGGTTAATGTCGACGAGTCTTTATGATGAGAGACGACCCGAACTGTCCGAGAATACCTGGGTGAAAACAACCAAGCACAGTAAGTCAGTACGCTTTCATGACGTTACTTATTTCTGACGCTTGTAATAGCGGCCTGCTTTAGCATGCATTGTAACCTACGTCTTATGATAGGCTGTCCGTCTCGAAAGCAATCAACAAGTCGCGTTAGGACAATACACGTTTGAAGTCACGTGCATCCTTTCTAAGCGTTATAAAGACTGACGGGAATTACTCGTATTCGAACGCCCATATTGGGGAAGGTACCCGTATCCTGTCATTCTATCGCCGAGGTGGGCATCGAGAATTCTCAGCGTTCCATTCCATCTTCGATTGTAATTGCTTTGCAATCGTCTGTTGGCACCAAAGAACGACGACCACAAAGTGAGCCGTACTTGTAATATCCAGTTCCAATCGTTAACGGTTCGTCTCAGATGACCCAAAAGGGAGAACAGGGAAAAATAAAGTGATTGAAGCGTCGAGTAAATCTGAATATGATCAGCGCTGGTTATTTTTGGGGTACAGTATTCCCTTTTCAATGTTCAGCGTCCGCGATTATTGACACACCCTCAGCGTTAGCGGACAGGGTGAACGATCACGTTTTATGCTTCATAATCCTTTCTGAGGTCCTGCGGAGGAATCGAATATCGTTCTGAACGTCGACTGATTGATGACTACGCAGACCTCGGTGTGCGCTCAAGTCGGCTCCCTTTGCGGTGTAATGCCTTAATTTCTCTCACGTGCTTTGAGCAGGTCGAAATTCTATAAAACGATCCAATGGAGTCCAGTTCGACCAACAACAGCAAGCTTCCAACCCTCCAAAACACTCTTCCAACAAAACTTTCTATCATCATGTCTATCATTCTCTACGACATCCCCTCCCAAGTGGCAGTTAACGCCTGGTCTCCCAATATCTGGAAAACGCGGTACGCGACAACTTAAATGTTCGTTCGCAAAAATATACTTACGGCATTGCAGATATGCTTTGAACTACAAGGGCTTGGCCTACAAGACCGAGTGGGTCGAATTCAACGACATCGAAGCCCACGCCAAGCAACACGGCATCGCGCCAACATCCACCAACCCCGACTTCTACTCCCTCCCCGCCATCTACGACGCGCCTAACAAGACCTACGTCGCTGGCGCCATCGAGATCGCCGCGTACCTCGACGAGAAATACCCCAACACCCCCGTCTCTTCCCCCACAACACCCTCGGTCTGCAGACCGCCTTCACCGACACCTTCCTGACGAAGCTCGGCAACCTGTGGCAGTTCATCGTGCCCGCTGTCAACAAGAGCCTCAACCCCCCCAGCGCCGCCTACTTCCGCCGCACGCGTGAGGCGCTGTTCGGTGTCACTTTGGAGGAGCTCCTGCCGAAGGGCGACAAGGCTGTCACGGAGTGGGCGAAGGTGCAGGCTGGCTTTGATGAGGCTGCCGTCCTCTTTGCGAAGAATGGCGGAAAGGGGCCGTTTGCGATGGGCGAGACGATCTCGTATGCTGATGTCAATGCGGGAGCGTATTTGATTTGGTTGAGGACCATCTGGGGCGAGAACAGCCAGCAGTGGAAGGATATCTCTTCTTGGAGCGGAGGCAGGTGGGGCGCTCTCATCAAGGGCCTCGCTAAATACGAGACCATTGTTTAAGTTTGCTACTTTTGTTTTCTAATCAAAAATAACCCTTCCGTCCGAATATTATCACGATTGCGAGCTTTGATCCAGTGTCAGCAATTATCTATCTTCGCCAACTTTAGACGGGAAGGTAAGAGGACGTACGGGGGTGTCCACAAGCAGTCGGTTGGCGAGTCGAGGGTGCTGCGCTATTTTCCGATGTTATTTGCGACTTAAAGACCGATGTCCGACATAAATTTCCTCCACCACTTTGGCCTTATAAAAGCGGATATGAGGGAGGATCGAGTACGGTCTCGGAAAAAAAATTGAAGGACTGCTTACGCGCCGGTTGACCGATCATCCGTTCCTGGCTGCCTTAGGCCCTTCGTATACCGATTATGATAGTGGGAATCGTCTTGACAAGAGGTATTCCGTATTCTTGAAACCGCTGTCTGTGTTCCGATTTTGAATAATCGAAGTACTTTTTTGGTAATCCTTCCGAAGTCACATTACCAGCCTGACGATGTCTCTCTTCTGGAACTCCTCTCTGAGTCTCAACATCAATCCCCCATGGCTGATACCAGCTTCAAACTAAACCAAGACCTGCTATGGTATATTATTTCTTTCATCATACAGTCAGACACGGACAAGGAATGGGATACGGAAACTATGTTCACATTCAAGCCGTCGCTGAGAACTCTCCGACTCGCATCCCAGGTCTGCTCATCCTGGAGACAGCTCATCCTCGCCACGACATCCTGGTGGGGTCGCCTCATCCACTTAGATCCCTACCCATACCCAAAAGTCCTCATACTGGATGAACGAAGTTCTGGCGAGATCAGGCCAATCAGCAGCACTCCATGTCACTGGGACTATCGGTTTTGACCCCGTTTTTCTCGACACTCTTCTCGATAAACAATGGGACAGAATACGAGTCCTACATGTCATTACCAAACATTCTAACACCTATCGTTCCCTTTTTGAGGTCTTCCGATACCTCCAGCGTCCTGCGCCGTCAATGGAGATTTTCGCAATCCACGTCATGGGAGAGCCTAGTCCCTCAGAATTTCCTAGAGATTTTCGCCTTTTCTCCGGCTCTGCACCGTCTCTTCGTTGTCTACGCGCATTTCCTCCGGAAAGTCAGGTCATTGGTCTCGATGCTCCATTTATAGTCCACCTCCGAATCCTCGACCTGGCCCAGTGTATGGCTAGTTCCCAACAACTCCTGGAGATCCTCAAGACCACACCTTACCTGGAAAAACTACTGAACGTGGAAGTAACTGCATCAAAATCCATCGGAACACGCTCCTTCGAGGTCCATAAGGCTGAGATAATGCTTCCCCACCTCTGCCATATCATCCTTGACTCTTTCGATGTTCATGCATGGTTACATGTCCTATCGAACATTACACCTGCTTCCCAGTGCGCCCTCAACACGGTGCTGTCAAATGACAGTGATCTCCCCTTCAGGACATTCATGCTAACCGCTACCGATATTCAAGCAATATCTCAGGTTCTCGCTTTCTATGCAAAGAGAGGTGCGACCTTGCAAGGTCGAACCAGGCTGAAGCTTTGCGTAGGGAGTGGTCTTTTCTACTTTTGCCACAAACATGGTAACGAACAACCTTCCTTGTTTCGCTTCTACTTAGAGACTAGGGAGGCCTTTCCAACTCGCACGATTTCGACTCTCCTTCATTCACTATCCTCGTACAACCTTAATAACGTTTTTTACCTTCTGCTAGACATCGCGGAAAGCTGTGACCTCGACCCAACTGAACCACATTTTACACAATTCATGGCATCTACAGTTCGCTCGGTCCAGGGTTTACAAATTAATCTGCACACCATTCAATTTCTTTTACGCCGCAATATTTTGCCAAACGCGTCTGCCAACATCTTTCCTTCACTACGAATATTATTGTACCCATACTCGACCGACCATCCCAAGCTCCATTTGTTGAAGTCTTTCATATACTGGCTAGTCAGGTCTGGAAGCCCATTTCACACGCTGGACGTCACGCCGGAAGCGAGTTGCATGAAAAAATCTCGAGACTTCAGGTTCCTCGAAGAGGTCAAAGGTCTGAGAGTGGTCTGGAACGTCGAAACGGTCGGCGCCTCCGAGAAATGGGTAGCATATAAATGTGGAAGTTCGAACCCCGATATTTTATTCTTTAAAGGTGTCGCTTAAGTTTGGTCTTTTCTACATTAATATTGGAATGGAAGTTTAATCTCTCTTTGCCTTGGTTATTCCGTCTGTGTATCTTGAAGCTCTTCAGTTAAACCAGTGCACTCATGATCCTTTTTATGCTAGTTGAAATATGGTCTTGAAAAACTCCCAAGATGGGTGACGTCAAAATAATTAACGCACTTCGGTCTCTAAGGTGAATAGGCTTTGCTGAAAACGAGACCATCGTTTAAATTTAGAACTTTTGTGTAAAAACGAACCTCACGTCCGAATTTCATCATGATTAAGACCTTTCATGCAGTGACAACGATCACCTATATTAGCCAACATCATACCTGATGGTAAGATGACGTACGGGTGTAACCACAAGCAAGAGGACGGCGAGTCGAGAGATCTAAAAATCAAAGGAAAGTCTTTTTTTCCATTGCCGGCTTCTGGTGGTGCCAGCGGCCACGACGGACTGGGTTAGGGGAAAGGAAGGACCGTGGCGCAAGCTATGACGCGATGGTACTCGAAGAGATAGTTTAGCTCATTAGACGTTCTTCGAGGGAGAACGACATCGAAGACGGAACTACAAATGCGTTCTGATCGTATACGGCTGGCGCTGCTGGTGCAGGTATGACCGAGATCGCAACTGAACGTTCGTGCTACCGACCGTGGGAAATTCAATTTTTCAATTTTTTGAAGTCCGATCGGTGAACTGCACAGCTTCCCCTCCTGTAATTCGACTCTGGATCTCACCTTAGCGTTATCTAAAGCCTTGTGTAGAATGAAATTGCCCTACACCATGCCGGCTCCGATACTCAGGCTCCACAGGGACATCCTTTGGTATATATTCACCCTTAACACCCTCACAGACGAGGATTTCACAGTAATGATTAACGAAGACGCCCCACCTTCCCCACCAGAGTTTTCCCTCATCACGGCTAGACATACGTCCCAGGTTTGCGCTCCCTGGCGTGAGCTAATGCTTGCATCGTCGTCGCTATGGGCAAACACACTCAATCTAGAACATCTGAACCAAAAGAATGACCACTGGCGGATTGAGATCTTCAAGAGAACGGGGCACTCGTTGCTATCCGTGCAGGGCACGCTCTATGAAGAAGGGCTACCAGCTACGCGATTTTCTTTTGTTTCTTTTAGGGAAGGAATGGACCCGTTTACGAAGAGTCTTCATCTCAGTAGACGCCGGCAATATTGCAGAAGATGAGCGGTGGCTTGCCATGCGACGACCTGCGCCAAATCTGGAGATTTTTCGACTCGAATTTTCTTTTCCGGCGTTCTCAACTGGTGACGACATTCTCTTTCAAATGACGCCCCGCGCATTCAGGCATTTTGGACATCGGATTTCAATTTCAAACTCTCTGGGACCTGGTTATCCCGTCTTCGCATCCTGCGGCTTTTTGGTTACACCAGTGGCCACTCAATTCTTGTCGCCCTAGCAGAATTGTCGTCCCTAACGACTCTTGAAATAGGTGACGTCAAAATAATTAACGCGGACACCGATAAACATCAATCGCCCACCATTATCCTTCCCAATCTCAAACAGCTCATTCTCTCAGCTGAGCTTGCGACCCTGATCGTAATCCTAAGTCATATTGCGCCCACATCTGGCTGCAGCACAGAACTTGAAAGCCTCAATGATGACGATCCTTCCCTTTCCCCCACACAGGTCTCCCTCTTTCAACGAAATTTTGCTTCACATTTCCAGATTTTTTCTGACTTCAGCGGCATTGTGGGCTTGGCCTGTACGATGACGCTGGGCGTCTTCCACTTAAGCAGCGTTTTGGACGGAGAGACCAAACGACCACATCTGCCCTACTTTAAATTCCACATCGAGGTCGAGACATTATGGGACAACCTAACCGAAATTCTCTTCAACAGCCTATATTCCTGCGCCCGCGTTCTTAACACGATCACGGTATTAGAACTTGACGTCGGTCGTGCCTTTAATCACTACGATTTCGACCCCTCCAAAGCGTACATCATCAGGCTCTTTCAATCATTTTCGGCGGTGCATACGATGCACACCGATTCGCTGACCTTGGACGCTCTGGTTATGATCCAAAAACACTCCGAGATTGATTTCTTCTCGGATCTTCAAACGCTCGTATTTGATACGGACACAAAGTTAATTCCTGGCGCAATCCTGCAATTCCTCCTGCAGCGTCGGGCTGCGGGTCTGCCAATTTGGCACTTTGATCTAACAGGTTGTAGTTCTGACAATCAAGACCGCCTTTTTTTCTTGGATGGGATAGACGGACTCACGGTCGACTGGCATGTTGAACCTGACTGGTAAATCTAATGACTTTATACAGATGTGGACGTTCGAACCATAATTTGTTCTTTAAAGGTGTTGTTTACGTTTAGTCCTCTGTATGGCTGGATTCTAAAATCTGTATATCCCGTCTGTGCATCTTAAAGCTCTTGGTCTCCACCAGTGGCCTTACAATCCTCTCCGTTTGCACTGCGTAGCACCTTTCTGTCTGTCGGGTGGGGGTCTTATCTCAAGTGCAATGGCCGCAAATAGAAATAACCTTTGGTGAGAAGGAGATTTTTTTAGTTTTTGTTCATGCGAGTGACCTCTGGGAAGAAATCACTTTCGACGCAGTTGATTAACCATGTTTGTCTTGCCACCGTGGCAGCTCTCCTTCGTTACAAATTCACACCACACCACCACTCGTAACAGTATTCTGGAGAACATAAGTTTCGGTCTTACCTGGTAAGTAGATTCCTTTAATGTCGCAAACCCACGAATGATAGATAACATTGGTATTCGAGGTACCATGCTATCTCCAATATCCAGGCTCCCCAAGGACATTCTTTGGCACACGTTCACCATCAACACCCTCACAGACGAGGATTTTACTGAAATGGTCGAGCGCCACGCCCCACCCGAGTTTTCTCTTATCACTGCGCGGCATACGTCACAGGTCTGTACCTCCTGGCGCGAGCTAATGCTTGCATCGTCGTCACTTTGGGCGAACACGCTCAATCTAGAACATCTGAACCAAACAAACGACCACTGGCGCGCAGAGATCCTCAAGAGAACGCGACAATCTTTGCTGTCCGTGAAGGGCGCTCTATATCAAAAAGAGCTGCCTGCTAGCCAATTTTTCTTGTTCCTTCTCGTCGATGAGTGGACCCGTCTACGGAGAGTCTCCATTTCGGCGGGTACCACTTACTTTATCCAATGTAAGCCGTGGCTTTCCTTGATACGACCTGCGCCAAATCTCGAAATTTTTCGACTCAAATTTTCTCGTTACGGGCCGCGCTTCTCAATTGGTGATGGAAGTCCCCTCTTTTCAAATGACGTTCCGCGCATCCACACTTTTTGTACATCGAATTTCAATTTCAACCTCTCTGCGCCCTGGTTGTCCCATCTTCGCATCCTGAGACTTTTTGGCTACAACGATGGCCGAGCCATTCTTGTTGCACTCGCAGAAATGTCGTCCCTAACGACTCTTGAGTTGGGTAACGTCAAAATAATTAACGCAGACGCGGATAAACATCAATTTCCCACCATTATCCTTCCCAATCTAAAACTCCTCATTCTTTCCGCCGAACTTGCAACCTTGATCATGCTCTTAGGTCAAATTTCGCCAACATATGGATGCACCACACAACTCGAAAGCATTAATGAAGCCCACCCTTCCCTTTCCATCACACAAATCTCTCTGTTTCGACAAAATTTTGCTTTACACTTCGGGTCCTTTTCCAACTTCAAGGACATGGTAGATTTAGTATGGGCGATGACACCAAATGTCTTCCACCTAGGGAGTGGGGAAACCAAAAGATCACACTTTGAATTCCGCGTTCAAGTCGAGACGCCATGGGGCAACCTGTCTGAAATCCTATTAAACAGCTTGTCTTCCTGCGCTGGCGCGCTCAACACGATCAAAACATTGGAGCTCAAAACCGGCCATGCCTTCAACCACGACAATTTTGATCAGTCCAAAGCACACATCATCAGGCTCTTACAATCATTTTCAGCAGTAGATACAATGCACGCCGATTCACCGACTGTGGAGTCACTAGTCATAATACAACAATACTCTGACACCATTTTCTTCCCGGACCTTCAAAAGATCGTATTTGATACAGACACAGAGCTAAATCCTGGGGCGATCTTGCGATTCCTCCTGCGGCGTCAGGCTGCGGGCATGCCAATTTTGCACTTTGATCTCAATAGCTGTACTTCTCCTCATCAGGACCGCCTTTTCTTCCTGGACGGGATAGACGGTCTCACGGTGGACTGGCAGGTAAAACCTGACTTGTAGATCTTATGACTTTCTTAACGACCCGCGTTGGATTGCTATTTTCACGTTGAATTGAGTTCAGTAACTAGTCGTAAAAATTGTAGGCGAGCTGGGCCATAGGACTGTAAAACTAGCATCTTGGACCATCCAGAAGGACGTGTCAGAAACACAAAAAAATAAGATGGTGCTTGAAATATTGCTCAATGGGACGTGTAATCTTCGCAAGCAAAAGTTATAAATATCCGCTTCCGAATTTCAAAAGTCTGCTGTTCAACTACATCGTCATCGTCCGCGATGTCGGACATGACGGTCGACGTCGAACAGCCTGAAGTTATGGACGTGAGACGAGCTATCTACAAATAAGAGGACAGGGGTTACAGTACCAACTATCTTGAGGAAGACAAAGCTGCTCTTCACAGTTAAACGACCACCTTTCGCCCTCAACATGTGATGATTGTATTCACTGTGATCCGGCTCGTCAGTTCACACTATTTGAGAGACAGTTTGGACCTAACATACCTTCACCTCGTCCTCCATATTGAGAGTCGGACGATTTGCACCCCAGACGGCGCATTGTGGAGTGTGTGGATTTCCTAATCTCCTTGTTTGACAAAAGTAAGGGTCGATGTTGAAGATAGAATCACTGAGATATTAGAGTCAGGCCCAAGAGGGGAAGCCAGGACCTATGACGGAACAAGAACCTACCAAATGGGTGGGTAGTAGAGCTAAAAATCGAGTGTTTCAAATGCTAAATCTATAGCTACGGCAATTCAATAAATCGTTCAAAAAATGAAGGCATGGAGACAGACATACATCGTGCTTCTCGGTTTTCCTCCTCCTGCGGTTATGATTCGTGAAATCAGCACATTCAGCCGCAACGCATCATAACGTTTCTCAGTTGGATGAGGTTTCATGAGACGATTGCAATCGACGTATTGCTTGACAGGGCGGACTACGTGCCATTCTATAATACCGCCCAAGCCCTGACCAACGGCTGTACTGCTAATTCAACGTTCCCAGTGTGTGGGTATCGAGGCAGTAATCCTGAGTGGCTATCGACGTGTCAATCGCCGCCACAAGTAAAGATATGGATAGAGAGACTTAGTTCAAGCGAAAGACATCAGTGTTGTGCAAAAATCCGCCACATCAAGTAGATGATTTGCTCCACCGCTTGTGAATTCAAATCAAACGATCACCGAAATCCGTCAAGTCAGCGTCCGGCCATAGTTTAAGCCACGTCGATAGGACGGAACTAAAGAAAGCACACTGATAATAACGCGTATATCAGCACTGGTCCCGGAGTTGGGGCAACGGTAGTTTGGGGGGCAGGGTTGAATACAAAGAAATCATGGATTTGAGACATGGCATAAAAATGTCGAAATACGTGGACAAACGTCAAATTGAATATCAAAGGGTCTATGAAGGCATCTACAATGAAATTCGTCACTTTGAGACGGCAGCGAGGAGCGAGTGGTTGGGAAACATACCAATTGCTTTTCAAGTCGATGTGGTGGATCATTTGATTCCTGCGCCGAGACAAAATGTTGGAGAAAAGGGAAGCTCTAACCACCAAGGAGTGCTGCGCCTGCATGACCTTCGCGAAGTTGAGGAATCTACGGCGTGCGTTGTGAGACGTGGTTTTGAGTTCAAAGAGGGAAAAACGTGACACGTGTTTTCCGAGTTGCTTGGTCAGCAATCTTCGCCGTTTTGGATTTGCGCTTGCAGTCTGCAACTTGCACATGTACAACCACACCATCTCTAGTCTTCACCAACGATAGCTTCATACACTGTGCGTGTAACGTAAGAATAGGTACGAATTCCTTTCAAGAGTACTTCCACGACCGGACTGTGGAACTAACGAACGTTGTTGTAGACTGGTAAATCTCATGCCCAACTCATGCCGTTCAGGATCAACGACGCCAGCGTCGACATGAGAAGTAAGGTCCTCCCCAGTTAATTTCAAGTTGCAGAGATAGGAATTTAGTCAATGATATCATCAAATCATACGCGTAAGTCCTTTTGACTTAAAATTCTCCGGTATTTAATAATTTACGCACTTCCTCGAAAGATCTTTGTATCTCCTTTGTTTGAGTGTTTCCCTGTGAATGGGGCTCCATTTAAGAAACAGCGCCTATGCACAAACCATGCCACTGAATTCATCGGCATCAAAACACATATCTGTGGTTCGCCATCAAAATGATGACCTTGTGGACAGGTCCATGTGAGGTGAGGTGAGGTGTTAACCGGCATGGTCCATTGCTGAACGCCGGTGGATGCAGGCTTGAGCATCCGTTCGCATGAGTCGGCACTTCGAGGGGGTGTATATTATAGAGAAAAGGCAAAATACCAGGTCCGACATTGTGATTGCTGTATTTTGTTTTAATTAATCAACCAATTTCTCCAATAGAACGCTCACGCGCGAAGTCTAGATAGGTCAAAACATCCCATGTTTAACATCTCAGGAGTTCTCACACGGAATTCAGTCGCCTCCATTGGGTAGTTGAATGCGTCTTACGCTATCTTGACGCGATACGTGACGGCATCATGGGGAATACTTATATACGACGAATCTAATTAATTCCCCCTCCATCAAACTCCTATGTCTGACCTGCCCGCATCCCGTAGCGATTATGACATTATCTTTGCTGGAGGTATGGTTTTTCGAACCATAAAGTCGTGTTCAACGCAACTGATTTCTAAATAAAAGGAGGTACCACCGCTTGTATAATCGCAGGGCGACTGGCGAAGGCAGATCCCTCCCTGAAGTTGCTGGTTCTAGAGGCTGGCCCGCATAGCAAGAACAATATTGCCCACATTCAGCCTGGACAGTATCTCAGCCATCTTGCTCCTGGAAGTCTCACAACGACTTTGTATATTGGAAAACCCAACGACGCAGTTGGCGGGCGCCCCAGCTATGTTCATACCGGTCGGTGCGTTGGCGGAGGATCTGCCGTCAACTGGCTCATGTATAACCGCGCTTCCGCGTCCGACTACGACGATTGGGAGATTGAATATAACAACCCGCGGTGGGGATCTCAAGAAATCCTTCCGCTTCTGCAGAGGGTACCTTTCTCCCGTTTTCTGACCTTCCGTCTAAATCAATATTTTAACTAGGCAGAAACCTATCAAGTGAGGTCTGATGCTGCTACGCACGGGTACTCTGGCCCACTCAAGGTTTCCTTTGGTGGTTACTTCGACGTCAGCGGCAAACAATTTTTAGAGGTTGGACCCAGGTAGAAAAAAACAGACCGCACGCCGAGGAAATCAATACGCTGGGTGCCGATTCTTTGAATGTTTTCGCTGTAGGTTGGTTTTAACCTTCATGGAGTTTTGAGTCTTACCGTAAATTCTTAGAGAGTGCCAAAGTAGGATCTGTCTGCTTTCCAGATAAAATGACTGATATAATATTTTAGATGGATTGACGAAACGTCTGGTAAACGGCAAGATACTGCTGTGAATCTTGTTGGTTCTTTACATTGAACTGTTCTCACAACTTTTTAGACGAACTTCATTTATAATCAATACGAAAACAAGAATCTTGAAGTCCTCGATGGTTGTCGAGTAAATCGCATAATATTCGAGTACGAACAACCAGTCTCATCTCTCATTCTCAAATTTAAACCTTATTTTCAAGGAATAATCGTGCCGTTGGGGTCGAGTTTTATAATGACAAGGACATACGCCCCGATGCAGAGACAAACGTTCAAATCGCGCACGCGTCACGCTTAGTGGTAATTTCTGCCGGGTCCTTCGGTTCCCCAGCAATTCTAGAACGCTCCGGGATCGGGGCGGCTGAACATCTCAAAAAAACTGGTATTCCTCTTCTTGTTGACCTTCCTGGAGTGGGCGAAAACTACCAAGGTAAAGTTAGGTTAACTTCACGCGTCCTTGGAGCTGAAAGGGTTAATCAGATCATCTATCCGTGTCCCCTCCGTATTTTATTGATCAAAATGTTGAAACCTGCGATGCGCTGATTAGCGGAGACCCAGAAGTAACACAGGCACTGGGTGCACGACAACGTATTTATTCTAAAATATGCTAAAAGTATGGTAAAAAATAGTCCATATAATTTTACCGTATTAAGCATCCGAAATAAGCTAAGAGATTTGTTGAAAGGATTCGTTAACATATCTTTCGGGAAAAATTATGTCGCACGAAATATGTTGAATGTCAGCCGAACAAAGAGCATATTTTATCACGTATTTGTTACAAAGAAAAAGGCTAATAAATATGTAGAACATTTTCTTCTCCATACCTTTGTTGAAAATACGGTCAAAGGTATATGGACTATTTTTATCATATCCTTTACCATATTTTTGAAAGAGGTATGTCGTCGTGCACCCGGTGAGGGTAGGCTTTTTATTGATCCCAAAGCCGATTCCCTGAGTTAAACGCCTTCAGAACAACTCCGTAAATGGAGCCAAAATGGATCCGGACTTCTTGGGAGCAAGTCTGTGACCCTTTTTATAGTTAGATGGACGCATCCTCACACCGTGTATCAGCGGCTTCGATGTCGCAATCAAACTTCGTCCTCACGAAGAAGAATTGCAAGAACTTGGTCCAGAGTTTGAATCTCGCTGGAAAAGTTATTTCGCGAGCAAACCAGACAAACCAATTGCTTGGATGACTGCATTTTCTCGGTAGGCCTTGACTTGCTTTATTAGATGCGACAGTTAAACGCATGGCAGACCTCCGATTACTGATCTCTCAAAGGCTCTCGGTTTACCGCCTACCAAGTTTCTGGCCGGAGCTTACTTCGCGGTGAGCACGTTTTATTCACTCTGCAGATCCTACTTTTCTAATTCAGAAATATAGACGTATCCGGCCTGTCGTGGAAGGGTGCATATCGTTTCTGATGATATATACGCCCCTCTTGACTTCAACACGGGCTTTATGCTTGAGTAGGTTTTATTTACCGACAGTCCGTTTCGAAAATTAATTCAACTTTCGACGTCCCAGGATATCTGACGTTGCGATTTTGCGATGGGCCTACAAGCACAACCGTGAAGTCATGCGTCGGCTTCCCATATACAGAGGGGCAGCGGCGCAATTTCATCCACAGTTTCCCGAAGGAAGTAATGCTGAAACGACCAAGGAGACAAGCCCTGTTGATATAGACGCTTCCAAACTTGTTTATACCGCTAAAGACGACGAAGCCATCGATGATTATCACCGCCGTAGTGGTATGTTATTTTTCTATGAATTTTCATGCAAGGTAAATGATTCTGCGAACGTAGTGACTACTACTTGGCACTCGGTAAGTGAAATTTTGATCTATTCCAACGATCCGCTGACGATACGTTGATGTTGGGGACCTGTGCGATGAAATCAAGAGAGAGTGGTGGAGTCGTTGACTCCAAACTCAATGTGTATGGCGTCGAAGGCCTAAAAGTCGCACGTAAGTGAATCACAGTCGGGCTGTCAAGCATGTCAAGAACCAAAATTTGACTCGACTACTCAATTAGATCTTTCTATCGCTCCTTCCAACGTCAATGCTGTAAGTTCCTCTTCAGTAAGCCATCCAATTTTGAACTCAGCCGGGTTTGGAATTTTAGAACACCTACTCGACGGCCATTGCAATCGGTGAGAAGGCAGCCCTTATAATTGAACAAGAACTAGGGATTTCTGGATAAGAAATTTAATGAAGTTGTTTATGAAATCAGTAATCAAATTTTATGATGCAGGTGCGGCATTTCGTGGTCCAGAGGTCTTCAGAATTGTTTTAGCTCGACGATGATAGGGGTCATACCACTCGCCGCTGTAACCTGGAGCCATAGAACCATTTGAAAGTAAATGAAATGTATTTCTCTATCTTTCCCGCCTCACCCGCCCCATCGTAGTTCGATATTACAGCTTGTTCTACCTATGCTTTCGTTATCAGGGCACCGAGCACCATTTATTTAAAGTCTGAGCACGTCAGAATTTCCACTTCCACACAAATATTCTAGGGTAACCTTCGAGGTGGATAAGTGACGAACTGTCCAAGCAACCCTCAAGCCGGTATGATGTTCGAGGAATCGAAAATCTCGACTGTCATTTTGGTATTCGGAATTCGGCGTAATGTCCAGATATGCAATGGGTTTCCTAATTTCCTGCCTCCAGGTTATGAATGTCGTCAGCAGCTGTGCGTAATCGTCGGGTATTGGGTATGGGTACCGTAATATCTGCAAGGAGGGGAGCATATCGATGGCGAGAAGACGGTCAACGGTCAACAGAAATCGAATAGTCGGAATGTCGGCTTTCAATTCATGAACAGAAGAAAGGGTAGAGGTCATAAACTTCGTAAAAACCGGGTTAGCTGGGTCGAGATCGCAGCCTTCTGCGATTTCCAGGTCAAGAGACAGAGCTGTTTTAAGATTATGCGTGGCAAGTGATTTAAGGAGAATGGAGCTTGTGTGGGGGGGTAAGGGCTTCACAGTTTTCACGGAGAAGGAGGAAATATCTGTCCTGAGTAAACCACGTTCATGTCGATATGAGAATTTATATCTCCCTAAATGTAGGCGAACCGCGGTTAAACCCTCCAAGTAGGAACTTTGTCCGGAATACAAGGAGAGGACATTGGAGATGCAAATAATATCTTCAGCACTCAATGTTCTGATATTGCGGCCGTCGTGCTCCAATGCCGTATTTAGTGTACATTGCGGTGCGGGCGTGATATTCGACAGGACGTTAAGCCATGCGTCGACATGAAATGCATGTATGGAGACATTTTGGAGGCGGGGAAGCGTTATTGCAGGAAGTTTGGAGGGTCTGGACGAAGCATCTGTTGGCGTCGTGACGCGAATGTTTATTAATTCCTCCATAGCGTGCGCCTCTCCGAGCGCGGACAGCAATTGGTGTGCAGTGATTGTACTAGCTGAAAGATCAAGTTTACGAAGCTGGACGATGAATGGGGCACGTATGAAAACTTCGACGTCTTTCAGAAACGGACGAAGGCAGCGCAAGGAAGGCGCAGAGTTGGCGAAGGGCTGGAAATTTTTGCAGGAAGGTTCTTCGAAGTCTTCGAAATCGATAATATGCTGGACTATAAAGATCTCCAGAGATGAGGTTGGGCGTTGGAGGTATTGAAATATGTCGAAGTGGAGGTAACGGAGTATAATTTCTCTACTCAGAAGATGGATCACCCGGATTCTGGCCCAGTGATCTCGCAAAAGCTCCTCGAGAAAGCCTGCGTGGAAATTTTCGAAGATGCCAGTGACGTGGAGTGCCGAATCACCGGTCCGTGCTAGAACTTCGTTTTTCCAGTGGTCAGATTTCTGCTTGAGGTGATCCAAGTGAATGTTACGTGCCCACCAGGAACTGCTGCCAAGGACGAGATCCCTCCACGACGAACAGACCTGCGACGCGAATCGAAGAGTGATAAGAGGTGCTGGCGTTTTTGCAACTGGGAATTCTGTGTCCCATTCATCGAGTGTGCCTGGATCTGCAATAAAAGAAAGAGTCCGCCAGAGCAGGGTTTGGTCCAATTTGAAGTTACTTTCGAGCATTGCAGTGGTTGAGAAAGTTAGTTGGCTGAAAGAGTCCTCGTGAAGGAAAAAGTCAACCTTCTACATAGACTGGACCCGCGTCGGATCGGGGTACTCACTTTCAAGCTCACTTAGGGCCGGCTTATAGGGCCACTCTGTCCAGTCCTATGTTGACCTAAGGTAAGATCACATCTCGACCCTTTCATATCTCATTCGTTTGCATGGTCAATCCAGGCACTCCTCATTTCTAATTCTTGGAAGTTCGCAACTACAAGTTCTGAATTTACCTGCTCCGAGTTCTTGTCATACGTTTCGGATTATTATCTCTCTCGAGTGCTAGATAATCGCACCTGGTACCTCGCGTCAAAGACGCCGGTATCAGAGAAACGAGTATTGAATAAAAGCATGTATTCCATCGAAACATTTATGCTCAGCCTCACGAAGGACCACCTCGGATGGGATGAGCACTTTAAGCTGCCCAGATACAATGCAGAAGCCCCGTGACTTTGAAAGATTTGACTCACATCGGAGCCTTATTGTAGATGGTCGGTGTCGGAGAGCTGAAATAAAGGGTATCAGACGCAAGAGAGAGGGAAGAGGTGAATAGGACGTACGATAACGTAGTTGTTTTCGACTGCGAAGTCAGATCAGTTCTCAGGACATAGAGAACGAAGCCGCAAAGAAATCGTTTAGTTCAACGAGTCTGCCAGATTTGGAGAAGCCATATCGAAAGCAAGAAATCCCGTCGTAACCGATGAGGCTAATAATGAATTGTATCCTAAACGCAAACCGCAACAGCTTCAAAATGTGTCGGCCAAGGAACCAGTGTGTTTCGAAATATGTTTAATAATTCACAGACACTAGGGTGAGGGTTTGGAGGCAGATTGATTCTGAGAAAACTCGCGAAAGTCCAGCCGATATAGCGGTTAGAATAGAACGGTGTCATCGGCGGTGCCGGGTGAAGTCGGATCGCGTTGAACTTAGTGTCATTTTGTGATTACGAGCGAATAACGCATCGTCAGGTATGTGCGAGAAGGATCTCCATGAAGGCCCAAGTTGTAGAGAGTTGTCGAGGAAATAGAGCCCGGAACATGATGAGAACAGAGGGAGGGGCGTTCACAAGTTGTCTACGAAGCGCGCTGTCGACCGTTCTCCCAAGCTAATGTCGAGGAAAGTAGTGCCACTACTTATTCGTCATTCGAAACGAATTCAGCGAGCTTGGGCGACGTCGCAAAACCAGGTAAGAAGAGATGGATTTTGTAGACAAAAACCTAAACCATTTTCTTTTTTTTTTTGTCGCGACGCCACGCACCAGTCACGCTTTGTTGAAGTTCTATTTATAGCATCCCCTTCTGTTCGCGGGTGGCAGGTTGAATGGTCGAATGACAAGACCCAACGAGACGGTATCAAAATATTTTGGGAACTGCTCATCAATGTAGATACGGCGAGTTCAAATTTAATTCATACTTGTTCTAAGCATACCCAATAAGCCTGAGCCGTGCAAGATTGAAAACAGAACAATAACACAGATTTTATAGATACGACAATTTACTCCAGAATTCCGAAGCTTACAAGTACAACGTCCCCAGGTTTGACAAAACACTAACGCTTAGCCTTGGAAAGTCTCCACTGTGACAACTTCCTCGACGTGGGCCTGGGCTGTTAAAATACGCTTAAAATCGGTCTTCACATACGAATGGCCGGAAAAAACCTACCAGCTTTCTCGGCCTTCTTCTTGTCGACGTAATCGAGCTAAATTTGATTCGATACATCAGCTAAATTGGTATGACCGGACGGCGAGGAAAGGCCTGCTCACCCCTTGGTCTCTACGAGGTGAGTGATGAATCCTCCAGCAGCGGCAGCCCTACCAGTAATCAGGATTTAACATATATATGTACATCGAAAGTTTGTCGGTAACTTACAGGAACTCTTTGCTTTAGCATGGCTGTCAGGAGGTCCATTGTTGGACACATGCTTCTCGTACGCCTTTACTGCCTGGAGAGTTGATTGCGTCGCGTTGAGAGCACGTAAGATGAAAGTAGCAAAGAATGTTCACCTCATACGAAGCGGCGGCAGCGATCAGCTCGTGAGTCAAGTCCGCCTTGTGGCCAGCACTGTTGACCTAGAGTCGTAGACTGATTAGCTACGACGGATGAATAAAAAGGCGGTGGGGTAAGCACCTGTTCCCAGGCAGCCTCTTTGTCTGCGATGCTGTCCAGCCAACCCATGGTGATTTGTATCGATTAAAGATGTGCGTTGGAAGGAAGAAAGAGAGAGATGAGGATCAGATAAGGCGATTATCGCTATTTATACGTTCCTGATATTTATATGTACCTTGTTGTTAATTATTCCCTCCAGGAGTTCTCTTCAGGAGATCTGCGACAATATCACAGGTACCCTCATCTAAATATAGAATCGAGAAGAAACGATACGAGAGTGATACGAGTTGTCGGTGGGCTGAGTTTAAATGAAGCTATTAATAGATCAAGGAGCGACGCCCGGTACTTGAGTACTTACAATTTTAATTTTAAATGATAATCTAGACGCACTTGTCGTGGTTGTACATGAGGGCATAAGCGCGTAGGCGGTTTCCACTAGCGATTAATAATCAAATAGTGACTTACCCTAGGGCAAACAGTCCAGCAAATTGTGCGGGTTCATACTGGCAATCGAAAATCCAGATCAGCTGTAAATGAATATACCTAAGAGCGCGACAGGGTAGTGGGAGTCCGGGGAGCTATAAGGCCTGTGACCTAACGTGTCCGTAGATTATTCCTTGAATAAATGCATCTATGCAACTGAGGATGGATCGGAAACATCTCCAAGTCCGCTGGAATGACTTTAAACAGAGTAAAAATGAGTGAAGAGACCATGACACGACACCAGCACTTGGATGGCTGCATGTAACATACAAGCATTGTCTAAATTTACTGAAGTCCCGCCTAGCCGAAGAGACTTTACAACCACATAATTGCTAACAAGTAAACATAAGCGCTGATTGGATGTAAAGTGCCGGCAAAAAGTATTGCGTGCGGCATTATTTCTCGCTCTGACGACCAATCTATGCGAAGTGTTTTCTGGGTTATATCTTAATACATAGTGGCTTACACTAGAATAGTAGGACCTACTTTTACAAAGACACGAGTCGTGTCGTGATGGTGCTGGGGGATCTTTAACCCAAATAAGGCAGGTGATCAACAAAACACACCTCATTTAAATGAATCGCTCTCAGTCAAATGGTAGCGCACAAGTCTAGTTCTAAATACCGTGACTAATATCGAGTATAACTACCCTTTGCAAGTCCAAGTGTAGCTACGCGTTGGGGCATGCTATCGTAAAGTGAGAACAAGTACTTATCATCCATCTTTGCCCATGTTTCCACCAAAGCCTGCCAGAGTTGAGCTTTATTGGTTGGGTATCGTCCGCGACGGCGAAGCCGAATATCAAGCTGAGACCAGACGTGTTCCATCGGGTTCATATCTGGACTGTTCGGCGGCCATGGTAGCGTCTTGATTCCATTACGGGCCAGCCAAGCAGTCGTGTACTTGGATTTGTGCTTCGGGTCGTTGTCCTGCTGGAAAATCATTTGTTTTTTTCGAATCCCCAGTGTCTTGATGGTACCGATGAGTGATTCGTCCAATATCTGGCAAAACTGGATGCTGTCCATTATTCCCTCGACGAGATGAAGCTCACCATACCCCTTCGACGTGATACAGCCCCAAACCATGATGCTATCCCCTCCGTGTTTGACCTCTGTCCTCACATTCTTCGCGGCAAATTCCTCTCCAACACCCCTTCTGCACCACTGAAGTCCGTCCGACCCGAACAAATTGAATTTCTTCTCGTCCGAAAAGATCACAGGTGACCAGTCTTTTTTGGTACAATTTTGATGGAGTAAGTACCAAGCCAGACGCTTTCTAATGTGAGCCGGTGTGAGGAAATAGCGTCGGCGACGACGACGACCATATAGGCCTTCAGAGATGAGGACATTTCGAACAGTCCGAACAGATACGGTTGGGAACATGTCGCGTTGTAGCGTCGACGCGTCAGGATATACCCCTGAACGAATCTTCCGAGCCGCAAGACGCGTGTCATGCTTGGACAACTTCCTGGGGCGACCTGAACGTGGTGGGGTATAGTAAAAGTCGTGACTCTCGTGGTATTTGCTGAATGTGCGGCGGACCGTATCCTCGCTGAGATCGAGTTCTTGGGCAATTTCCTTAACAGGAACATTCCGCTCCCGGAGGGAAACGATCCGCGCCCGCTTTGTTGGTGTGGCTTTTGTCGTAGGTTGTCCTTAAGATTATATGGAAATGATGTGGTTTGGAGGAAGTGTCGCTTCGCTGGACAGCGATTCTCAAAATTGCTTAGCTAATATTACAGTCTCCTTTTGGACACTCGGCGGCAATCGCCTTATAACTTTTTCACCGCTTCAAGGAAACCCACGATATCATGAGGTACCACGGATAGGAACCTCCTCTGTACTTCAGGAGCAAAAAACAATTCTATTAAACCTAATAAACTTCTATTCTCAACTCAACTTTTTTGAAAACCGCGACCCGCAATACTTTTTGCCGGCACTTTAAGCGCCTGTGCCCTAATAGTGGTCAATGTATTTACACCCCACTTTTTTCCCCCGTCGGCGGCGAGATTGCATCTATTTCACTTTGGTCAATATCACCCCTGCTAATCTGGCTGACGTCGTGATTTGTTGATCGGCCTTGGAATTGAAGATGTGATACGTGTAGCTGGGCGGATAACTGGGTGTTATCCTCTGAGGAAAAGGTTACCAGGGCCACCATAACAGTTGGAGCGATTCCCTGGATTGGCGTTAGGGTAAATTTTTTTACAAAATCAAAATTGTGACGCACTGAAAGAATGAAACCCAAACATGCGGCATAATTGCCATACGCATAAAGTACCGTCTGATTTGGGTTTATGGGGCGGACAACGTAGACAATTTGCAGAACCAGTCCAAGAGAGTAAGCGACCGCCGACTGGACCACGATCTCGATTACATGTTTAAATCTTCTCCTACTTCTAATTTCCTGCTTCGAAATTGAATGGATTCGGAACGCGATGAGGGCTGTCGCTGCTATACTGGTAGCGAATGATATGAAAAACACCCCAATTTGCATCCGATCGAGCAAGTTAACCGCGCTTTCCGACTCGAAATTGAAGTTGGAGTATCTGGTTATAGCAGCTGCAGTAAAAAATCCTTTAAAAAACAAGAAGAGTTAGACTTAAGCGAATCTTGCAATGACAAAATACAACTTGCCAATTTCTGCAATGAGAAGAACGACTGGCAATAAAATTACCCGAATAGAACGGTTCCAGACATAGAAGCATCGCCATATCTGTAATTTTATCAATTCTAGCAGTGCAAGGAAGATGAAACTCACGTACAAGAAGTATATCTGCGAGGATGACCATAAGGTTCGTGCAAAGGTAGTCCGTAACATCGAACCACACTGGTGGATTGAAAAGGGCTCCCAGAGCATCCATTCGCGTTATCCCGTTATTCACGATAGCCCAGCTCAAACACCACCACTGAAGGCCCAACTGCAGGACACCATTAAAGTAGAGCGCAGTAATGGTCACGACTACCATTCTACGCCGAGAGTCCTTCCTGTGGTCTATCGTCGCAGCGTCAGTGTCTAACCCATCGATTGACAGAAGGCGACTTGCAATATAGGTACAGAGTACCAATATATATCATCGTGTAAATCCCTGAAATAAATTGATTAGCCATTTCGCGACAAAGCGGCCAAATGCATTGAACCTCACCCATGAGGAATGTGAATAGTATAGTGGAATTGAGCGCAGCGCTCATATCCGCTTTCTGAGTGGTATCGGAAAGTGCAGACATTGTAAGAGGTGTTTACAGTGTACTACAGTGTACGCAGTTCTACCCGTCTTATATAGATTGAAGTGTCGAGGTGAACATGAATCGTCTATGGCTGGAACCAGTCGTGAATGGAAGCTGATGGATAGTTTTGATTATCTCTCTGATGCTGAACCTTTGATGCTGAACCTGGATCTGGTCAAGTAAAATTTCAGGGGTATCCTCTTCGGCCTGATAGAAGACCTTCATGGTTTGACTGAGCAGCGTACAATGACCAGAAACCAACAAGAATGTGAGGAGTTGATCTTCTCCGAAACAGATCCTGTTCACTCTTTACCCTATGATTCTTTGCGAGGGCTATAGGACTGGCTGTGTACGACGAGATAAATTTGAACTACAAATGATCCGTTGTGTTATTGTCTGGTTTGGATCAATCTATGCCTATGTCTGTAAACGAAGCTTTAATGAATAACGACCGCCGTGCGATCACGGTTGATGAATCCCAAGAACGAGGGAGGTGCTCATCATGTTGTGACTATAATTTGCGTCTTCTCTGGCATCTGTTTCAAAGGTGATGATTTAGTTCCCATTGCTATCGGGAGGGCGCAAGAACTTCGGTCATTTCATAAATCAGCGTGGCTCTGCTCTGAGCACTGCCGGGATGGAGTGAACACAAATGTAGTTCTCCAGATAGTCTTCCCTGTTGCTGTTTCCTGTCGTGGCTTGCAATACCGAGGGAACCAGTGAGGGTCCGAAAGCTAGGCAGGTCGAGCGCATGTGCACGGAGACTGCCGTGCCACGAAGACCTTGATGTGGAATGAGGGTAAACTTATTACGAAGATAAGAAGTCTGTCTTTTCATATTTACCATGATCAAGCTAATTTAGAATCCGCGGTTTTAAGCCAATAGCCCGGGAGCTGAATGGTCGCATCCAATCATACCGTTCATTGCTTCGTTTGGAACCGCGTTCTTAGATCTTTCTTGCCCCTCCTGATTGCGGTGCATTCGCAACGATATGAGTCACGCCTCTAAGTTCCAGCGGTAAAGTAGCGTAAGAAGATTCCCTCACCGCCGCCTATCCCAAATAAGAGAATGAGCCAAGGATGTCGAGATATTGGCTAATCGTAAAATACGCGAACGTGCCTCTTCATAGCCGGTCAGCCCTTTCCACCGTCCCAGCTCTGTTTCTGGTCTTCCTTCAAGTCGAGGATCGATGCAATACTGCTGAGAAACAACAGAGTCAGACGTCAAGTAGAAAGAAGAGGAAGAGAGAAAAAGTACCGAAAATATATCACTTTTGATAGGAAATTAGAGTCGCTCATCGGTGAAACGGTGATGAACGACGTCGCCTATATTTTCTTGGGCCAAAGGCATGACTGAAAGAAAATTTTGGGTTGAGAAAATAGTAGGATACCTTGGAGCGTGGTAGCGCCCGCCCGCCCGTCCATAAATCCCAAGCTTGTACACCCTGGTCAGAGCAAGGATAAAACGCAAAACTAAGCGACAAAACGGGGTCAGCAGTGTCAATGAGGAAAGAGGGAAGAAAATGGAAACATACCGAGAATTAGTCCATCCGGTGAGACTTGACTCAATCTCTTAATCCCAAACAATTGACTATGGAGTTGAAAAAGTCGTTCCACGGTCCGATAGGGCTGGTCGACTACCTGTTTCTTCGGCTGCCGTTGGCCGGACTGACAACTCTGAAGTATGTTCCGAGGTGGCGCCGGCAGGAGTGAAACAGACAGTGTGAAATGCATACGTGCTGGAATAACAAGTGGTTGCGCCTAAGAGCGCGACGGGATAAGTAGGAGCGCGGGAAGCAAGGGAGGAGGCCTCGAGGAGGGTTCGAAAATTGGGTTAAGGATGGACTGCCTTTCATTAGGAAGAACGAGCCAAGAATTAAAAAAAAGAATGAAATAGTTGATTAATACATACCTCCTTCCACTCTTCCGACCGTCAATTAAGACGCTCTGCTGGGACACCCAACAGATCTCGTCCGAAAATGTAATCCCACACGTTGAAATACGCCTGCTGGTCTCCTTCAACAGAGCCTGATCAAGTCTTCCGCCCTTCAAAAAACACTTCGGAACACACCTCGCCGTTCACCTGTATACCGCGTGATTTCGGTTCAACGGGGTGTTCCACCAGTTTTCATATTCCTCTTCGTTTGTGCCGGAGTTGGTGGTTCGCAGATGATGGGCGTTGATGGTCTGCTCTTCGTTGTTGGCGTGATACTAGGAAGTCGCCAAGGAGGACGTGGACCAGCCAGAGGGCCAGCTTTCCATTCTAATGCCAGCGGGTGGAACACGAAGCACGGTAAGATCGTGCTGGAGGTAAAACGACGCGTTTATTGGGGATATTGTTGCATAGGAAGTTTGAGGTGTAGAGAAACGTGTAGCTAGAGAAACATGACGCGATATTTGAGTGAGTGTCCTCGAGGGAGCAGGAGGCAACGTGCCAATTGATGAGGGTCACAGAGTTTGAATACAGTCCTCCTCCGAAAAATGGTGTAGATTCTACGAAAATGAGCAATCCTGTGCGTTGGTCGTCTGTATAAGGGGACGGCCGATCAATATTGGGGATCCGTCAAACATGTTCAAGGTATCACGAACATCTAAAGCACGTCAGTTGAAGAAGTCTATTCATTCAAATGCACGAATTTACCCGATATTCCATGGACACGCCACGCTATTCCTTTCAAAACTTCGTTCATCACGGTCCTGGGGACCAGCCAACTTCGGTCTAGATGTTCTCCGCGACAGCCGCGACGTCGGTGTCCACCGCTTAGCCCGCTCAGTGCTGCGATCGATGGCGAGCGGTCTCGTAAGGTATTCTGTACTTGACGCAGAGTAAAACTCGATCATTGGGATTCTAGAGCCCCAAAGCCGACGAAGGAAATGGAGATGAGGCTGAGTCAGAAAGTCGGATCGGCTGGGTCACAGGTGCCGTGGCACCTCGCACCCGGACCTTGCACCACGCACCCCGCACCCGGACCTAACATTTGAATCTCCGAAGGATGCCGAGTTCATTCCCGCGCACCTTCTGCGAACCTCGCACCTCGTCACTCCCGCCCTCGTACCTCGCACCTCCCTGTCACTTCCTCCCTCGCACCGCTTGCGCACGCACCTCGCACCACGCACCTAGTAACGGCCTGCATCTCAACTTCGCACTTGCTGCACCTCGCACCTCGCACCTCGCACCACGCACCTCGCACTCGCCACCTCGCACCTCGCACCTCGCACCTTGTACCTTGTACCTTGTACCACGCACCTCGCACCCCGCACCTCGCACCTCGCACCTCGCACGAGTCGCACCTGGAACTTTGCGCCTCAACCTTGCGCTTCTTGCGGTTTTCGCCACTCTATGAGCAGCGGGCACTGAGATACATCATCGTGCGCTTTTCTCTTTCCAAGCGCTATGCTCACTGCTTACTGACAAGGCGCCTACTTTGTTATATAGGATGTGTGTGATGTTGCTTGGACATTGCTTTGACTACGTGCAGCCCGCAACCTATCGTGATCGTTGGGCTCTTCTCTCATAGTTTTTCAAAGGTAAAGCACAAGTGGCACAGTGTCAAAGCGAGCAAAATTCATGTATATAAGACGTTCAAATATGATTTCTTCGATTTTTTGTTTCCAATCATGGTGAACGACGACCCAGATATTGTCCGAATTACACAGTGTCGCAAATGTCAAGCACCGATGGCGGCGTTGCGTGTTTATGATGGGACAAAAGATGGACATCAACATCTCCGGGGACGAATTGCTCAAACCGTACGTCTATTGTCTATTTCTAACGTCTTATCCAGCTGATTAAATTTATTTTGTAGTGTACCGACTACAGGTGTCATTGGACACACTTTCATACTGAGGAGTCTTACCTCGCAGATGATGGGGAGGCATTGATTCAACGCATTCGCGCGCGTGAAATTGGAGTGGCAATCCCCGATTTATTCCTCAACAAGCCGCTTCGTATTATTACTCCACTACCTGCTCCCGATGGACCTCTCAATTGTCGCGCAAATTGCCAAACTAGTACTGGAAACCGTGTCCGTGCATCACAATCTTGTATTGAACTCAAGTGCAAAAAGTGTTGCACCGATGCATTTCAAACTGCTCTGAAGAACAGCTCCCCTCGGGACCCGTGTAAAGCTCATAAGCTTTTGGCTGTTCGAGATATGCCCCAACCTCCACTGCCTGTTCCCCAAAGCCACAGTGCTGGACCTGATCTGTCTACTTCATCTTCGAACCGACCTCCTAGCCTATCATCTTCTCATGCTGCTTCACCTATCCAAGAACCCTCCAACATATCCATAGGCGATGCTTGCCCACCTGCCGATGATCCTCCCTTGCTCAATGCGTCGCACCAGTCTAATTCGCCTCTATCTTCCCAGAAACAGCCTTCAGTGAATGTTGGACACAAAACGCAGGCAAGGACTGGCGGAAGTTCTACTATTTCTAAAGAGAAAGACAAGGATAAAGGAAAAGCGAGGACGCTTGCCACGCCAATGGCAGTTGGCCCAACGTGGCAAGAAAGAAAGGCTCAGGCAGATGCAAACAGCAAGAAAACTGAAGATCTCAAAGTTCGTCAAGCTCGGATTGACGAGGAATTCAAGCGGACTGTTGAGTTCTCTATTTATCTTAAAGTCAGTTTTTCTTGGTTCGATTTTTTGCTTCATTGAGATTATCTAACACGGCATACAGGAAGATATGCCCCCACTCACAGTCAAACTTTATGTTGATACATACCCAAAGTTAAAGCTTGATTCCCTTCCGCTTCTTGTCAAGAACCTGAAACTCAACGAAGACTCGTTATTTGACTTCTGGGATTTCCCTAACTGGACGACCATTACTCCCTCTTCAATCATTCTTGTCAAAAAAGACCAAGCTGTCATCCTTCGCCATCGCCCTTCGGTCTTTGACCAGCTTTCTGTTGAAAAATGTCCTGGCCTTTCCGATATAATCAACCCTCAGCTCCGATCTAGGTCAAAACGAGCTGCCGACACAACACTGGTCTCGCCGCTGAAGAAATTACCCCGTGTCATCGATCAAGCTTCGTCAGATCAGGCTACTACCCATATTGCTGGCACCCAAACACCCACCGAATCAATCATCCCTGCACTTCCTGCCCTTCAGTCTCGTTCAAGCACCTTAAAACCTCATTCAAGCACACCGAAAACTGCAAATCCTGCTACTCCTCCCAATGAAAGTGCGAGAGACGGCCTAGCTGCCATATCTGTGTTGGCCTGGAGAAAAGGATACGACAAAATCAACGAGATGAAGGACAAGGACAGCAAAGTGACAGAAGCATCAGCTTTTCCGACTGTCTTCGGGATTCGTTATACAAAAACCACCGCTTGCAAATATAAGCGCCAATGGAATTGTGCACCAAAGCAATTACAAGACAAATTTCTCAAGCTCGGGGACTCAAAGGAGGCCTCATTACTCAACTTCACTGCCGCCCTTCGCACTGGGTCCATCACTGATGCTGTCTCAGATGACGATGAAGTTATTGATTTGAGCTTGGGTACGCCCGCCCCTTTGAGCCCTATCAATCCTGTCAACATCCTTCCCAATACAATGTCAAAGAAATCCCTTGCACCCTTTCCCAGCCTCCCATCACCTGTCTGTGACCATTTTGACAATATCCCACCACTGACAGTCAGTGTCAAGACTGAACCAGACTCGGAAAACCTCGACGACGGTACCAAGGATTTCACTAAATTATGCTCCTTCTGTGATGGGCCTCTTCCTGAAAAGCCTTCGGAGATCCTTTTGAAAATGCGCCGAGAACTTGAAGAAAGTACCTGGCCCGATCCAATGCCCGATAATCCTCTCCACCGAACAGCTGCATCTTATATGACTTGGATTCACTACTGTACCCGACATGAATTTGAGCTCACGCAAATGCCTCTTGCCACCTCAGCCGGCTGGCCAATGAATCCAAATTTTGGAGAAATGTTTGATCGTGTCAGTCGGGACTATCTTCTTCTCTCAAGTGTTGCGAAGCATGACGACAATGAATATTTGTTGTCAGCTAAAGAGTTCTACCAGCTTGGTCCTAGTAGGCTTCAAGGGTCGATGAGTCAGATGGAAAGATCATTTGAAATAGGAGCCGGATAGTGAGTAACAATTCCCCTGTCGATGATGCTATATTGACAAAGAAATACTTTATAGTTATGGAGAGGCCGGCTATCAAATTATTGTCACAACTATTCAACACCTTTTTCCTCGTTCCTCAGTCAACCTGATCGACATTCATCCCCTCACCTACGATATATTCATTCGAGAAGTTCTTGCACTTGAAGCTGCCACCCGCCTTATCCAAATTGACAGGGAAATTACACGCAAAGATGCAATGGATGTACTAAAGAAGAGTGGACCTTTCGGTAAAATCATGCACGACTCTAACTCACCCAACCTCGATGCCCATATTCAGGACGCAGTGCGCCGATCACGGAGGAGTGCTCAACATGACGCCTCAGTCTTTCGTTTATGGATAGCATCAGGTTCTGATCTATCTGTTTCCGAGTGGGTGGATGACCAAAAGAAGGTAGAAGAAGAGATGCGGATTAAACAGGAAGAAATGGAACTCGATCCACTCGCTGCAGGTGAGGACCGGGGGGTTGATATGAATATTTCTCTGAAGGGTGCTTGCTACGAAGAGCCAATTGACCTTACGTTAGATTGAAACTTAGTTTATGTCGATATATAAGATAATTACAATGAAGTGTTTTTCAAGTATAGTGAACGTGGGCTTATTGGAGGCATTTTGAAACAGGCCTCTGGTAAGACGACCTATGTGCCTGTGTTTGGCTCAGAATTTGAAGTTAGCGGCGTGCTCGTTTACTCGCATTTGTTACACCCGAAACACGTCTGGGCTGAACTTCTAACAAAATTCCTTCTGCATGGTCAGTCTATTGATGCTATTCTACGGTCTTGCAGTTTCAAATCTTAAAAAACTTCAAAATTGGACATCGGTACATTTCATGTATTACACCACTAGATACATATCACATTCGTCTAAAGGAAACAATATTACAAGTCGCAATTACCAAGAAGCTCTTCGCGAGGGATTAAATATGGGGACTGATGTTTCTCCTTAAGCTCCTTGATCACAATGCGATTGCGGCGCTTGATCATCTCATCAAGAAAAAAGTCATATCGATCAGCTTGCATCTCACGAACCATGGCTTGGAACCCGCCAAACCATGCATTTGTTTGCTCTGCAGCTGACGAGTTAAAACGCCACCCTCCGTCCGGTGTGCGGAGCTCCGGCCAGATATACGGGTTGCAGTTAGCTCCACAAGCCTCGTCGCTTTCTTTATGCTTACTCTTGAAGTGAAAGACATCGACAGGGAGCGCACAGTTGTCAAAGTAGGTTCGTAAGTAGGGGTCTTCATCGTTTTTGAGCATAGCAACAACCCGGCAGTTATTATCGTGCCAGAGGACGAATGGAAGGGACTGTCGAGTGGGAAATAGCCTCATCCAAAAGGTCTGAAAGAGAAGCAATTAAATTTGGAGCAATGTTATAAAGACTCTCAGAAGAGACTCACACGAACACCATTCGGAGCCTCAGAACCAAAAAATGTAGCCCTTCCAAGAATGACACCACAAGAACCAACACAAAGCTGTTCGTTATGGGTTCTTCGCCGACCAAATCGAGCTTTGATAGTCCGGTTTCCAGTTTCAGGCTTTCCATCGCAAATATCCAAATCGTCAACAAGATCAGGTAATAATTCATCGCCATTGGCATCCAAGACTATGTCTTCGTCTTCATCGGCACCAGAACCCTCCAAAACAGATGCTGTGGCACAATTGTCTTGCATGGGTAAAGGTTTTCTGGATGGAAACCCCTCTCCGTGACCTCAATCTCCTCATTCACAAGACGAGATTGAGTAGAAGTTGGTGTAGTTCGAAGGGAATCATGGGTCTGCGAAACCTTGAGACGTTCAAGCCGACGTTTCAGTTGAAACATGGCCTTCCCTTGCTGGTGGTGATAAACCTCAAGCTTTCGGTGTGCAGCCTCAGAGCAGGTACGGAATCCCACTTCAGCTTTCTCCTTGCACGACACAACAGCACAGATTGCCGCTAGATCACTGTGATTCCGGCAATAGCGATGCTTTACTGTTGGTAATGGATCGGGACAGTCATGAACACAACAACATGGGTGGCCGATGGTGATTCCATCTGTAACTGTAGAACGAATACAGTCTAAGTGAATATCAAGTCAAAGAATCTAAAGAATAAAGTATAAAACTCACACATGCCGTCTTCAGTTTCATACGAGTACGAGCACCTATCACAAGCATGATTCCAAGCCTCTTGTCCTGGTACAGCCATACGACTATTCCGCTCTCGAAGCGCAGGTTCGAGTCGCTTTGCTTGTGATTCAGCTTTGTGTTCAAGCTCGAGGACAGAGCCGGTTTCGTGGTGGTCGAGAATTAATGCATGAAGAAAGAACCCATTCCACACATCTTCAACGTCGAGTTCGAGATTTGTTGGCCAGTCAGCTGGAAGCGATGCTTTGGTATCACGAGTCTGGAGCCCTTGATTGTAGATACGAGAGCAGTTTGTGGCCGATGTCCTAATGGATGAACATATTCAGAAAAAGCGAAATAAAAATGAGACACAGTTGAAACTCACCAAGACGTAACCATCATTGTTGCAAAGAGCTCACAGAGATCTGCGGCCATATAAAAGTGTTGGGATGACTGGATAAACGTGGGCTTTTCCATGTAGTAGGTCCTTGTCGTCGCAGCACTGTGGACGTAGTAGTTTGGGTAGTATCGCGTGTTACATTCTAGGAGGTGTTTCATTAACAAGTGCGAATCAGAATTGGTAAAAAAGACATACTTCGACAATATAATGAAGTTGAAAAACCAGGAACTGCCCCGAGATCCAGGGAAAAGACAGTAATGGGGTAGGAGACCGGTTCACCCAATTCACGATCACGCAATTGATTTGGCTGAGAATGGAGCTGATCGCAGCACCGAGGGTCAATACAGACACTGGTGGGAGGTCGAAGATTGTAAACGCCTTTTTAAACGATGAGAAAATAATCTGGGAGCAAGATACATTAGAACCGACCTATATTCCGAGAAAGACCGTGATCCAAAAAGAGTTTGAGGTGTTTCAAACGCGCAGCCTGCTCCTCCTCATTGCTCACAAATGGGGTAGCCCACGCAATCGATCGAAAACATAGCCAAGCCAGCTTGCCCATATAATCTGACATCTCGAAACATTTCTTGAGAAATTCGTGAATATTGACCGAAAGACTTGGTGGAGGACCGAGCTGATAGGAATTCTGCAGGCCGTGAATCTTTGATCGGAGAAGATTGACCAGCTCGACGTAAGTCTGGACAGCCTTGTAGTCGAATACTGAGCAGAGCTCCGGGTTTTCAGTGAAGATCTGAGTAAGAGAGAGGATATCCATAATAAATGATGTCGAGGTGGCGTTGAGGTGTGTGATATCAAGTTTGCTGGTTCACGAAAGGCCTTGGAACGACCGGCTTTATATCTAAATGCTTTTTTGTTTCATTAAAAGAATAGCGTCGCTATCCTGTTGTATTTAGGCACAAAAGATAAAATTCAATAAGTGAATAGTCGCGACCGTGAGCGGTTACGCTATTATCGGGATTTCGTGGTCCAACCACTCAAGCCACTCACATACCGACGTACTGAATTTGTGACGCGTCGCTGGAGACGGTTCCCAGCCAGAAGTTGTCGCAGTGACCATCGCACAGCCTGGGCAGCATAACGGTACGAGCAAGGTGCGGGCAAAGTATGGAGAGGTACGGGTGGAACCAGTCGTGGGACAATCATTTGTCATAGGTGCGAGGTGCGGTGCGCGCACCAGGTCCGCGCACCTCGCTCCCAGTCGATCCGACGTTCTCGGCTGAGTTGTGCAAGGAGTTGTGACTCTTGTGAGCCACAGTCACTGTGGCTCACAAGAGTCACAGTCAGATTCGTTTGTTTGGTACGTCTGTTTGTTTTCCTTAGCTTAGTCCGCATCAAATTATTAAATCTCCGCTTACAAGCTCCCCTGTTTGCTGTTTTCTGTCCTTCCCTCTGTGAGGGTGCCCCTCAGTCTACGTGCAAAATTGGTCAGAAGTCGCACTTCCCACCTCACGCGCCGAGTACCGATTCCCTTCTTCGCTCTTCACTCGAATTCTTTCCACTTTCGGAGATATGCGCCACGCGTTTTGACACCTCAGGATCCAGCAAGTCTATTACCAATTCAAGGGATCTTGCGCCACTCCCTTCAGCATCTCACGCTTTAGCATCACTCAATTTGTCGATCGGCACCGCGTAGTTGTGGACCCTCGTTTCATACTTTCGGTACCGTATTTTATTAATTTCGCCCCCTCAATTCCTCTCGTCCACTTCCGCCGCTCTCTTCAGACCGCGCTACCGGCAATCTATTTTATTTCCTCTCCTAAAAATTTTACATCTAGCGGACTCATTTCCTCATTTATGCGCGCTCCTTTGTTCTATATTCCCATACCATTCGTTCCAGAATGTTCCCACTTTAAAAAATTTCAGTTCTCCTGAAATTTGACCTATCTAGATCGCCTCCTAGGTAGCCTATAAGTACTCAGAGGTTCGTACTCGATCCTCAGTTGAATATACGCTTTCCCTTCGACTCTAAATCGCCCCGTCTCGTCTCGTCTCAGTCTGTTAAGTTCGGACTTGTCTCGAACTTTGTGTTTGCTCCCATTTAAACCGCTCTCATATTTCGTGTACCACGAAATTATCTTACTTACATAGTACCTACTTCGTGTATAGCAGTTTGGAACCTACAGCAAACGGTGTTTGCTTGCCTCACCCCTTTTAATTTGAACTCATGCCGCTTACACGCGTTTCAACTGGAGCCCACCGCGAGGGGTTCCAAATCCTGCTTAACATCCCAACCTTTTAAAATTTATTCTATCTGGATATTATCCTTTTAGCCAAAGGACTATCCATCACAAAGCTCCGCCACGAATTTCGAGTTTGGACCCCTTCCTTACCCAGAATCTTCCTATTTCGTACCCAATATTCCTCGGTCCCACGGTTCGGAAAGTTCCGATAGCGAGTCCGAAAGTACATCTCCAACTCGACCTCGCTTCGTCCCGGCAGTTTGGAACGACGCCATGCCCTCGAATACAACCACGGCAGTAATGCCCAATCGCAATCATCATTCCGCCCCTAAGTTTGATGGCAAAGCTTCATCGCTATCCGGTTTCTTCGACGATATAGAGCAACTAGGAAAAGCCGCCGGCTTGGAAGACAAGGAGAAAATTGAATGGGCCCTGCGCTATGCTTCGGTCGAAGACAGGGAACTTTGGTCCCTGTATGAGACATCCAAAGCCGAAGACTGGGACAAATTTAAGACCGAATTGTATTCGCTGTACCCTGGATCCACGGGAGATCGAAAATACTCGGTTGCAAACCTCGAAATGCTTGCCGAAACACAGGCCGAGTCGAAGATAACGACGACGGAACAGTTTGGGCAGTACCATCGATCCTTCATGCGTATTGCTAAGTTTCTGAAGAGCAAGGAGAAGCTCAGTGATCGAGAAATTAGTACTTTATTTCTGCGTGGCTTCAATTTTAGTTTTCGCAATGAAGTCCGAGCCCAGCTTCGTGCCGAAAGCCCAACCCATCATAGCGACGACCCTTACACCATTGATGCGATCTGTACAGCCGCGTTATTCGTACTGTCCTGTAATTCCGGTGGCGTGTCCTCGACAGTTACTGCAAAGATCCCTGAGCAGACGGTCACGACGATTAAAAGGGAAACATACGACGTGTCAAACCTAGACCAACAGTTTCAGCGAGGGAACATTGACTTGAATTCTCTTGTTCAGGAGATCGCAAAGTTAATGAATCTTCAACAGTCGCAAAAAGAATCTGGATACTCCGGTGGTCCGAGAAATCATGACTGCGCATTCTGTTCCGAGTCTACTCATTATCAGCATAGCTGCCCGACCGCTCTCGAATACATCCAAAAGGGTTTATGTAAACGAAACGCCGAAAACTTTATCGTTCTACCAAACGGACTACGCATTTCCCCACGCATTGCTATGGGACGTAACATCAAAGAAAGGATTGATAACTGGTACAAAGCAAATGCACCAAGTCTCACGACTGCGTCGACAAATTTCGTGGCCGCTGTTACGTCTGCTACCAACGCGGGATATCTGTGGACCGTTCCCGAACAAATGTCATCAAGCGCCCACATCACGGAGATTCCCGAAGACAACGAAGAACCGCTCCCAACAGTTCGAGAGGTCGAAGAACTCGAAATAATGGAGTCACTTATTGCTTCTACACAGAAGAAAATCGACGATACACGTAAAAGGTTAAATCAGAAAGCCCCGAACGGTCCAGTAACACGTAGCGTTGCCAGGAATAGCGACAATTCGAAGCTTAAGGAGGCTGTTCCGAGCCCAACAGGTGCCAAGAATACGAATACGCCGCAGCAATCCAGTTCGGCAGCTCCCCAATTTAAATACACGACCCCCATCGAAGACGTAAAACTCATGAATGCGATCGTCGAGCGAACACTGGACTCACAGATCACGATTTCCAATCGAGAGTTACTTGCAGTCGCTCCTGATGTCCGTCGGCAAATTAAGGAACGGATTACAACAAAGCGTACACCAATCGGAGCAAGCGGAACAATGATAAGTGAGGAAACGCGTCAGGAGACGGGCTGCGAAACCCTGATGGCTAGTTTGCCAGTCCGAAGCGACGGTCTGGTGGTTGCAAACCACACCGAAGAACTTCGTGCTTTAGATCTCGTACTCAACGAGAATGTTTGTGCCGAAGGAGTCATTGACGAAGGGTCCCAAATTATCGGCATCCGAAAGGATATATGGGAACGCACTGGGCTACCGATCCGTTCTGACCATCTCATGACAATGGAATCAGCAAATAACACTAGGGATACGACGATCGGCTTGCTTCAAGACCTTAAAGTAAATATTGGGGGATACATATTTTACCTGCAGGCACAAGTTGTCGAGAATGCGCCATACGAAGTCCTTTTAGGGCTTCCCTTCAAAACCTTGACCAATGCGGTATCGCGTCATTTTTCCAACGGCGATGCACACCTCACATTAACGGACCCGAATACCAAGGCAATGATAACAGTCCCTACTCGCCCCCGTAACCGCACCAAAACCGCCAAGGATGTGGGTTTTTAAGTATCGATGAATCGACTGACAATCGAGGAGACACGCGCCTTCTTGATTCCGATCCATGTACTACCACTGAAACCAATTCAACTGATTCTGATTCGTATTTATTGTCTGAAGAACCGCCGATCGAAACCTTAGCTTATAAGAAAGTCGCTAATCGAACCAAACCAGTCGCCACAACGTTACCAGAGAAATTTAGAATCGTACGTCGGATCCCAAGTGATCCATTAGCTGAGCTACCGAAGCTCCCAGAGTTACCCCCCGAGTTTGAGCCTGGAGAAAGATACACACAAGAACGTAAGGACGCTATGTCAGTTAACAAGGATGGATTCCTCTGGCCCGAAGAAGAGAAACTTGTGCATTACATTATTAAAATTCACGAAACAGCTTTTGCTTGGACCGAAGCCGAAAAGGGGAAGTTTTCTGATGAATACTTCGACCCAGTCGTTATCCCAACAATTGAACACATACCTTGGGTACTGCGCAATATTCCGATACCTCCAGGAATTTATGATAAAGTTGTTGAAGTCATCAAGAATAAAATCCTGTCGGGAATCTATGAACCATCAAATTCGTCATACCGATCTCGATGGTTTTGTGTTATCAAAAAGGATGGGAAATCCCTTCGAATCGTGCATGATCTTCAACCTTTGAATGCAGTTACAATTAAGGACAGCGCGCTTCCGCCGATGGTTGAACAATACGCAGAATCTTTTGGAGGCCGCGGATGCTATGCCATGTTCGATCTTTTCGTCGGGTTCGATCAGCGCTCGTTAGCCATCGAGTCTCGCGACCTGACGACCTTCCAAACGCCACTAGGAACATTTCGATTGACATCAATTCCGATGGGATTCACAAATTCAATGCAAATTCAACACGGAGATACAACTTTCTTGCTGCAAGAAGAAATCCCGCATATTACAATTCCTTTTGTAGATGACGTCCCGGTCAAAGGTCCGCCAACACGATACGAATTAACTGATGGAAGTTACGAAACCATTGTTGGGAACCCTGGAATTCGAAGATTCGTTTGGGAACACCTCCAGAACGTTAACCGAATCATTCAAAGGATCAAGCACGCAGGAGGTACATTTTCAGGCCTTAAGTCATTCGTATGTGTCGAATCTGCGGTAATAGTTGGACATCGGTGCACCTACAAAGGGAGAATTCCAGATGAGACACGACTACAGAAGATTCTCGATTGGCCTATTTGTAAGAACATTACGGAAGTTCGCGGATTTTTAGGCACCCTAGGAACTATCCGAATATTTATCAAAAACTTCGCAATGCACGCTAAACCGCTCGTTGACCTTACCCGCAAAAATATCGAGTTTGAATTCGGTACAGACCAACTTCTTGCAATGGAAAAACTCAAAATACTAGCGCGAGATTCGCCCGCTATACGAGCAATTGACTATTCATCTCCAAACGAAGTGATACTTGCCGTGGACTCATCTTGGATGGCTGTAGGATTTATACTCTCGCAAATGGGAGACGATAACAAGCGCTATCCTTCGCGATTTGGATCTATTACATGGAACGAACGGGAACAACGGTATTCGCAAGCTAAAATCGAGTTATACGGTCTATTCCGAGCACTAAAAGCTATCAGAGTGTTCATTATTGGAGTTCAGAAGCTTACCGTCGAAGTTGATGCAAAATACATCAAGGGAATGATTAACAATCCCGACATTCAACCAAGCGCGACCATTAACCGCTGGATCGCGGGTATTTTGCTATTTGATTTCAAGCTTCGACATGTACCTGGAAAGGACCATACACCGGCAGACGGACTTTCTAGGCGACCTCGAGCACCAGAAGACCAAGACGAACCAGATGACCATGACGAATGGATTGATAACGCGTACTCCTTTGCGATAGAATACTTGAACTGGCGAACGCCGCCCACGCGCCTAACGGACGTCACACACCGTGACACAGCCGGCGTCTATTTCAATCCTAGCGCTTCGCATCGTGTGCACGGTTACAGCTCCCCTAGCATCCTTCTTAGCTCATTTACTGCGAACAGTATTGTTATTCCACGAAACACGAAGGCACAAGCCCGAGATAAGCAGTTAGAAATTGTCAAGGAATTCCTCCTCAACCCCGAACTGCCGAAAGATTTGAA